>CM069133.1:91456452-92022818 GCA_035221665.1 Okamejei kenojei
CTCGGAGAGAGGCACAGAGAGATTGAGTGAGTGAGTGAGTGAGTGAGTGGAGGGTGACAGTGACAGTGAGGCCTGGCTCTACAACGGGGAGCCAGCAGCCTGGGTTGTGTGTAGGAAATGAAACGTCACCCAGTTGCCCGAGCCTCCTGGTGCTCGGCGCTAGCACATCACTGATGTTCAAGAGTGACCGGCTGCCGTTTTATTTGCAGTCCTCCATCAATTGCTCCCTGTTGCAGGCAATAAGCAATGTCAGCAAGTGGATTTGTCCCCCTGCTCAATTTCAGTCCCTCATTTTGCTCTATCTCATCGCCAGTTAAAAATACAGTGATTAAGTATCCACAATTTGTGTTCTGTGGGATATTTTACTTTATGATCCTATAAAGTCACCTTCGTTTTAGTTAAAATAGCCAAACTTAAAAAAAAAATAAGCATGATATTTTATTTGTATTATGAAATTAAACCATCTATGTGATTCTGATTGCGCTTTCATTAAATTAGTTCCTAATGAGCGACAAAACTGCATTCTGGTTAGTTGTTTTTGAGTACAGTAACTTGCCCTGCTGACCTGCTTGAGGTTCGAATCCAAAACTTAAGAGTAAGGACTGAAGAAAGGTCTTGTCCTGAAACGTCACCCCTTCTCTCGTAGTGGATCGTGTGTTGTTGCCCATTCTCAACAATTTTCACCTTCCAACTGATGTCACTGGGTAGCGGCCAGGAGAGGGAACCAATTCCGAGTGAATCAGCTTGTCTGGGATTCCTCAGTACTTTGGTTAGTGATGCAGTAACTGCAACAAAAAGAGTTCAACTCTTTGAGAAAACGTTTTTCTGCCAAATAGCACTAGAACATTAAAGTGTTCAGGACCCATTTGATTAGGCTGATATATGAGAAGTACGAAGCACTGCAGATGCTATAATTTTGAGCAAAATACACAGTGCTGGAGGACCTCAGTGGGTAGGGCAGCATCTGTGGAGGGAATGGATATTCGACGTTTTGTGTATGAACCTAACCCAAAACATTCTGCCCATTCCCACCACTGATACTTACAACAATCTGTTTTGAGAAGAAATTGGACTGATTCCTCTGCCACTCCAATCTGCTATGGAGCCATTTCCAATGGCTACTCCAAATACAATATGTTTTAAGTTTGGTCTCAGGGGTGCTCTGGCATTCTGTGCTTGTGTAAAAGAAACTGGTTGACATTTAATTGTTGATCATAAAGTTGGGATATCCCTGCTGCAAGTATTGTTCATTTCACAATGAGAATTAGCTAGATTGGAAATGAATTGTTACAGTGGTTTGAGTCAAATGCTCACTTGAAAAAGGGAGTTGAAGTAGGGAGGACAAATTATTATAATAATTGAAGAAAATAGTACTTAAAAATTATAATTTATAATGGGGAGAATTAGGATCTTGCAGAAGGATTGAACATTAGAGGGCACTGCCTACCTTACCTAACCTGATGGCACGTGGCAGCCTCCCACCCCACAGCCACAACCCCCCCTTCCCCATCCTACACCTCCCCGCCCACGCACACCTCCCCTCCTCCTCTCACACATGAAGAGGAGGAGGAGGAGGAGGAGGGAGTGCTGGGGATGAGGGGAAATGAGCCGCGCCTGCGCAGTTAGGGGCGATGGGTGAGTGGTGGAGTATTGCTTTGGGGGAATGTTGCGTTGGGGAATGGGTTGCGTTGGGGGACCAGGCCTCCAGTGTGACTGGGACTCAACAGGTCCCACTTAGTCTAGTGTAAAATAAAAACAGAAAATAATGGAAGACGATGCTGGTCAGGTCATATCTATGGGATGAGCACAGTTATTGTTTCAGGTTGAAGACCTTTCATCAGAACAGTGTTCTGACTGTCATTTGATGAAGTTCTTTGACCAGAAGCATTCATTCTATTTCTCTTCCCACAGATGCAGTCTGACCTGCTGAGTATTTACAGCATTCGCTGATTTTTACCAATGGTGCCAAATGATTCTGCAAGGGAAAAACAAAGAATAGAAGAATGGTTAAGAATATTTGCTAAATGTAAATAGTTAAACAATGAAATTGCACTAAATTGCTGAGTACATAAAATATTAGAAAAATACTTTGTAATTTTAACTATTAAGATGGATAGTTAAATAACGTTCTATGTCATTGAATAGTTTTTGCCTTTCCTGTGAATTACAAAATTTGTAAAGCTTAAGGAAAACATAAATTCCAATTTGCTAATTTAAACTTTAATATCAATATAAGTTCATTTTGTTTTAAACTAAACATCAGATCTACTGACAAGTGTGACCTGTTTTATAAAATCTCTCAACATAATCAACAACTCGTTCCTCGCCTCTTCTTTTGGTGCATCAACAATTGTATTGGTGCTGCTTCCTGCACTAATGCTGAACTCAAAGATTTTAATACTTTTCCTCCTGATTTCACGCTGCTCTTATTTTCACCCGGTCAATCCCTGACCCCTCTTTTCCTTTCTCAATCTCTGTCTCCATCCTAAGGGTTAGGTGAGTGTCAAGAAACTATTATAAACCTAATGATTCACACAGCTACCTCAGCAATACTTCCTCCCACCTTGTCCACAGTAACGACACAATTCCAATCTCCCAGTTACTGTCTCTATATTCTCTGCTCTGATAAAACGTTCCACACAGATGCCTGAAGTACCTTGCTTCTTCCTGAATCATGTCTGCGTGCACCATAGTTGACAGTGCCCTTTGACATCTCCCCATCTATTTCCCATGTCTCTGCTCCCGCCCTCTTTCCTGAACAGAAGAAAAATATAGCACCCCTGATGCTGACCATCAACCTCAGTAGCCTCTTGTATTCAGCAGATCATCCTTTGTGATTCCACCAGCTTCAGTTAGATTCCACTACCAGAACACAGCATCCCCTTTGCACCCCTTTTAGCTTTCTGAAGGAATAATTTCCTTTGCAACTCCCTGGCTTACTCTTTTGTCTCTGCCAACTCTTCCCTTTCTCAGAATACTTAATTTGGAATGCTCTAGAGATGCTAAGCCTGGCCTTTCACGTCTTCGCACATTTCAGGGAGTCAAACAGCTCTTTCGGGCAATGGTAAAGCACTCTGCCTGTACTTGGAGTTTGCAATGTGGTTTCCATGTGGAAAACACAAAGTCCTGCTGTCTCCACCCACTTTCATTTTTTTCCTGTCCCCCCCCCCCCCCCCCCCGACATCAGTCTGAAGAAGGGTCTCGACCCGAAAAGTCACCCATTCCTTCTCTCCATAGATGCTGCCTCAGCCGCTGAGCTTCTCCGGCATTTTGTGTCTACCTTCGATTTTATCCAGCATCTGCAGTTTTTTCCCACACTATTAGCTTCCTGTTCCCTGCTCAACTTGCATTACATGCAAGTTGGTGACGTTTCGGGTCGGATCCCTTCTTCAGATTGGTTAGGGATAAGGGAAATGAGAGATATAGACAGTGAAGTGGAGACATAAAGAACAATAAATGAAAGATATGCAAAAAGGTAACGATGATAAAGGAAACAGGCCATTGTAAGCAGTTTGTAGGGTGAAAATGAGAAGCTAGTGCGACTTGGGTGGGGAGGGATAGATAAAGAGGGAATGCATGGGCTATCTCAGGGCTCTGGCTTAACGTTTTTTCCCTGTTGCCAGCTGGGCAACCTTGGCAGCTTTTTAGGTTGCCAAATGACAGTTTAGGTGGTCACTTAAGGTGGCTTGCATGATGCTTGCGATAATGTGCATGGACGAAGTGCGTAGTTACCAGTCGGAATTATGCTCAATGAAGCATTCACATATTATTTGTGCTTCAAATAAAGTCACAAACTAAACATATTCACCAATCAAGACATGAAATATACCACAATGACATGCAGCAAAATTATAAGACAGTATCTCAACTCTTATTACACATTGCAATTAATGCAATTTCTATTAGTTCTTTCTACTTCCAAACAAAAATGTGGTTGGATTATTCAACGTATGATCAACATGTGTCAATAAATCCTGGACCATGGTAACATACATGCGTACGTATATTTGTGAATGTTGCTCATTAAATAACTACAGTACTGATATTCCATATTGAGAGCATTGATTTGCCGTTGAAATGAATTCTGTAATAACGTGTCAACGGCAGCAGTGACAATCGAGCACTGCGGTTTTAATGTTTCACGTGTTCACAATTTAATTAATCCATCTTTATGGATTAAAACAAATAATAACGTTGGGAATTAAAACACATTTGATTGCATTCCGTTATCAAATATAGTCAATGTTCGCTCTGAAGACATTTCCAGCACAATAGGGCCAGGGAGGGGGGTGTGTGTGAATGAGTGTGGGGTGGATAGATGGTGGGGGTGGGGGGGGGGGGGGTGGATTAGAAGGCAGTCAGTGCAGAATGGATGGATTGAGGCAGGTGAATTAGTACGTGTTTGTTAGAGTAGGTAAAATTGTGAGGGGAGAGCACCGGGGATGTCAGTGGTGTTGAATGGGGGGGTTCAGTATGGGATGGATGGGGATAGACAAAAGTGCTGGAGAAACTCAGCGGGTGAGGCAGCATCTATGGAGCGAAGGAAATAGGCAAAGTTTCAGGTCGAGACCTTTCACACTGTTTCCCCCCCATTCTTCTTGAATGGGAGGATCAGTACAGGATGGATGGGGGGGGGGGGGGGGGGGGAGATCAGCGCTGGATGAATGGGGGGGGTCAGTACAGTGTGGAACGGAGGGTCTGTGCAAGATGAATGGGAGATCACTACAGGATGAAGGGGGGAAGGTGCAGGGTAAATGGAGGGTGGGTCAGTACGGGATGAATGCGTGGATTAGTACAGGATGGATGGGGGATCAGTACAGGATGGATGGAGGAGAAGTGCAGGATGGATGGGAAAGGGGTAAGTACAGGATGAATTGGGGAACCAGTGTAGGATGGATGGGGGGAGGGGGGTGCCAGGAGAATCAATGCAAGGTGAATATGGTGATCAGCGCACAATGAATAGATTGGGGGGGGGGGGGGGTTTAGATGGGGAGGGGAGCACAGAGGATATCAGTGAGGACTCAATTGAGGTGGGAATGGGGATCAGTGCGGGATGGAGAGGAGGGGTCCCAGGATAAGGGGGTGGAGGGGGCGTACAAGAGAGAGGGAGAGGGGGTCGAGGTGGGGAGGAAGGAAGGTCAGCGCTCCTCGGACAACATCGCCCCGCTGCCTTGGCCGTTGGGAACTCCTGGCCAGCGCCTCCCTCCTCCACCAGCCAACAGCAAGGTGTGGGGCCGAGCGGTGCAGCTCAGAGATCCTATAGCTATAAGATCTTTGGTGCAGCTGCTTCAGACGGGTCGAAGCGAATGACGGGCTTCGCACAGCGGCAGCAGCGGCCTTGACAGCGGCTCCATTTCCTCCTCCTCCAGCACCTTATAACGGCCTCTGCTTGTAAACCTGCTAACGACGATAACCACTTTCAAAACAAACCCTCCCGCATGCCGAGGCCTCCCCCTTCCTCCCTCCTCCTGGCCTCGGCGTGTGGGAGTGGTGGTTTTGAAAGCGCAGTTAGCGGGTTTACAAGCAGCGGCCGTTATCAGGCCATGCGGGAGGAGGAGGAGATGGAGCCGCTGTCGCGGCCGCTGCTGCCACTGTTCAGGGCCCGTCATTTGCTCCGACCCGTCCTCACCCAGCATCTAGTATCTTTGCCCCGCAAAGTCATCGCCGACATGAAACGTCGTGTTCCTTTTCTCCAGAGATGCTGCCTGACCCACGGAGTTACTCCAGTTTTTTGTGTCTATCTTCGGTACAAACCAGTATCTGGTTGCCAAGCCGGGCACAATGACTCGGTGTTTAGGTTGCCCGGCGGCGCTTTAAGTGTTCATTGGCACGCGGGTAACAGCTAATTTCAAGCCCTGTATCTGAATACCACTGGGCTGTAAGCTGCCCTAGCAAAATATGAGATAGTGTTCCCCCAATTCGCGTTTAGCCTCACTCTGACATTGGAGGAGACCGAGGACAGAAAGGTTTGTGTAGGAGAATTAAAGTGTCCAGCAACTGGGTGGACAGGTTGGTTCAGGCGGGCTGAGCGAAGGTGTTCTGCGAAATGATTGCCCAGTCTGCGTTTGTCTCGCTGCTGTACAAGAGTTCACATCTTGAACAACGGATTCAGTAGATGAGGTTGGAGGAGGTGCAAATGAACCTCTGCCTAACCTGAAAGGACTGTCGGGGTTCCTGGACAATCGAGGGAGGAGGAATAGCGACAAGTGTTGTATCTTCTGCGGTTGCAGGGGAAGGTACCTGGGTACAGGGTGGTTTGGGTGGGAAGCGATGAGTTAACCAGGGAGTTGCGGAGGAAACGGTCTCTGCGGAAGGCGGAAAGGGGTGGAGATGGGAAAATGTGGCTTGTGGTGGGATTCCGTTGGACGTGGCGGAAATTTCGGAGGATTATGTGTTGAATGCGACGGCTGATGAGGTGGAAGGCAAGGACTCGGTGTACTCTGTCTCTGTTGTGACTAGGGAGAGGGGGGAGACACGAGTGAGGGCCTCATCTATGATGGGACATATGTGAGGAACTGGTGACTTTTCCGGATGGTCAACAGCATATGTAATTGAATTGCTTTGAAGGATATTGATTTTGTGCATTTTTAATTGAAATTCTTGTATGTAACATTCATTGTTAATTTTGTTATTTATCTCATGGAACGTTATCAAACAGCTAACCCTTCCATCTCTCTGTTGACCAATCTGCCTTTAGCGCTAAATGTTTTACTCTGTTGCCGACAGATTTTGTTATTTTTACCAAGTTAAGGAAGTTTCCGGGTTTGGCTGCAAATGCAGACACACACTTCAAGAAAGTGTTGTTCAAATAGTCTGCATGATATCCCGTTTACCTGGATTTTGATTTTGTTTTTTGGAGCATGGACGGATGGGATTTAATTTGTTTTTACTGTTACTTGATGACTCCACGCAGCTTATGAAGGGATGAGGCTTGAAACAAAATCACCGTATAGTTGGTGTGAATTGGCAATCTCATTTAGAGTCTTAAGGAAGAAAAATGTGAGAAATGCAGATAAGGGAGTTGTATTTTAGGATGAAACATGATTTGGTTTAATCATGTTTAAGAGCAAGGTGAGATTTACTTTATATTAGTCATTAAGTATTCCTAATGTGGAAGCACCTGATTTGATCAATATATACTTGCATGCCTTTGAGAAACAAAAATGCATGGAGCCTAGAGCTGTTTCTGTTTCGGTGGTTTTAATATTGGCCTTATCTGAACTCTGTTAATGCTTTATATTGTAGAGGAATGCAATTATAAATCACTTTGCCTTCAGTCTTTCAATTTGTGACATTATCTGAACTGTTGATGAAATTACCGCTTTGTGTTGGCAACTGTATTTGTTACTTTATCAAAATCACATTAAAAGTAGGGATCATTTATAATTTCAGTGGAAGTGGGACTGAAAGTAACGCCCTGATAGAATTGCAAGAAGTCAACTGTGCAGTACTTTTAAAGCTCTTTTGCTCTATGAATGTTCCATTATTTCCATGTCTTTTATCTCTGCTAACAAAGTTTTACAATTATTCACTGACCTAATCTCATTAAACAGATGCCGTTCACCAATTCAAGGGACAGATTTTCACTGCTGTCAGAGCTTTTCTCTTAAAGTAAAGCCTACTTGTTAAAGACCTCAATATAGCTATTATTGGTTGGGGACCTCTGCAAATACTTTATAATTTGTATAATTTTCTGTATTATCAATAAATGTAGATGTACTCTTGAATCATTGCACGAGTCTAATTTTAAAAAATGAAGGCTATCTATAAATTAAAATAATTGCATTCCTCATAAGCAGTTTCTAAGATTTGCAACCACTTAATCTTTCAGGAAATAGTAATCCTGTATACCGTAAAAAAACATACTTTTTACTAGATACTTTATTTCTGGATACGATTTTAGTGATGCTTGTTTTTCTGCAGAAATATATCCTTAAGTTTCTAAACTAATGTGTGAAACTGGATGTTGCGACACATTTGAATTACAATAATAGCACAATCTTTCAAAAACAAATCTAAGAAAAAACAGAATCTGAATAATCCCATTATGGACATTTGCATTTTGCAGTGCAATGAATTGTGGCTTTATAAACTTTGTGGCAAGAAGATAAGGTCTCACATGGTAGGCTGGTTGAGAATGTCAGATCACATGGGATCCAGAGTGAGCTAGCCAGTTGGATACAAAGTTGGCTTGGTGGTAGGAGTCGAACAATTAACAGAGGGTTATTTTTGCAGATTGGAGGCATGTGACCAGTTGGGTGATATTGGGATTGGTGCTGAGTGCACTGTTGTTTGTTTTCTATATTTACGATGAAAATGTAGTTTGCATGATTGGTAAGCTTACAGATGACACCAAAATTGGTGGTTTAGAGGACGGTGAAGAAATTTATCTAAGGTCACAACAAGATTTAGATGAAGTGAGAAGGAACTGGGCAAAGGAATGGCAGATAGAATTTAACCTAGACAAGTACAAAATAGTGCATGCTGATAAGGTAAAGTAGAGCAAAACCTACACAGTAAATGGCAGGGCCCTGGAAAGTATTGTAGAGCAAAGAGACCTAGGAGTACTTGTACAGTGCCTCCATAATGTTTGGGACAAGGACCCATCATTTATTTATTTGCCTCTGTACTCCACAATTTGAGATTTGTAATAGAAAAAAAATCACATGTGGTTAAGTGCACATTGCCAGATTTTAATAAAGGCCATTTTATACATTTTGGTTTCACCATGTAGAAATTACAGCAGTGTTTACACATAGTTCCCCCATTTCAGGGCACCTTAATGCATACCTGCCAACCATTCCGATTTGGGCGGACTTCTTCCGATTTTTTCCATCCCAATTCCGAATTCCGATTTTTTTTCCCTCAATATTCCGAAAAAAATTGGAATTCGGAATTGGGATGGAAGCGTGCATGCGACCCATGGCGGCGGCAGCGGCGAGGAGACAGCGAGAGAGCGCACCGCGCCTGCGCCGCTTATGGGGGCACGCACGGGTGTACGTCAGCACGCAGCCCCGCATGACCCCCAGCCCCGCCACGGTGGCGTTCGGCGTCACTTCCCCCCCCCCCCGCACTGACGTCACTTTCCCGCCCTCACTGACGTCACGTACCCCGCCCCCTTACTGACGTCACGTACCCCGCCCCTTACTGACGTCACGTGCCCCGCCCCTTACTGACGTCACGTGCCCCGCCCTCACCGACATCAGACTAATAGGATTCCGATTTTTCATTCTCACAAGTTGGCAGGTATGTTAATGTTTGGGACACATGGCATCACATGTGTTTGCAATTGCTCAGGTGTGTTTAATTGCCTCCTTAATCCAGGTATAAGAGAGCTCTCAGCACCTAGTCGTTCTTCCAGTCTTTCCATCACCTTTGGAAACTTTTATTGCTGTTTATCAACATGAGGATCAAAGTTGTGCCAACGAAAGTAAAATAAGCCATTATGAGACTGAGAAACAAGAATAAAACAGTTAGAGACATCAGCCAAACCTTAGGCTTACCAAAATCAATGGGTTGGAACATCATTAAGAAGAAAGAGAGCACTGGTGAGTCTACTAATTGCAAAGGGACTGGCAGGCCAAGGAAGTCCTCCACAGCTGATGACAGAAGAATTCTCTCTATAATAAAGAGAAATCCCCAAACACCTGTCCGACAGATCAGAAATACTCTTCAGGAGTCGGGTGTGGATTTGTCAATGACCACTGTCCGCAGAAGACTTCATGAACAGAAATACAGAAGCTACACTGCAAGATGCAAACTGCTGGTTAGCCGCAAAAATAGGATGGCCTGGTTACAATTTGTCAAGAGGTACTTAAAAGAGCAACCACAGTTCTTGAAAAAGGTCTTGTGGACAGATGAGACGAAGATTAACATATTAGAGTGATAACAAGAGCAAAGTATGGAGGAGAGAAGGAACTGCCCAAGATCAAAGCATACCAACGCATCTGTGAAACATGGTGGTTTGGGTGTTATGGCTTGGACATGTATGACTGTTGAAGGTACTGGCTCACTTATCTTCATTGATGATACAACTGCTGATAGTAGTAGCATAATGAATTCTGAAGTGTATAGACACATCCTATCTGCTCAAGTTCAATGCCTCAAAGCTCATTGGCCGACGATTAATTCTACAGCAAGCCAATGATCCCAAACATACTGCTAGACCAACAAAGGAGTGTTTCAAAGCTAAACAATGGTCATTTCTTGAGTGGCCAAGTCAATCATCTGATCTGAAGCCAATTGAGCATGCCTTTTATATGCTGAAGAGAAAACTGAAGGCGACTGGCCCCAAAAACAAGCATAAGCTAAAGGTGACTGCAATACAGGCCTGGCAGAGCATCACCAGAGAAGACACCCAGCAACTGGTGATGTTCATGACTCGCACACTTCAAGCAATCATTGCATGCAAAGCATGTGCAACAAAATACTAAAAATGACTACTTTCATTTACATGACATTGCTGTGTCCCAAATGGGGAGACTATGTATAAACACAGCTGTAATTTCTACATGGTGAAACCAAAATTTATAAAATGGCCGTTATTAAAATCTGACAATGTGCACTTTAACCACATGTGATTTCTTCTATTCCAAATCTCAAATTGTGGAGTACAGAGGCAAATAAACAAATGATGGGTTTTTGTCCCAAACATTATGGTGGGCACAGTCTATAGTTCTCTGAAACTGATGATACAGGTAGACAAGATGGTGAAGAAGGTGTTTTGGTATGTCAGGGCATTGAGTACAGGATTTGGGATGTTATGTTGCAACTATATTGCTGGTGAGACTACAATCGGGAGTATTGTGTGCAGTTCTGGTTGCCTGCTACTGATAAAAAATATTAAGCTGGAAAGGATGCAGAACAAAAAATTCACAGAATGTCACTAGGACTGGAAAGTTTGAGTTCCAGGGAGAGGCCGGATAGACTGGGGCTTTATCCCTCCGGATTATAGGAGGCTGAGGGGTGTCATGTAAAGTCATGAGGAGAATTGAAAAGGCAAATTGAAAAATTTCCCAGAGTCGGAGAGTCTAAAATGTACAGAGCATAGACTTAAGTTGAGAGTAGATCTATTTAAAGGAGAACCTTTGAATATGTAAAGTCATGAGGAGCATTGAAAAGGTGGGTGGTCACAGTCTTTTTCCCAAGGTAGGAGAGTCTAAAATGCACAGAGCATAGGTTTAAGTTGAAGGGAAATATTTAAACAAGGACTTTAGGGGCATCTTTGTCATTCAGAGTTATGGGCATTTGGAACAAGCTGCCATGATCAAGGGTGAAGAACATTTAATTTTCATATTTATCAGGACCAAACAATGACATGCTTCTTTGCTGTAGAGGAGGGTGCAATTACAACATTTAAAAGGTACATGGGTAGGAAAAGTTTAGAGGTATATGGGCCAAATGCATGCAAACTAGACCAGCTCAGGTCGTCAATTTGGTTAGTATGGACAAATTCAGCTCAGGTGCCCGTTTTTGTACTGTATTACTTTAAAGGAACTTTATAAATTATGGGTAAAACAGTCAGTAGTTTCAACAAAAGAACCAGGAACAGGAGAGGAGAAGCACATTGGTGCAGCTCGTAGAATTGGTGCCTCACAGCACAGGAGACCTGGGATTCATCCAGGCCTCCAGTGCTGTCTGTGTGGAGTTTGCATGATTTCCCTATGACTGTATGGGCTTTCTCCAAGTACCCTGGTTTCCTCCCATATCCCATTGACCAGATGTGCAAGTTAAGTAGCCATATGCACTATGAGACAATTTCTTCCCAGCTGCTATCAGGCAACTGAACTATCCCATCACCAACCTGAGAGCGGTCCTGACCCACCATACATCTGGTGGAGCCCTCTGGTTATCTTTAATCCTACTTTACTGGATTTTATCTTGCACTAAACGTTATTCTATTTTTCCTGTATCTGTACATAGTAGACTGCTTGATAGTAATCTTATATAGCCTTCCTGCTGACCTGATCACATGCAAAAAAAAAGCTTTTCACTGTACCTCGGTACATGTGACAATAATAAACAAAACTTAACAGGCTAGAAATTATGCAGCAAGTGACTAGTCTCCTAATTCCTTAAAGCCTATCTACCATCTACAAAGATTAAGTCTGAAGTGTGATGGAATACTTACTCTTCACTTGTCTGGATGAGTGCAGCTTCAACAGCATTCATTAAGCTGACACCATACAAGACATAACAGCCTGTTTGATAGGCACTCCATCCACAAAGAATGTGCACGGTCTCGGTGGCGCAGTGGTAGAGTTGCTGCCTTACAGCGAATGCAGCGCCGGAAACCTGGGTTCAATCCCGACTATCTGTGCGGAGTTTGTATGTTCTCCCGGTGACCTGTGTGGCTTTTCTCCCCGATGTTTGGTTTCCTCCCATGCTCCATAGACGTACAGGTTCGTAGGTTAATTGGTTTGATAACAGTAAAATTTGTCCCTAGTGGGTGTAGGATCGTGTTAATGTGCGGGGATTGCTGTTTGGCACGGACCCGGTGGGACGAGTGGCCTGTTTCCGCACTCATTCTCTAAACTAAACTAAAAAACCATTCATTTATTTCACCATCATTTACAAGATTCACTGCCGCTACACATCAAGGAGCTTAAAAAAAGCACCTTCCAAATCCACAACCTCTACCAGCTAGAAGGACAGGGATACCACTAGTTGGAAGTTAGATAAAAATGCTGGAGAAACTCAGCGGGTGAGGCAGCATCTATGGAGCGAAGGAATAGGTGATGTTTCGGGTCTCGACCTGAAATGTCACCTATTCCTTCGCACCATAGATGCTGTCTCACGCGTTGAGTTTCTCCAGCATTTTTGTCTACATTCAATTTTTCCAGCTTCTGCAGTTCCTTCTTAAACATTAGTTGGAGGTTACTCTGTAAACCCCACACCATCCTGATTAGAAAACATATTGCTCTGCTCCGTTTCTGGAACAAAATTCTGGTACTTGCTCCCATATAGTATTGTGTGTATATCCACATGTCCATGACTCGAGCTATTCAAGAAAATAGCTCATCACTAGAGCCAGGATGTTAAGGCACTAAAAGACTCTGAAATAGGCAGGCAAAAAGGCTTAATAAAATTACAAAAAAGGCACGAAAAAAGCATTTATTGGCTAAAAAAGACATAAAAAGGCATGCATTTCCACCACCAAAATATGGTTAACAATGTTAATATAAAGGTATACTACATTAAATGACCAAAGTTGACTGGTTGCACATAATTACTAGCATTTTTTTCAAATTATCTGGTGTTAAACTATGCCGTCTGTCAGACAGAATATACTTCAGTTGTGAAAAACGTCTTTCTATCTCAGCTGAGGTCACTGGTGCATACCCAAAACAAGCTACAGACTCTATATTCATGCCGATATCTTGTGCATTGCAACTATCTTTGAGAACTTTAGCTATGTTTTGTATTTCTTCAAGATCTTTGTTATTTCTTCAAGATTTTGAAGAAGACTGAACCAGCGGTCAGCGGCACGAATGAATGAATGACCGACGGTGGTGCCCCTGTTTCGCCCCGGTGGTGAAAATTTTATTTCCAGCGGAGGAGGGGGTGGAGGGGGGTGGGGAGTGGAGGAAGTGAAATCGAGAGCCAAATCGGCAGGGAAAATCGGCCGTGGGGAAAACAAATTGCGCCGTTTTTGGAGGAGAGTGAGCTGCAGCAGCTGCAGTTATGGTGCCTGGACGCTGCTGCCGCCCGGCTTATTTCGCTGCCGATTTTACTTCCTCCACTCCCCCCCCCCCCCCCCGGCCCGGCCCGGCTCTATCATGCTGGCTCAAGCCAAAGATCGCCTCTTCCACCACTGCTTTTTGCCATGCTCTGAAATACAGCAGGGGAACACCCGATCTTTGCCTTGAACTCCAGCAGCAGAGTGGCTCCGTTAATGGATTCATTCCACAGTGAGTTTCAGTTCGGTAACAACCCCCCCCCCCACCCTCCATCCCCCCCTCTCCCCCTCCCACCCTCCATCTCCCTCCCCCCCCGAGGCCGGACGCTGTCATTGCACTTTCAATCCCGCTACCCCGCGCCCGTCCACCAACTCCCCTCCCCTCCTCCCCCCCTTCCCCCGTACTCGGGGTCTGAAGCACGTACGGGGACCAGACCCAACGGGTCTGCACTTGGTCTAGTATACTTTTAAAACTCTGTGTGTTTGTGTGTCAGATTTCTGGCCTTTGATTCGTTGGTCTGCCAAAACCACACGCTAAAACTCCGAGACTTTTTCCATTTTGCTAGACATTACACATTTACATTCACTAATGCACTCCTCATTACATTTAGATATTTTTATGTACACATTTTTTAATGAAATCCTACCCCCTCCCCCCACTCACTCATTTTAAAATCTAAATGGGACTCACGAGCTGCTGATGTCACAATCCCATATGCCGACCAATCCAAGCCGCTTCTCTCTCTCTCTCTCTTCATTTGGCAGCCCGGCTCTCCTCCAACCTCCCCCTCCAACTACGCACGCGCTGCGCCTCCCGCAGCTGGACTCGCCCGCCCGCCTGCGCGCTCCTTCCATCCCCGGCGCGCTCCAGAGAGTCAGAAGCCCACAGCTGGACTCCTAAACCCGCCCGCCCACACCAAACCCACCCCCCCACCCCCCCGTTCTCAAAATGCTCTGCCGATCGGGAGCAGAGGTAAGGCCACGGGCGGGCGGGGTAAATGCTCTGCCGATCAGGAGAAGAGATAAGGCGTAGGTTCTGCTGAACTCACAGCGAAGCCCTGCCCGCCTGTGCGTCCCTCCCATCCCCTGCGTGCTCCAGTGAGCCAGAAGCCCACAGCTAGATTCCCACGCCCGCCAGCCCGCCCGCTCACTCCAACGTTCTCAAAATGCTCTGCAGATCGGGAGAAGAGATGTCAGAAGCCCACAGCTGCACTCCCACGCCCGCCTGCCCACTCCAAACCCCCCTCCCCGTCTCCCCCATTCTCAAAATGCTCTGCAGATCAGGAGTAGAGATAAGGTGACGGGCGGGCGCGGTAAAGGCCGGATGCTGTCATTGCACTTTCAATCCCGCCCCCCCCCACGCCCGTCCGCCCACTCCACACACCCCCACCACCCCCCCCCCCCCCCCCGGTACTCGGGGTCTGAAGCGCCGAGGATGCGAGGCCATGGAGCTGAGGCTCACTCTCATGCGACGGCTGCAGGGTCCCCCACCCTTCCCCTCTCCCCCCCGCCCCACTCCCCCCTTTCTCCCCTACCTTTCTCCCCCCCCCCTTCTCCCCCTCCCTTCTCCCCCTTCTCCCCTCCCTTTCCTTTCCCTCCCCCCCTCCCTCCCCCCCCTTCCCATCCCCTTTCTCCCCCCCTCCCCCCTCTCCCCCCCCTCCCCCCCCCCCCTCCCCTCTCACCCTCCCCTTTCTCCCCTTCCTCTCTCTCTCTCTCTCTCTCTCTCTCTCTCTCTCTCTCTCTCTCTCTCTCTCTCTCTCTCTCTCTTTTTCCCCCCCTCCCCCCCCCCACTCTCGCTCGATCGGCCGGACCTCTGCTGCTTTTGATCGTCCACTCCGCTTGCACCACCAGGGTCTCCCGCTCAATAGACGGCGCAAATCAGAAACCCCAGCTCCAAGAGGCAGGAAGCTCCCCTGCCTATGTGCCTCTCTCTGTGTGCCCCTCTCTTTGTGCCTCTCTCTGTGTGTCCCTCTCTGTGTCCCTCTGTGTGAGTGCCTCCGTCACCCTCTCTGTGTGTGCCTCCGTGTCCCTCTCTGTGTGCCTCCGTGTCCCTCTCTGTGCATCCGTGTCCTTCTCTGTGCATCCGTGTCCTTCTCTGTCCCTCCATGTCTCCCTCTCTGTGCCTCTGTGTCTCCCTCTGTGTGCCTCCATCTCCCCATCTGTGCCTGCAAATTGGGGGCTATGTGTGAGTGAATAAGGCAGGGCATGGGGTAAAAGGAGTGAATTAATAATATTCATATAATATCAATGGGGGTGGTTAGTGTGTGTGTGTGTGTGAGAGAGGTTGCTTAGTGTGTGTGTGACGCCTCCGGCCGCCACACATATTTACTAAAATATATCACCAAACTGACATTTTTTTTTCCACTTTAGTTTTTATTGCTTTTATGTATACACAAATAAAACACAAATATAACAACGAAACATACAACATTACAATGAAACGTACAACAGTGTACCGGGGGGTTCAGTTTACGATTAATAATGCAGTATACAGAACTATTTTCATATTAAAANTAAAATATCATTTTCCAATATCTTACATTATTGTCTATAAAATTATACAGTGTTGATGTCTTTATTTCTATACCTAATCCATTTTTCCCATTTTCTGTTAAGCTCGTCTTCTTTCACTCTTGGAGAATATGCCATTTTCTCCATGACAAATATTTCCTGTACTATGTCTAACCATTGTCTAAGTCTGGGTGTGTCCGCTGCAAGCCAGTTTCTTGTAATTGCCTTTCTGCCAGCTGTGAGTAGGATTTTAACCAAGCAATGGTCTTCCTTCAGCACCACTGTATTTATATTACCCAGGTATAAAATGGAACACTTCTTGCAGACTATATATCCTAATATCTCCGTTAATTCTGATTTCACTCTGTCCCAAAATGGTTCTATTTTTGGGCAACTCCAGAAGATATGTGCATGGTTTGCGTCTTTGGCCACATTGCTAGCATGTTTGAGGCTGCCTTAGAATTTGCTTGCTTTTTATGTTAGGCGTAATAAAGAAACAAATCAAATTTTTCCAATTAAATTCTCTCCAATTTTGTGAATTAGTGGATGTCTGTAGTGTTACACACACATGATGCCATTCTTCTGAGATTGTGATGTTCAATTCCTTTTCCCACTTAAATTTTACATAAAATGTAGTTTTAGCTTGACATTCCATTAAACTATGATAAAGTTTAGAAATAATCCTTAATGTTTTTTGATACTTCATACGCGAAGAAATGGCTCGGTGTCCCACGATGTCTAACTAACATCGGCCTCTATGGCAAAGGGGTCCTGGAACTACCTCTCACTAGTCTTACAGAGGAATACAAGTGTTCCAAAGTAAGACTCCAGATGACACTGAGGGACTCTAGAGACAAGACCATCAGTGCTGTTGCGCCGCCCCTAGTAACCGGCCGGAAGTGGACACCATCTGATGCAGTACAGCAAGCTTCATCAGCCCTGAGGCACAAAGACGTCATGGGGGCAGGTGCAGCAGGGAAGAGGAGGCTTTGGCCTTACGACAAGTAAACCAACTTGGCGAAAGGCCACAACTCAGAGTGGAGGACATTGGTGGTTGAGGAGGTGCGGCGGCAGGAGGAGGCCGCAAGAAGTGACAAAGGCGGTCTCTCTTGCCAAACAGGGGCAATGATGCAGTGGGAAGGTTGTGGAGCGGAGGAAGATCAGCTGGAAAGAACTATGGAAATGGAATCAAGCAAGATCAGCTTCATCATCAGAGCGACATACGACGTCCTTCCAATTCACCAAAGAACTCAATCAGTGGTACGGCGAGGATCCAACCTGTGCCCTCTGCCAACTCCTAGCGACCCTCAAACACATCATGGTAGGCTGCAAGACAGCCTCGCGCAAGGGAGATACACGTGGCGGCATAATCAGGTATTAAAAAGCCTGGCAACAGCCCTTGAGAACAGGCTGTGTGCGACCAACTCCTTGCCTCGAGAGCAAGCAACCCCTCCACTTAAGGGCGACAACCTTTGTCCAAGAAGGACAGAAAACACCTAAACATCTGCTTCACTAGATCAGAAGAAGAAAACCTATGCAAGGGCCCGTGACTGGAGGATGCTGGCGGACATCGGCGACAACTATCTTTCACACTGAAATTGCTTCAACCAACCTCAGGCCAGATTTGGTGTTCTGGTCCCTTTCTTAGAAGACTGCTTATATCATAGAGCTCACAGTTCCATGGGAGAACTCTGTTGTGGAGGGCCTATGAGCGTAAGAAGCTGCGCTACACCAGAGCTCGCAGCAGAGGCAACACAGCGTGGCTGGAACATCAACATTTATCAGTTGAAGTGGGATGCAGAGGATTTGTTGCGTCATCTACCATCAGACTGCTGAAGGAGCTTGGAATCCACGGTCAGGCTCTGCGGTTGTCATAAGATCACTCTCAGACGCGGCTGAAAGATAAGCAGCTGTTGGATTTGGCTCAAGCGAAAAGACCCATGCTGGGCCCCAAATACGTCATGGTGAATCTTTGAGGCAGTTTGACACAGGACACTCGCTGAGGGCTGATCATCCTGCAGCTGGCCGCCCTTGTGGAGGGTGTATAGTGATAAAAGGCCGAAACACCCAGTGATGCATGGGTACACTACTGATGATGTGTCCTGTGCCCAACTGTCCTGAAGGTTACCCAGGCCAAGATATACGTATACGTACCCCCCCCCCGCCCCCCCCCCCCTGATGTTGAGCGTCGACCACTCTCAGCAATCAATGAATGTCGTGAAATGCTCCCCACCTACTAGCACAAGGGACTTCTTAACATCTAGTCCTGTGTATTTGATTCTGATTCTGATGATATGCACTAACTATCACATCTATCACTAGATTCTTTTCTTCTAGTGCCTTTTTACCTTTTTATTGTAATAATCTCTCAGTTGGAGGTATCTAAACAAGTCTTGTTCCGAAGTGCAAATCTATCCTTCAAATCTTGAAAACTTCTTAGGTCTCCATTTTCAATAACAGTACAAAATGCAGTCATTCCTTTCTTCATCCACTCTTTAAATGTTGAGTCATACATCGCTGGTTTAAATTCATTATCCAAAGCTATCCATCTTAAAAGTTTTTGTCGTTTATTCAGTTTAAGTTGTCTAGTAAGTGAACCAGGTTTCTAAAGTAAATATCGTTATTGGATCGATTATACTCCTGATACGTCCAGGAAGCGCTTTTTCTCCCAAAAGTGTTTGGATGTGGAAGTCAGGGATATATGTCTCAATCTCTTTCCACCTAGCTATATAGCTGTCCTCACACCAATTAATTAGTGGTCGAAGTTGGGCTGCATAGAAATATATCCTAAAATTTGGAAATGCCATTCCACCTTTGTCCTTTGGCAACTGGCGCGTAATGTATCACATTCTAGCCTTCTTTCCTCCCCAAATAAATCTAGATATTAATTTATCCCATTCCATGAATTGTTTTAATGGTACCTCTATTGGCAGAGATTGAAACAAGTACAATAGCCATGGCAAAATATTCATTTTCACCACATTTATCTTACTACTAAAATCCATTTGGTAGGTGGACCATCTTTCTATATCCTTTCATATGTTTTGGTTGATGTGAATATAATTGGCCCCATACGACATTGATATATTTTTTGTTATATGTACCCCTAGGTATTTGATTGATTTTGAATCCCATTCAATATTATCATTTTGTTTGATTTCGTCTGGAGGAGGACAATTAAATAGGAGGATTTGAGTTTTTGAAATATTCACTTTATATCCTGCATAAAAATTAAATGCATCTATGATCCCCATCATCCTTGGAAATGAGGTGTTTACTTCCGTGAGATACATCATTACATCCAAACTGACATTTAAAAAAAAATATTAAGGTTGCCCAGCTGCGCACCTCACAATGCCTTTGCAACTGGCCCAACTGCTTCCTGGCCTCGCCCGGCCTGGCGCCCAGCCTGCCAGGTTGTTGAGTACTTTGTTTTTCATTGAATTGAATTATTTCTAACTTAACATCACTAATTCTTAACATTAACTTTTAATTTCAAATACAGTTTTATTAAAATAAATTTGCTGTCTTCATTGACACCTTAGATTGGACCCGCTGTGTGTGTGTGAGGGGGTCCTCCTCGGGGGAGGGGGGGGGGGTCCTCCCCTGAATTCCATAGAGCTGCTTTCATGCATGAGACGCAGACGCTTCATTTCCAGAACATTCTGAACGCGTGACGTACGGTTGCATTTCGCTCTCTCTTTCTCTCTCCCCCACTCTCTCCCCCATCTCTCTCTCTCTCTCTCTCTCTCCCCATCTCTCTCTCTCTCCCCATCTCTCTCTCTCCCCATCTCTCTCTCCCCCTCTCATCCCCTCTCTCTCCCCCTCTCTCCCTCTCCCCCTCTCTCTCTCTCCCCCCTCTCTCTCCCCCTCCCTCTCTCCTCCCCCTCTTTCTCTCTCCCCCCTCTCTCACTCTCCCCGTCCCTCTCTCCCCCTTCCTCTCCCCACCTCCCCTGCCCTCCCCCTAAAACCCCCTTCCCCTCCCTCCACCACTCCCCTACCCCCCTTTCCTCCACCCATCTCCTCCCCACCCTCCCCCTCCCTTCCCCCCCACCTCTCCCCCCTTCCCCCCTTCTCCCCCTTCCTTCCCCCCTCTCTCTTCCCTCCTCTCTCCCTCTCTCTCCCCTCCCCTCAAATAATATTAATATAATATCAAGGGGGGGTATGACGCCGTTAGTGTCCCCTCCCCCGCAACCACACATGGGGGAGCACTTGGTCTAGTATACTTTTTAAAACTCTGCGCGTGTGTGTGTGCATGTGTTTATTTGTGTCAGATTTTTGGCCTTTGATTCCTTGGTCGGCCAAAACCACACGCTAAAACTCTGAGATTTTTTCCATTTCGCTAGACATTCTTCATTACATTTAGACATTTTTATGGACACATTTTTTAAATAAAATCCTTCCCCCCCCCTCACTCATTTTGTCACCTCCTGCTGGCCAGCCCCCCCCCCCCCGGCTCTCCTCGAAAAACGCCGACATTTTTCCGATGAAAACGGCGACATTTTTCCCAACGGCTCCACTTACCCCCCCCCCCTCCGGCCGGCTCCGTCACGCTGGCTCAAGCCAAACAACGCTCTTCTCCCGCTGCTTTTCCATGGCAAAAAGCAGCGGGGGAACAGCTGATCTTTGCCTTGAGCCAGCGTGACAGAGTTGTCGTCAACGGCCTGTCGGCCTGCAGGCCCATTGAAGGCGTATGCAGCGTCTCGACGGCGTACGCCTGGCCAGCAGGCTCTCGGCATCATGCCCGCCCGCCCACTCCACCCTCCATCCCACCCTCTCCCCCTCCCTCTCTCCCTCTCCCCCCTCCCTCTCCACCTCCCTCCCTCTCCCCCTCCCTCCCTCTCTCCCCTCCTCCCTCTACCCCCCTCCCCCCCTCCCCCCCCTCTCCCCCCCTCAACCGCGTGTTCGGGGACCAGACCCAATGGGTCTGCACTTGGTCTAGTACTTCTGAAATGTGTCTCCCCCCTTCTCTCCCCCCCTTCTCCCCCCCTTCTCCCGCCCTTCTCTCCCCCCCTTCTCTCCCCCCCTTCTCTCCCCCCCTTCTCTCCCCCCCTTCTCTCCCCCATTCTCTCCCCCCCTTTTCTCTCCCCCCCTTTCCCCCCCTTTCTCTCCCCCCCTTTTCTCTCCCCCCCTTCTCTCCCTCCTTCTCCCCCCCTTCTCTCCCCCTCTTTCTCTCCCCCCTTCTCTCCCCCCCCCCTTCTCCCCCCTTCTTCCCCCCTTCTCTCAACACCCCCCATTTTTTCACCCCCCTTCTTTCCTCCCTTCTCTCTCCTCCCCCCTTCTCTCTTCCCCCCCTCCGCGCTTTCTAAAGGACTTGCGTTACACTGTGCAACCATCTTTAACCTTCCACTTCATCGCGAGTGTGAATTTCAGACAGCGCTCCCCCGCTTTCTCTAGCCCCTGCCTTTGCGATGTGTTTGTGTATGTGCGGTCGGTCGATCCAGCTCGAGGTTTTCCCGGCGAGTGCCCTCGAGCTTGAAGGTCAAAGCACTCTTCATAACTCGCAGATTAGGTTGCCACAGTGGGACAGCCCCTTAAGTCAACTGAAAGACAAACATTTAATCTGAGTACTTGAGAAGATAAAATATAAACCATTTGCACGAAAGGAAACATTAGCTGATATTAAAGCTATAAATTGTATGCGCTGATCATGCCCTTTTGAAATGTATCTTATTTCAAGTTATAAGCAGAAAAAAGTACCGTTCTTTTAAAATGTCAATCATTAGACATACCCTTGTCCCAGAGTTGTCTCAAAGAAAGTGATTAAGCCTTTTTACAGTTTGGGTGAGATTTCATCATTACACCAGTTAGGTTTAATCTGTGTTGGTGTTCGAATGTTGTGTTTCAGCAGTAAGATAGAGCCATCTCATATCAGAAGACTTACAGATGTACTATATTTTGTTTTCTAGGAATTGCTTGTAAGAGTACCTTTTTGTGTGAGCTACAATCTTTAGAAGAAGTTTTTCATTTGGCTAGTCCTTCTGGTAAGTTGCAAAGCCCACGATAACGAGTAAAATTCAGCTCTAGGATGTACACTCTTGCAGTGATATCTTATAAGTTTACATACTTGAAACATTTATGCAACTTTTTTTTCCTCAATCAATACATAGCTTTATCTATTAATTTCATTCAAGGAAAAAATGTATTATCTTTTGTATGTTTGAATAAAACAACCTATTACTTTGGTAGATGTATTTAGAGAGTGACTTGGATGTGGCCCTTGTGGCTAAGGGGATCAGAGGGTATGGAGAGAAGGCAGGTACGGGATACTGAGTTGGATGATCAGCCATGATTCATATTGAATGGCGGTGCAGGCTCGAAGGGCTGAATGGCCTACTCCTGCACCTAATTTCTATGTTTCTATGTTTCTATGTTTACTTTGGTAGATGTATTTAGCAAGTTGAATACCAGTTGTGATTTTGGTTTGTATTGGAAAATGAAATGCATGTAATTGTCACATGGGTATGTATATAGATTACCAGAGCTTCATTGTCGCTTTTCCTCGGTGAATCTGATCCTTGGTGGCTTACTGTAACTCTATTTACACTCTTATTTTCCTACCATAGTTATCATAATCAAGTTATTATTTCAAATGAAGAGAAATCTCAAATTAAGATCACACAAAATTCCTAACATTATTAATGTAGAGAATTATTTTTGTCTTGCATTGAAACAAAACAAGGTAGAACTGGCTGAGTAAAGTGCATAGTATTATAGAACAAGAGCAGTTATTTTACATGGTCAGTGGCAATGTTGTTTATAAGTAGAAGCATTTAAGAAAAATACTCTTAATTAAATGAAAGCACACCAGGTGCTGAATGTGAACCTAATTAAAATAGAGAGCTGGATGAGCACTGTGGCTTCTGCATTTTCCTATTAATTATGTTTCAAACTAAATCCTTTCCAGGGTAATTGGAGGTTTCCTCCAACCCTAGCAATTTAGCAAATTCTGCATTGAACTTCAGTTAAAGGTTAAATGCCTGTCACAAAATACAATTCTACATGGATCTAACATTACAGGAGTCTCCAACTGACTTGAAAAACCTTTTTACAGAATCAGTGAGAAGTTATTAGTTTCCACTTGTATCTGCTACACTCATGCTGCAATTTTGATGGTGATTTTTTTACAAAAATGAAAGAGCAAACAATAGGAGAATAAATGTAACAAATCTTTGCTCTATCACAATGATATTGTTGACAATATTACTTTTTAACCTTGTGACATTTGTGTTTAGTCTTTTTTTGTGTTATGCATCTTCACAATTGCATGCAATCAAATGAATTTAGTCTGAAAATAGTACTCAGACGAAGTGTTTGCTTAGGAAATTGCCTCAAGCCATTTTTGACGGAGCTTTCCCGTTTGTGAGCTTGAGTGGATATTTCGAGTTATCCTTCATCGGAACAAGTTGGGTGCTTTTCCTTTGTACAGCCCTCTTTGGTGTATGAATGGTATTAAGTGCCACTGGTAATGTGAAATTCACATCTGTGCATCCTGATGAGGGGCTAATGTGGCAGTTATTGCCTTTGGGCTAAGGAAGGATCTGCATTTAATATATCAGCAGTTTTGAAACAATGCACCTCTCAATTTTTCTCTGTGGATCGGAAAGCTGAAATTAAAATCTTGTGCTGTTGTTGTCAGAAGTGAACTGGCTCATGTGGGGTTTTTGTCAAGTAAACTTCAAATGGATATAGAGTAACTGTGTTATAAGACAGAATAGCGATGCATGTCATGTACAGAAGCTATCTTAACACTATGTGGTCATTAATCGTGAGGGAATCAGGTGGGTTTTCACCCACCACTTTGAAGAACACTAGGGTTAAAGAATGTTCGCCATGATCATCGGAACCTGCTTTAACTATGTGGAGTATGTCAGTGGTCTGAAAATAAATTGGGGAGGGTTGCATTTGATTTATATGGGATCTCATTTGTCATGGTTCAGGGTTCTATTTCGTACATAATTTATTCCTCTAAAGATTGACATTGTGTAAAATGAACAGTCCCTAAGAGAAATTTGGTGCTTTTCATTCTTTTGAAGTAATCAAACAAATTTAAACACTAATTGTGTAAGAAGGAACTACAGATGCTATTTTTTTTGCATCTAAACACTAATTGTGATTGATAATAATTTTACCGGATCATTGTAACTTAAAATTAAAATATTCTGGGTTCTGGACAGCCCTAGTGAGACCATTCTTGTAATCCTTTAAGGTGGGGGTTGTGATCTGTTTGAAGCTATATCACATCGTAATTAGCTGCGGAGTTCCACTGACATTGACGGAGTTGGAGTTGTGTGGTAGTGACTTCGACAGAAATTATAAAAAGTTCTCATGAATGATCTTTATTAAATGTGTACTCGACTCTTTGTTTCTGGTTCTCTGTTGATTTGATGTATAGTTCTAATATTTGGGTTTTGCATATGATTCATAAGTAAATCCTTAGTTTTCAAATAGTTTTAAAATTAACAATAAACAAATTAAACTATTGTTTTGTGGTTCTACATTATCACCTAAACTGCTGAGAAAACTATTGATATCATGTATTACTCAATAGTGTGTAAGAAGGAACTGCAGATGCTGGTTTACACCGATGCGAGACACAAAATGCTGGATAAACTCAGCGGGTCAGGCAGCTGCTCTGGAGGAAAGGACTAAGTAACGTTTTGGGTCGAGACCCATCCTCAGTCTGAAGAATGTTTCACCCTGAAACATCACCTATTCCTTTTCTCCAGAGATGCTGCCCGACCTGCTGCATTAATCCAGCATTTTGTGTCTATCTTAATAGCGTTCCGTTTTATGATTTATCTGTGTTAATGTACTTGCCTAATGAAAGACTCCTAAGCTGCAGAACTGACAACTTTTGTTGGATTTTTTTTGTTTGTTTCCCGTTATGTGTGGGAAACGCTGCTTCCTGGTTCACAACTGATTTAATTTTAAAATCACAGCTCATTGTTCTGGATCCCTCTTCTTCCAGCAACTTAAAAGGATAACATATTGTCATTTTAAATAGCTTGGTTAGGCCATCCCTCGGTTGTAAAACCCAACAACTGGGTCTTTCCAGTTTGTGTTTAACAATGGAAGTATGTACATCTACTTTCTGTTGCAAATAAAATGGAACTCTAAAATTGGATATACCTAAAATTGGAATGGGTAGATTTGTTTTAAGCAACTCTGCCTGCGTCTCATCAGAAGTGAATTTCTTCATTGTGCAATCTATTCTGCAATTAATTGGGTAATTAAGTAATCATGCCGATGTATTACATAGTGGAGAAGTTTCAGTAACAATAGAAACATATTTGTGGTAAATCTTTGTTGCAATTATGAAGTGATTAAAAGTCTGTCGTTATTCCAGGTTAATACCCAATTTGCAGCATCTTTTTGGGTCAAACCTGAAATGTGTAAACTGCAAATTTGCTCCTAATTCTGAGATAGAAATATCTTCTTCTTCTTTCGTGTGGCGTGCACAGCCTAAAGTTGTTGGACAACTTGTTCTATTTGATCTTCCGTTTGTGCACGTCGAGTTGATTGCATTAGTTGAAACAGGGCGGACCACGTGAAGGTTGAAATCTTCCACCCCATAGAAATATCGAGAGATCTGAAAATTAACAATTGGTTTGATTACCAGTGGAACAGAATTTCACTAAAATAATTATGTAAATATTTTGATGGATTGTAGAAAACATTTCTAAATCTCTTTTGGTCATGATCATTAGTAGTGAATGATATTCAAAGGTTTCAAAGGTCTTTTATTGTCACGTACCAATTAAGTTGCAGTGATATGCGAATTATCATACAGCCATACGAAGAAAAAAAATCACAAGATACGCATAGAAACATAGAAACATAGAAAATAGGTGCAGGAGTAGGCCATTCGGCCCTTCGAGCCTGCACCGCCATTTAATATGATTGTGGCTGATCCAACTCAGTATCCTGTACCTGCCTTCTCTCCATACCCCCTGATCCCTTTAGCCACAAGGGCCACATCTAACTCCCTCTTAAATATAGCCAACGAACTGGCCTCAACTACCTTCTGTGGTAGAGAATTCCACAGATTCACCACTCTCTGCGTGAAAAATGATTTTCTCATCTCGGTCCTAAAAGACTTTCCCCTTATCCTTAAACTGTGACCCCTTGTCCTGGACTTCCCCAACACAACTACATAAAAGTTAACATAACTATCCACCACAGCGGATTCCCCACATTCCTCACTGTGATGGAAGGCAAAAAAGTCCAATCTTCTTCCACTTTATTCTCCCGCGGTCAGGGCAGTCGAACCAACCATCGAAGCTCCATCAGCCAGCGGTCGAACCTCCTGCATCGGGGGGGATCAAAGCTCCCAAGTTGGGGCGGTCTAAACTCCTGCGGCTTGAAGTTCCAGAAGTCTGTCTCTAACCAGAGACCGTGAGCTCCGTGATGTTATAGTCTGCAAGCACCTACGGTCGGAACTCAGAGGTTGATCCCTGGCAAAGGGATCGCGGGCTTGGAGCTCTCAAAAGTCAGTCTCCAAGAAAGGTCGGCAACTCCTCGGTGTTAGGCCGCAGTGCGGACGGAGATAAGGTACAGAAAAAAATTGCATCTCCGTCAAGGTAAAAGTTTCCCCCATTCCCCCCTCCCTCCCCCCCACATAAAACAAGCTAAAGAACACTAACAACATACATTTAACACATACTATTAAAACATAAAGAAGGGAGGGACAGACCGACTGTTTATCAAAGATGTATTTCTCTTAATGAACCAATAAGTTAAAATTAACTATTGTTTTTCTAAATTACTTTCACTCTGTATGTGATTTGTTCCATATTTTATCCATCATCAACTCATCTGCTCCCAGTAGGAAAGCAACTGACTGTTTTAATTTTGTGTTGCATTTTGTACTTAAATCTGCTGGTGATCATACAATAGTGTTATTCTTTACACAGCAGTACTGACAGCTTGAACTTATTTAATGACTCTACTTAGTGTCTAGCGGCAGTTCACAGGACCATAATGAGACAAATTTAGCTGCAGTGACTGCCATTAACTATTTATGTTTTTTTAATATAATTTTGCCTTTTAAATTTGAACAAATACTAATTTTATGTTTTATAATATTTTAATGGTGAATGTTTCCCTTTCTCTTAAAGCAATTATTACCGAGGTAGTTGAATAACTGACATTGATGTTGAGCATGATCATCTTCAGATGGATAATATGTAATTGTATCAGGATTGCAGAGTGCTTCTGAGATGCCTTTGTGGTTGTAAGTCTGACATTTAGCTACTGTGTATGTGGTCTATTCATGGTGACCAAGATGGCACATCGGACAGTTTTTAAGTTTATTTTTGTGTAATGGGTTTCTCCCAATGACATGGTTTGTGTGGATGTGTTTTAGGATTGCTCATGATATTTATGGAAGATTGCAGCCAAATATCTTTTGCTTTGTGTCTTTTGCAAGAATCTGTTTCTCTAATTGTGTGAGTTGTTTGACTTTATTAACTTCTTCAGTTTTGAAGGTGCTTCTAAAGGTAATAGTATAGATCCAAAAAGTTTGCGTTACTTCAAACAATGCTCAAGGATGCTGCGGAGGTATGGGAAAAAATATATATTTTCCGGATTTTCTGTTTTTTTAAGATGTTTGTGGATGAGCAACAAGTTTGCTAGCCAGCATGTTGGAGTTGACTTAAAGGTCCCGTGAACATACAAGATTGCATTGTTCAATTGGAAATAACAACTTTTGCCTTTGTCCTGGCAATCACAGTTCAATTTGTTGTGGTCAGGCAGTAAAAGGTTTAATGTCACTTGGGCTCAGATGGAGCAGGTCAAGTCACTTAATTGCTGATGTCCATGATGTTTTGGCCTCATCCAAGGAGGATGCCCATTATAAGTGGAAGTTTGTCTTGCTATGAGGCATAGGATTTGTTGATCCAGCGCCATATTATTCATGTATGCAGTGAAGAATATTAGTCTTGGTACAGAATAGTGTGATGTCTGTTACGGAGAACCAGGGCCAGCATTATTAAGTTACTCCAGTATTTTGTGAATATCTACAGTGGAAACCTGCACCTGCAGTTCTTTCCTGCACAATATTCTGCCTTCTGTAGCCGTAATGTTCTGAGGCAAAGAAAATTATTGTAATCTTCCATATAAAGCCTTTAAAATGGACAGTGCCATAAGTTGTGATCAATATGAAAAGATATTCTTGGATTTCTTCTGGAAATTGCCTTAGGGTTAAGGCTTGGTTGTCATAACTGTCTCCAGGCTGGCATCCAGACACTGGCACGATGGAAGGCAGAGGTTGAATATATTTAAGGAGTTTGGAATTATGGGCAGGAATGAGTGGGTTGACATGTGATGTGTGTTTGATGGCACTGGGCCTATACTTGCTGGAGTTTAGATGAATGAGGGGGGACCTCATTGAAAAGTACTGAATGGTGAAAAGCTTGGATAGAATTGATATGGAAAGGATGTTTCCACTTGTGGGAGAGTCCAGGACTAAAGGTCATAGCCTCAAAATTAAAGGACGTTTCTTTAGGAAGGAGATGAGGAGGAATTCCTTTAGTTAGAGGGTGGCGAATTTGTGGAATTATTTGCCACAGAAGGCTGTGGAGGCAAATTCAATGGATATTTTAAGGCAGAGATAGGCAGATTCTTGATTAGTACAGGTGTCAGGGGTTATGGGGTGAAGGCAGGAGAATGGGGTTAGGAGGGAGAGATAGATCAGCCATGATTGAATGGCGTAGACTTGATGAGCCGAATAGCCTAATTTTGCTCCTATCAGTTGTAACCTTATGAGTGACGTTGGTATGGTCATGGTGCAGCGGGTAAGTTACAGGATTTGTAATTGCAGGGTTGGATGAACAATCCCGAGACTTGAGTTCAAACCCACTGTAGTAACTGAACTTTGCATTTTATTTAATTGTTGTTTTAATTAAATGTAAATCTTACGAATGATAACTATAAGAACTAATAATGTTGTAAAAATCCATTATTAGTTGGCATACTAATAATGGATTTTAGTATGGGAGCAAATTTATGGGAGCAAATCTGTCATCCTCACCAAATCTGGTCTATGCGTGACTCTAGACCACCTAAAGTGGTTATTCAGTTGCAAGTGGTTCACCCCCAGACTTTTTATCAATGCTGCTAGGAGTGTGGATTAAATGTTGGTATTATGAAAAATGAATGATGCCCATGGTTTCTGTTGATTGGCTAGTTGTTGAAGACAATGATCCCTTTCATTGAAGAAGGGTCTCAACCCGAAATGTCACCCATTCCTTCTGTCCAGAGATGGTGCCTGTCCCGCTGAGTTACTCCAGCTTTTGCGTCTATCTTTGGTTTAAACCAGCATCTGCAGTTCCTTCCTACACATCCCTTTCATCTGCTGTGCAGTGGGATGCTTCTGGACTTCATGATATTGAAGTGTATCATTACTAAATGGTGGATCCATTGGGAGTTAGTTGAAGAAATTCAAGAAGTTACTATCTTTATTGGGCTCCTCCTATTTCTTAATTGCAACTTAACCACCTCCTTCGTTTGTGATGGCTGTCAGAGAATTAAAGTCACTGTCCCGTCTAGTTAGTGATAAATCTCCCACGTTTTTGTGGAATAGTATGGATTCATGAGCTGGCGAACTGTTAGAAGATAGAGGGCTGTGGAGGAAGGTCAATAATCAGGCTGGAGGTTTGGAAGGACAATATTCAGGATGGAGGTTTGGAAGGACAATATTCAGGCTGGAGATCTGCGCTGGGATCACTGTTGTTTGTAATATATATATAAATTACTTGGTTGTAAACGTAGGTGGGTTGATTTGTAAGATTGTAGATTACACCAAGATTGCTGGGGTCACAGACTGTTAGGAAGGCTGCCAAAGTATACAGCGGGATGTAGATCACCTGCAGAAATGGGCAGAAAAATGGCAGGTGGAATTTAATCCAAGCTAGTGTGAGGTTTTGCTCTTTGGGAGATCAAATGTAAGGAAAATTAATTACTCTTAACAGCATTGATGTACAGCAGGATCTTGGGTTCCAAGTCAACTCCCCGAACGTCGCTACACGAGTAGATAGAGTGATAAAGAAGGCATATGGTACATTTGTTTTCATAGATCAGCGCATTGAATATAGGAGTCAGGAAGTCATGATGCAGCTTTATAGCAAAGATCCTATAGTGGAGCAAGATGGCCTACTCCCACGAAACACGCGTAGTACGGTCATGGGCAGATTCATGGGTAATTATAGGACCCATTTCAGCAACCAGCCTCCGCCATCTTGCTTCCGCCCAAAGATATTATCTTTGCTTCCTCCTCTGTTTTCGGGGTTGAGGCCAAAGATCCTATAGCGGTCCTGCTTCCTCCGCTGTTGCTGCTGCTTCATGGCCGCTTCCTTTCACTCGCTCTCCATTTCCCGCCTCTCCCGCCACTTCGCTGCAAAGTTCCTTCTTTTTGGGGTTTTTTTCAGGCCAAAGAATATACGGATTTATTTTAAAAAAGCGAGGAGAGGAGAGGCGGCGGCGGCCGAGACCACACTGGCGCTGTGTGGAGTGGGTGGGTGGACGGACGCTCCTTCACCGGGCGGGAGGGCTTTGCGCTGCTGTGCGGTTCGGGCGCTCCTTCAACCGTGTGGTGTGTGCTGTGCTGAATTATGCGTGCGGGCGCTCCTGGGCTGTGCTATACTGTGCGGGCGGGCGCTGCGGATCCCGGGGCTCCTAGGCAAAGATCCTGTAGCTCTGCTATAGGATCTTTGGTTTTTCTGGAGCTCCCGCGGCAACAGCTTCGTCCGCTGGACTGTAGGGCGGCAGCTTCGATCGCCCCGGGCCGTGGAGTTTGAACCGGCCCGTGGCAATATTGGTGCCATATACTGCTGATGTGTCGTTATCAGATATTCAAGAAAATGACCAGAATCAAAATTTATAAACATTTTATTCTTTAACAAGAATTAACAGAATTATGAATCCAACCCTATATCGCACACACAAACTGTTTCCCGGCAGCGTTGATTACACTGCAGGTTGGGTCGGGTCAGGTAGGTTCCGGTTACTATAAAATCAACTCAAACACAGTTAATGAGCCATTAAAAAAAGAAAATTACCTAAATCCCAACTTCGGAAATACATCGACAAACATGGGAAATGAAATAGGTTTATCTATAACGAAGGAAATTTGGAAAGAAAGCCTACAATGTCTGAAGAAGGGTCTCGACCCGAAACGTCGCCTATCTCCTTCGCTCCTTAGATGCTGCTGCACCCGCTGAGTTTCTCCAGCTTTTTGTGTACCCTCGATTCTCCAGCATCTGTAGTTCCTTCTTTAAAACTACAATGTATACATCGTTGCTCATTAAATGCTAGACATATATTGATACAATTTAAGGTATTACACAGATTACATTATGCAAAAACGAAATTAAATAGAATTTATTCTAACATTTCTATTTGTGATAGATGTCAGAACTTGGAAGCTAATTTAACGCATAGTTTTGTAACATGTATAAAACTTAATTATTATTGGATAGAAATCTTTAGAGTTATTTCTGAAGTTCTTAAAATTAAACTAGACCCAGATCCAAAATTAATAATATTAGGAGTTCCGGATTCAAATCTAACATTAACAGTAAACCAAAGAAATTTCTTGGATTACTGTTTGATAATAGGGAAAAAATTAATATTGAAATTTTGGAAGGGAACATTATCCCCCACAATTAAAATGTGGACAGTGGAAATGTTGGAGACGTTGCATTTGGAAAGAATCAGATTTGTCCTAATGGACAAATACGAACTCTTTGAACCTCAGATATGGAGAACTCTCCATATACAGAATATTTGAAGGGGTAGCTGTTCTTGGCATCACAACTCAATCGGGTACCCGGCACCAGATTAGATGAAAAACTCTCTGTTTTACAGCGAAACACTTTTTGCATTTGCATACATTTGTCTCCATTAATATCGCTATTTGAAGATTGTGTTATTCAGTATTAAGATGTATATATACTCTCTCTCTTTTTCTATATAATACTTTATTTTAATTAAATACATATAACAAGAATATATACATATACATATATTTTTTCTCCTCTTTTTTTCTTTTTCTCTTTCTTTATAATCAAAATTATTATTTAATCACCATTCTTATTGATTAAAATCTATTCTTTTCTTTTTCTACTTTCAAAAAAAAGTTTATAAGTACTATTCGTAACATTCGTATACTTATTGAAATAAGTTGGTTGTGTATTTGAAAAGTTGTAATACCGTTGTTATGATAGATTCCTTTTAATAAAAATATTATTACACAAAAAAAGAAAATTACCAGAGTCAAATTTTATTCTTTAACAAGAATTCACAGAATTATGAACTAACAGAATTATGAATCTAGCCCTATATCACACACACAAACTGTCCCCCCCCGCAACGTTGATTACACTGCAAGTCGGGCCTGGTCGGGTAGGTTCTGGTTACTGAAATGGACGAAAAAAATGCCCATGTTCCGCTCTGTTGCGTACTACACGTCAGCCCATTTCATTTCGCAGGAGTGGCCTATCTTGCTCCGCTATAGGATCTTTGCTTTATAATACTTGGTTCGGCCGCATTTTAGAGTATTGTGTGCGTACAGGAAGGATATGAAGGCTTTGGAAAAGATGCGGAGGAGGTTTACCAGAATGATGCCTGCATTAAAGGGTATCTATCGGCTACAGGGAGAGGTTGGGCAGACTTGGATTGTTTTCTCTGGAAAGTCAGAGGTTGTGGGGAGACCTGATATAAAAATATATCAAATTATGAGAGGCAAACATATATAAGGTAAACGGTTGGAATTTTTTTCCCGGGATGGAAAAATCAAATACTAGAGGGCATAACTTTCTGTTGGGAGGGGCAAAGTTTTACACAGAGGGTATTGTGTGCCTGTAATGTGCTGTCAGGAGTGGTGGTTGAAGTGGATAGGTTAGTGGCATTTAAAAGACTTTTGATATGCTGGGAATGGAGGGATATCAGTTACGTGCAGGTAATTAAGTAATGGTCTTGGTCATGTTCAGCGTAGACATTGTGGGCCAAAATGCATATTCGCATAAGTTCTAGGAGCAGAATTAGGCCATTTGGCCCTATCAAATCTACTCCGCCATTCAATCTTGGCTGATCTATCTTTCCCTCTGATACCCCTTGTTCTTCGAAACTCCAATGAAGTCAGATCTGACCTGACCTGATAGGCCAATGCTCTTTACATTTCACCTTCTCATCTAGGTCATTAATATAAATAGTAGAAATAGTAAATTTTCCGTATAATAGTAAGTATCCTGTCCGCACCATTATTAGTGTACTTATAAAAGACACTGCAATTTATGATCAAGAAGTGATTATAGTAGGCATTTCTGTTTGCTACAAACTGCTGGATTATTTGCATTCCTACACCAACTGTCTCATCATAACCAGAATAATTATCACTTCACCATGGGTCTATCCTTTGTGTGCCATGATGCTGGATTTACACCATTGATATGATTGAATCTCATCTTGGTCTTTTAGGGCTGGTAATTCATGCCCTAAGCATCCTGTTTAACAGAATGATAAATGGTTTTAACATGGAAATCAACCTGTGCTCAGAAAGGTGGCAAATAGAATGTCACTTGTATTGGCAAAAATTATTCTTAGCAGTTTTTAAGCATTAATTATATCTTCGTATATATTTGATTCCTTTCGCTGTCTTTCTGTCATAGTCTTATTTCCCTCTCTTCTGTTTGATTGTAATCTTGTTTCCCTGTTTCTGGCATCTGTAGTTTTTTGTATCTCCTCTTTATTTCCCCATGTGTTATTTGTTCTGTCTATACATGTATTTTGTTAGTTGAGAGGTTATGCCATTGAACCCGGTTCATGAGGTCCCAGGTGCCCCGTTGACCTCATCGTACCCTTATTAATTGGCGTTTCCAGCATTTTTTTAGCACCAAATACTAGTTGAAGGATGAGGAAAGAAATTCAGCCCCCAGCACATGGTGTGAGATATAATTTGTGGGCCAAAGTATCATAAATTTAATTTATAATCTCAGGATAAACTAAAGTAGAGCAACGAAATATTGTTTGAACTGTAATTTGTTATAAGGTGGGAAAATGTGGGAGCCAAGTTACATAACAATGCGCATAAGCAGTAGTGAAATTATTGCCTACATAATCTATTTTAATGATTTAGGTGAATTATAAACCCTGCCAGGCATCTTTTATAGAAACAGAAGAAATCCTGTTTCTTTAAAGGCACCTGGATTCTTTGGCATCCACTTGAGAGAACCAATAACATGCTTAAAAGTGCCACTTTCAACAGTTCAGCGAGTGCTCGGCTTGGCGTAGCATTGAATTGTCAGCCTAAATTATGTTTCAAAGTCACTTTAGTGAAACTTGAATCTTTTTCTGATGACTTTTGAACCAGCCGTTATGTGATATAATTTCCACAAGTGACAAGTTATCTGGTTGGGTCTAAAGCAAACTTGCCTGGAAACCAGTGCTTTATAAGTATTGAGATATTATACATGCATTGCCTTGAAATTTTCTGATATCTATTATTTCAGTGGAATATGACCCAAAAAAAGGCTTTACAATCACAAATGTTAAATTGGCTCATTTGGCGTCTATCTCATATTGTTACCATTCATCTGGACACAGCTGCACCTCCTCAGGCTGAGGGGAACAGTGACAAATTATATGCAAACACTGTGCAAGTTCAATGGTTCTCATCATTATAACCTCCACTGGCCATAAGGATAAAGTTTGTTATCTTGCCATATGGAGAATTATAGTTGTATGCTTGCCATCTTGACAGCTTGGTACATAGGTATTGGGTCTGTGTCTCTGGAAACATTGCTTAGTGTTGGAAAACTATATTGTTTGAACAAAATTCAAGGTATAAAGCAATACTGTCGTGTGTTAAATCTTTTGCATCTTCTGACACCTTTTGTGCCTGCCCCACAGACTGACGAGTGGACAAAGATTATGGATTGTAATTGAGACGATTTGATATTTTACGTAATTCTGTAGACTCATTTAGCATAGACCACGTTATAATATGTGGCTTTTTCTATTTCCCCTATAAATAATTACCATTATTTTGTTATTTTACTTTGCATACAGAAATGCTAGCAATGGAAATTTTGATTTATTTAGAATCTTTAATGCAGCAAAATGTCTTGTGGTGTTCCACTGGATCTTTAAATGGAAGGAGAAAAATTAGATTTTCAATGGAAGAGACACGCCAGAGGAACAGGTACACCAGACCAGGGTAAGGGTTGGTGACAAGAGCGTCCTTAGTGGCTTGAGTGGTCTCATTTAGGGCAAATAAATCAATACTTGTTAGTGCCATGAGGACAATATATATGATCATCAATGATAATCCAAAACAAGGTTTGTTTTAAAAGAGAGTAGATTATGGTGCTTTACAGGGTGATATGGAGATCTATAGAATTTAGTTTTTTGTTCAGGCTGGTAAACCAAGTCTAGAGTATGTACAGGTGCAGTGAGGCATAGGTACAATGAAATCTTGCTTTAGCAGCATTACAGGCACATAGACTCAAATAATAAACAAAACAAATTGTGCATAAATGGTGCATGACTGCAAAGAAAAGGACGGCCAAAAAATGTTGTTAGTGTAAAAATACACAATAACGAAACTAGTCCATGTTAGTACAAGATGATGTCAATGGTGTTCGATTGCCAAAGTAGGATTAGACTTTTATATGTTTAAGAAGGAACTGCAGATGCTGGAAAATCTAAGGTATACAAAAATGCTGGAGAAACTCAGCGGGTGAGGCAGCATTTATGGAGCGAAGGAAATAGGCAACGTTTCGGGTCGAGACCCTTCTTCAGACTGAAGTTTTATGGGTCAGCTAGTACTGAGGTGGAATTGAAGCCATAGGCAGGGCAGACTTGAGTGGCCTTATGGCCTATTCTTGCATTTTCTTGAGGATTGAATTGGGGAGCAGAAAAATTAAGCTTTATCCATGGTCAATGACCAAAGAAAGATGTTGCTGGGGCTGCTGGGTTGAGGGTGGTGCGAGTGTGAGATGAGTGAGTTGTTGATGTCCAAGGTATTAGAGATTCCTTGTAGTAGTTGAACAGGAAATAGAGAAAGATAATGCTAGAGTAACTCAGCAGGACAGGCAATACAACAGGAGAGACATACAAACCATCCCTGGGTTATGAATGCTTAATTTATGGAAACTTATTTTTGAACCAGTTCCCATAATATTATTACATTAAAAAAATGGACATACCGACATTTGTTTGTTCCTATGTATGACAGAACCAGTTTTCGCTCTCTTCATATTGCAATTCTTTCTTATCAGTCTTGTGTTCTTTTGATGCTATTCGTTGCAATACTATTGAGGTGTAGTTATCGTATTCAGTGATCTTTTGGACGTCGGTAAAAGGGGAACCTGTCTTGTTACCCAGCGATGGCCTGTACTGATATTTGAAATATAGAGACGAGGCCGGATGTTCATTAAAAAAGTCGCTTGATCATCCAACGTAATTGATTTGATTGTTAATGATTCATAGTTTTCAAGATCTTGAAATCAATTTTCTTTTTCAAATTCAATATTAATAGTATTGCTTGTTATTTTGCAGATGTTTGTGGAGAATTGCACAAAGAATTTCCAGCAACAATGACAGAGGATCTGAAGAGGAGATTTGAATTCCAAAATTCAGTAATCCAGTCACAGGCAAGATGTTTTGTGATTTTTTTAAATTAAGCCAAATTTTAGATTTATATGTGATCGTAAGGTAATGTGTCTGTTTCCGCAGGCTGTAGGACATCTCGTAGCTGCTATTTTAAAGGAAAATGGATCGTCATCTTTGATAAACTATTCTTCTGATAAGGTTTGTGCTCATACCTTGGTTAAATTGGCTCACAAATCTTTATCAATGACAGCAACAGCTGATATCTTTCAGAAACCGTCCTCACTTGTTATTTTCACATGTGAGGAATGTCTTTCTGAGGTGGATTTTTTTTGTCATGGGATGCTTTTTCTTCTGGCAATATTTTTGAGCATTTTTTGAGTATACTTTTGAACTTTTGTGTTTCTCAGCTGTTGTGATGAGAGTCTTTTTGAAAGTGCTTGGTGTGGTTCACTTATTCTTAAACAGACAAAAACACAAATAAAATCAGTAATCAAGCAGTAATCTTTGTTTCGCCAGCCAGGTGTGATTAGGGCTCTATAGTATGTAGATACAGACTGTACAGAGCTCTAATCCCCACACAAAGGGGCAGTGATTAAGTACATGTATTTATACTCCAATAATCAGTGATTCAGCAATACCTTATCTACAGTCTCTTGCTTCTTAAAATTGACAGGTTCTTCTGACAGAGGAAGGGTTAGCCATATATGGTTATATGAGAAGGCTATTTTTCTGTAGAACAAGCATTTGTTTCGTTTTTTAACTAATGACACACATTATAATCTTATAGAGCAAGGGTAGAGCCAAGAGTCTGAACAACCTCAAAATGTTTATATTATAGAGGAGACATTCATGACTCTGTGCTTGCTATCTTGCATATGTAATTGGAAAAAGGTACATCAACATCTTGTTAGTCTTGTAGTGCACTGAGTGCAAGGGTTAGAGCTTGTTGCCTGCTTTGCAATTTAATAGGAGAAGGTGACAGCTTGTCTTAGTTTCAGCTGAAACAATTTTTGTAAAGTTTAAATCTTTTAAACTTCCACATTCCTTTCTCTTTATCAGTTTATGATAACATTCACAGAGCCATAGTGTAATATAGTATTCCAAAGTCATTCAAGCCAACTGAATGACCAGCATCTCTCATTTTACTGCATTGTACCCATGCATGTCACTTATGGATTTTCTCAATTTCTTGGGAAATGTGGGTAGCAAGGTCAGTATATTAGAGGATTCATGAGGAATCTAGGCTCAACACTCTTATTATAATAGAGGTTCCTCTTTGTTGATCTTTATGATCTATACTTATTTCATAGTAAGAACGTTTTTTTAACAAACAATAGTTGTAAAACAGTTAACACAATGACATACAAAGATTATCAAGAATTGAGAATTGAGCTGTCAATAATCTTTATGCAGAGCTTATAAAAAAAATGAAGAGTAATATTTAGAATTCATACGTTTCAGTCTGTTACCGTTAATTCTTATACAAATTTCCCCTTTAATTGCTTCATGCCATTTATCCATGACTGTGGGAACTGCAGATTAGTTTCTAGCTTCTTTAAGAGATTAACATTCATAAATTCAAATGTGACAAGATACCATGAACTAGAAGCATTATGTGTCTGAGTGTAATTGGGTTTTGAATCTGTCCTTGAGCTCGGAAGGGGTTATGGCACAAACCCTAAATCCTAATCAGATAAAGAAGCTTGTTTACCTTACAGCAGCTGGTTCACAGCTTAACAATTCTATAATTGTAGGCCTTCGCCGTTACAGCATGTAAGCAGGCTGGCATGTTATTCCACCACTGCTGGCAAAGCCACGGAACAATAGGCTATCGGACTTTATGCATGGATATGGGGGAAAAAGGCTGAACATAGGTCAATTACTGTAAAGGTGACGACTTCTGTCGTTATAGATGACAATAATATTGGTATCAGGTACTAAAGGACTATTTTAAATAGCTGGTAGACAAAAATGCTGGAGAAACTCAAGGGGTGAGGCAGCATCTATGGAGCGAAGGAAATAGGCAACATTTCGGGTCGAATCCCTTCTTCAGCCATGGGAGTCAGTGGGTTTATAGTGGATGTCCGACCGAACTTAGTTCCACATACCTCGACTCCATCCTATCCCCCCTGGTTAAATCCCTCCCTACCAATGTTCAAGATACCTCACATGCTCTTCGTCTACTCCAGGACTTCCGTTTTCTAGGCCCCTATTCCCTCATCTTCACCATGGATGTCCAGTCACTCCACACCTCCATCCCCCAAGAGGAGGGTCTCAAAGCCCTTTGTTTCTTCCTCGACCGTAGAACCAACCAATCCCCGTCTACTGATACCCTCCTCCGCCTAGCCGAGCTGATCCTTATCCTTAATAACTTTTCGCTTGACTACTCCCATTTCCTCCAAATACAAGGTGTAGCTATGGGCACGCGTATGGGCCCTAGCTATGCCTGCCTCTTTGTTGGGTACGTCATAGAATCCTTATTCGAGGCGTACCGTGGCCCTATCCCCGAACTCTACCTCCGCTACATCGACGACTGCATTGGTGCTACCTCCTGCACCCACACACAACTCACTGACATCATCCATTTCACCACTACTTCCATCCGGCACTCAAATACACCTGGACCATTTCTGACATTTCCCTACCATTTCTTGACCCCACTATCTCCATCGCAGGTGATGGACTACTGACCGACATCCACAGTAAACCCACTGACTCCCATGGCTATCTGGACTACAACTCTTCCCATCCTGCTTCCTATAAGGAATCCATCCCCTACTCCCAATTCATCCGACTACGCCTCATCTGCACCCAGGATGAGGTGTTCCACACCAGGGCATCGGAGAATGTCCTCATTCTTCAGGGAACGGGGGTTCCCTTCTTCTACTATAGATGAGGCTCTCACCAGGGTCTCTTCTATACCCCGTGACTCTGCTCTCACTCCCCATCCCCTCCACTCGCAACAAGGGCCGAGTCCCCCTTGTCCTCACCTTCCACCCTACCAGCCGTCACATACAGCAAATAATCCTATGACATTTTCGCCACCTCCAACGGGATCCCACCACTTGCCACATCTTCCCATCTCCTCCCCTGCTTTCTGCCGAGACCGCTCCCTCCATAACTCCCTGGTCAATTTGTCCCTTCCCACCCCCATTCCGGGCACTTTCCCTTGCAACTGCAAGAAATGTTACAGTTGTCGCTTTACCACCCCCCTTGACTCCATTCAAGGACCCAAGCAGTCTTTCCAGGTGCGGCAGAGGTTCATGTGCACCTCCTCCAACCTCATCTATTGTATCCGCTGCTCTAGATGTCAGCTGTTCTACATCGGTGAGACCAAGCATAGGCTTGATGATCGCTTCGCCGAACACCTCCGCTTGGTTCGCAATAACCAACCTGATCTCCCGGTGGCTCAGCACTTCAACTCCCCCTCCCATTCCGAACCCGACCTTTCTGTCCTGGGCCTCCTCCATGGCCAGAGTGAGGACCACCGTAAATTGGAGGAGCAGCACCTCATATTTCGCTTCGGCAGTTTGCACCCCAGCGGTATGAACATTGACTTCTCTAATTTCAGGTAGTCCCTACTTTCTCCTCCCCTTCTCAGCTCTCCCTCAGCCCTCTGGCTCCACCTCTTCCTTTCTTCTTCCCGGCCCCCCTCCCCCCACCCTCACATCAGTCTGAAGAAGTGTTTCGACCAGAAACCCTATTTCCTTCGCTCCATAGATGCTGCCTCCAGTATTCTCCAGCATTTTTGTCTACCTTCAATCTTTCAGCATGTGCAGTTCCTTCTTAAATATTTTAAATAGCTCTCAGGTCTTAGACAAAACACCATTCATTACGTCTTCCCACTTTCGGGATCTATTACACAGACTTTGCATTTTCACGAATAGTGCTTGTTGCAATAAAGACAATCATGTCAATCATAAAGACTATAGCTATCCCTTCTTCAGCCTCCGGGGCCAGTCAATATTGTTTTAATTCATGGCAAGGCAGCTCCCCTTTTTTATAGTCAGTTTATGTTCAGGGGCCGAATACACTCATCCCACATGATTCTTATGCTTTGCCCAAAGTTCTTAGGGTACTTGGACCATAGCCATAGTAGGCAGCTGTTGCTTTTCATAGTGTCCCATTCCTTTCTGACCCATGTGATCTTTCCTTCTGTGTCATTGGCAACTTTGAAACATGAATTGTCTGTTTGTCCTTCAGCCATTTATCAGTTCCTATTTATTTTGCTGTTGCTGTCGGTCTAGTAGTTACGATTAAGTATAACTCAGAGGTGTCTCTCATTTCAAATCGATCCCTTTGGTTTTATTCCTAACTTTATTCCTAATTCGGGGCCCCAAAGAACAAATAAGGGGTCAGTTAATTGTTCAATTTTATTCAACCAGTGGGAGACTTGTTTCATGTATCCGGGATTAGGGAGGCATGTATATAATTCATGTATATATAAGTTTCTATAAGTTCCCCCCTCAATCTTCTAAATTCTAGCGAGTACATGCCGAGTCTATCCAGTCTTTCTTCATGAAAGTCCTGGCATCCCAGGAGTGCATCGCAAAAGAAGCATCACATTCACAGGCACCCAAGCAAGCTCATCATATTTAAGCCTACTTAATATATAATCACCCGTTATGTTAAACCAGGCAATTGTATGCCACTTGAAGAACTTATTTTGTCATTGATCGCCACTATGTAAGCACTTGTACCCAGTCACAATCATTGTCTGTACATATGGTTCCAAATACACGTATACAATACCAGTCGAACTGGGGCTATGGGAAAATCGTGTCCTTAATCAGTCTTGGCAGTTGTAATGATACCGGTGTCCACATAATGTTGAAAACATCAGTCCTTAACTGGAGTTTAGCTGTTATGCTTTCCATCAAATATACACTTTTCAGTCTTTCCCTCCACTGTTGAACATTTGGTGGCTTTACATTTCTCCATGACACTGTAATCATCTTCTTTGCAATCAACAGCAACACCCCAAGCAAGTATGTCTGATTTTTGGTATCTATATTTTCTGGAGTCTGAAGATTCTGGTATGAAGAATGCTGGCTCCAGAGGTAGATCCACCCCCAAGATTAGCTTGATCTCCGCCTGTCTCTCCAATATTGATACAATTTGGGACAATCCCAAAAAATATGGGTATGATCGCCAATCTTCACGCATTGTCTCCAGCATAAATCTGAGGTGTTGCTGTATATTGCTAACATAAGAGGAGTCTTAAATACTCTCATTCTAGTTTTCCATTCAAACTCCCTCCAGGCGGGGCTGTTTGTTAACTTATGATCCAAAAGACATTCCCACATTTCGTCGGTAATAATAATATTTCCAATTCCCATTTCTGTTTCGTTTCTATAGTGTTTCCTTTTACATAATCCTGAAGTCCTTTATATAAGTGGGATATCAGATTCTTTTTTATCACTCCCTCCATAGTCAACAGGAAGATCTTTTCCAAATTAAAAGGTAATTTACATATCTTCTCCCAATCTGCATGTGTCTGCAGGTAATGCCGTATATGGAGAAATCTAAAAAAGTCCATCCCTGACAAACCAAATTCTTTCTGAAGATGCTCATATGATTTCAAAACTTCCCCACAAAAAAGCTGATCCACAGTAGTGAGCCCTTTGACCGCCCAATTCCTGAAGCCATTGTCAATTTTGCTGGGTAAGAAATCAGGAATAGCAGCTATCTTCAGTACTCTAGATATAGAATTGAAGAGATTTAGTTGTTTTCTTATAACCAGCCAAGTTTTCATTATGAATTCAATCCATTCATTATCAGTTTTTAATTTCTTCCAGCTTGCTTGACTTAGGAATGGGAGCCCTGCCAGGGCAGTACTGGGGCATGAATTTTGCTCTATATTCACATACCCCATTTCCTTATCATTTGTTATCCATGCTATCCAAGAAGCTGCAATTTCTTAAAGAGACACTACATTTTAATACACATGAGATTCTACAAAGATTTATCACGTAAATGTGCAAGCTCATTCAATGACATCCTAGTTCATCTTAATTATAAGATTAATTCAACATTCACCCAGAACTGGTTCCACAAACAAGTAACAGTTTTTAAATTCACTCACCCTACACCCTATTTTTGTGCCATTCACTCACAAATTTCCACACCTCATGCAATATGCAAAATCTCAGATATTCACACACGTTAAAGCAATAAAATTCTCATTCAAGAGTAAAACACACTTTTCTCAAGGAAATCATGCAAAACTCTTAAACTTTGATACACCCAAAAATGAGAAATTTAAATTTTACTATATGATATTATCAGGCAAAGGCACTATGTCTTGTGCAGTTGTGTTGCTAACCTTGACCAAGCTAGCTTTGGAGAATTATAAAACTAAGAAGTAACCATATACTTCTTAAATATAATTTAAGAAAAGCAATAAGATAGTTGTCCTGTAGACAAGATTCATATATATGGGCTGTATCAGAGGAAAATGTTATTAGTCCACCAGCTATTTTTCATAACCTTGAGTTTATACCTCCGGAGATACAGGATTTAATTTCCTGACGTAATTACAAAATGTATTTAAATATAGCTAGAAAGTTGCTTTGCTAGCCAAGGTCAGTGCCTCACTAAGTTTACTGACCAAGACATTTAAACAAATCATTCACCAAAAATGTTCATACTTTGTTCATAAATACTGAAGAATACTGAAGAACGGTCTCAACCCAAAACACACTTTGGACTTTGTCTTAAACACAGGTCGTTTCATTAAAAGTTTCAAAGTGTTTAACTGTCCACATTCTCTTCCTTCATTATCCAAAAATGCATTTGTCTTGATTTACATTTTACGCAGAAACCAAATTGAAGCACATTGTTGCTGTTTCTTTACAATCCTCACAGCATAATTAATTAACATTACATTCCCTTGTCTGAAAGAGCCGTTATGTCTACTAGAATAGTAAGATTAAATGAGAACTTACCAGTTTGAAGTTTGATCGTTATTTTATGAGGAGTTACGATGAGGGATTAAGTGAAGAAGCATGCACGTCAATCTTCAAAGCAGTGGTGTGAAATCACAGATAACAGTTGTTGAACTAACATAGTAAGATTATAGATGATTAGAACTACCAGATGATCATTAAGTTACGAGGGTAGTGAGCGGAGGGCATGTAATCCCTCATCGTAACTCATAAAATAACGATCAAACTTCAAACTAGTAAGTTCTCGTTTCATCTTACTATTTTACTTCGGAGTCACGTGACTACGTGAAGACTTTGAAGGTCTGTGATTTCATGCCGTGGAAAAACGAGTCCACACAATCACGACTGCATCAGTTGACCATAGATGTGGGAAACATCATAATGCATACATACATGACATAGGTTTAAAAACATGCTGATGCTGATAAAAGAACAAACAATAATAACTAACCCCTCTCGACTGAGGGGAACTATAAATTGAACCTAAATAGAGTTGGCAAATACCCCTGGTCTGGCAATGGATTAAAATAAATGTTGGATACCTCTTTTGTTAGACCATCCTGCAGTTGACAGGATGTGGTCCAGAGGACCGCACATTACCCTTGCTGCTGGTGTTGTAGCAGCACTGGTGGAGTGAGATTAGAAATCAGTATCTACTCCTGTATAAGCCAAACCTCGCATAACCACCTGGAGATGGTCTGAACTAGTAAGGCTCTAAGGCTCTAGATGATCTTGACGTAAAGATGTAAACGTGTAACCACATGTAACCAAAGGTGCATGGGGTATGTAAACATGAATTATGATATTGCAGGTGTAATGATCCTGTCCATTCGCTATTTATGTAATGACTGGATCCGTGCGCTGAGGGCAGCGCCAGGGAATAACCTACCTATGAGAGCCGAACCAAAGATAGAGATATAGCTGGAGTCCCATGGTGAATAAATGTTAACACAATGTCAATATCCGATAATTCTGTGTACTTGGGTCTGGAAGATCTTGTGTTAATGATATCCTAAATACTGGACACCAGCTGGTGAAACCCGAGAGAGCGGGTCCCACTTGCTGCAGCAACTATGAGGAGAAGCACGTTGGGTACAGTTAATGGGACTATAACTTAATTTATTGTCAAAGACCCATAGAAATGAACTCGAATAAGTCAGTCTGTGTCCGTGCCGTACTATATGTAACATAACTTTTAATAGAAAAAACACCCCATCTCCTGAAGAGGCAAAGTACTGCTTTTTTGGTTGCTATCCCTGCATACTGCAGTGAGACATACAAGGATCAGTCTGACAGATGGAGCGGTCGTCTCAGATTCTGTGAAGCAATGAATTGATTAATCATGTAGAGGCTGGTTCCCGAATCCCAGGCTGAACCAGCAAAGTTTTATGTTTAGAACCCCATGTAAGGTTCTATATTATTCCCAACATTTGCGGGAAACCATGGCTGCGTAGGCCAGTCAGACAGTACGAGAACCCTGAATGCGGGATCTTGCTGAATATTGCAAGCACCGACTGATGAGGCAAAATGGAGAACCACACCACATAAAAGAACATTCCTCCCCTGTGTAGCAAGAATGAGCCTGCATGCAAACATAGCGATAGTGGGTGCCACTGAGCCATAGATCCTAAAATGCTTTGTGATCCAACATCCATACTGTTTTGTCATTGACTCTGCAGGATGATACACCAGCGCCAAAAAAGGTTGGGTAAATTATGACAGGATACTTTGACTTTATTGCATCCATGTGACCACATATGTCACCACCACCACCAACTTGGAACTAAGCATGCAGGTTTTGCATATTCGCACAATAATCCGTTAACCCATAGTATACACCTAGTGTCTATAGGTAGTTAATACCAATAACTGAAGAATTGGTGATTCATGCAAATTCCATCCGCCTTCGTTACTAGAGATAGCATTCGTGATTGTCCATCTTAGTTCTAGCACGTGTAAGTAATATAACTGAAGATAATATGACCAAACAACTGGAGCAATACGGAATGTAGTTCGACCACCATTGTGACTATGGTAGCTTCAGCTGATAATAGCATAGTCCTGTTAACAATGACCTATTTGGCACTTGAGAGGTTAATACTTGCACGTTGAAAGTTCTAATAATGCAAGACCCAATTGCACAGTTGAAACACAGCTGCAAAAGCCAATTACTCTTGATAACTAGAAGACTGCTTGATAACAAGGTTGTTACAGGCTTCAATTGATTCCAATCTGTTGCCCCAGGGCGGAATCACAGGTAATTAATAGTTAAAGGTAAATTCGATAAACAACAACTTCCAGTTGGTATCAACTTAAATTAGACTGGATGGCTGAAACAGTTGATTTAAGCAAAACACAGTGTAAGAAATATCTTCCAGATCAAATTGAAATGTCTCTGGTGACTTCCTGTGAATGGGTCCTAAACGGTATGCATCTATGAAATCGATGCATGCCATAAAGATCCTAAGGAAATAAGTAATTAGACAGTAGAGAAATTCCATATACTGAAAAGCTATGTTGCACATGGGAGTAAATGAAATATGAACCGGCATATCTCCATCTTTCACAAGGAACAAGCCACGCCATAATTCCGTGCCTGCCTTGAATGCAGTTCTGGCCATACTACTGGCCTGCCTGAAAGCTGCTCCGGCATTCTGAGTCAGCCTCGAGAGAGAATTCTGGCCATATTACCGACTCTGGCCCCAATTCCAAGCCATGCTTGATACCCTTGTATACTGTGTAATAATTACCCATCACATGTTAACATTTTCATTTGTACAAAATAAGTGTAAATATTACGAACTTGTAAATGGTCCACTTACCCCATGTTTCGAACGAACCAGACCCACCTACCTCCATGGCTACTGGTGGTCTTATGGTAAGCCCAAAGGCCCGTGATGTGGGTTCCATTCCAATCCTTGATTTCCTTCCTGAGACCAGCTTGGCCCAGCTTTCAAGCGCCCATCAACTTCAGCGAACTGGTCCTGCCGTTGAGGCGTGGGGTGTCATCGCCGACATGATGGTTTCATTTGATCGCTCTGTGCACTGCCTGCACTTGTAGCGTCAGGGAATCTGGCCCCTGCCGGGTTTTTTGCCTCATCCCTTGCGAGTGTGTCCTCGCACTCTCCTCCACCGAGAGGGAGACTCGTAGACAGCCCTGACAGGTGCTGTCGCAGGCCCCTGAGGATACCTGTGCTGACATGGCCCCTCGGACCTATATCAGAATATGAGTCTGGGTCAGAGCGAAACTGACCCCTGGTGCTCCCCTCCTCAGAGAGGGAGACATTGTGCAGCCCTGACAGGTGCCGCTGCCTGCGGGTTTTTCATAATATTCGGGCTCAGATAGCTCTCTTCTGGAGCATATCTCGCTGGAGCAACCTCCAATAGGTGCCTTTTTCCAGGTGGGTTTTAGGCGTTCACAGACGCTACCCATAGAAGGGGGGGGGAACATCCTGGCCCGACTCGACCGAGTCCCAAGGCCTGACCGGCTTCCTCGTGGTTTAACCCTTTCCTGGGGAACCATAGCGGTCTGTGAGTTGCTGACCCCATAGTGAGTGACTTGGACTCGAGATCAGCTTACTGCCAGTTTTCCCCTTATTTAGGAAGACCTAAACGGTCTGGGAGCTGCTGACCCCATTGTCAGCGACTGCAGTAGCGTAATCAGCTTACTGCCAGTCTGACGACTTTCTCTAGGAAGACCTAAGCGGTCGGGGTTGCTGCCCCATTGTTCGAGACTGGGGTAGCTAGACCGGCTTGTTGCCAGTCTAACCCCTATTTCTGGGGACCATAATGGTGTAGGAGCTGCTGACCCCATAGTGAATGGCTGGGGTTGCAAGACCGGCTTGCTGCCAGTCTAACCCCATTCTCTGGGGGACCATAGTGGTCTGGGAACCCATACTGTGAGAACCCCTCCTCGCATTCCCCTCCTGGGTGTCGCTGACCTCCTTGTCAGCGACTAAGGAGCGAACCTGACGGGCGCCGGCTACCCGCGATACCGCGGTCCGGACCGGGATTTACCCACGGTCCATAGCCGGCTTCCCGCGGCCCGTCCAACTTCGTCCCAAATTCAGCACGCAATCCTGAAATACAAAAAAACAGCCTTATATATAAGTTAAAACTTACCTTCTAGGTTCAAAAACTTACCGCTGGCAGGAGCCGCGCGCCCACCAGTCAGTCCGTGCGCAACGCGTCAGACGTAATGACGCATATATCGTGGGGACGGCCTTCTTCACGTACTCACTCACGTGACTCCGAAGTAAAATCCTTGGTTCTGTGGGGACCAATGTGCAGAATTCATAATCTGCTGTGTGGGCAATAATGTCAGCTGAGGCATACTTCATTGTGGCCACTTATTTGGACATTGCACTTAATAATTAATGGCCAGTTGGACTGGGAGAGTTAATACATGCAGTAGCTGGTGCAGTAGCCAGCTGGTGCAGTATGAAAGTCGTCTTCTTGTTGGAGTGAGAGAGTAATAGCCCTGTCCCACGGTACGAGTTCATTCCAAGAGCTCTCCCGAGTTAAAAAAAATCAAACTCGTGGTAAGCACGGAGAATGAACGTAGCGGGTACGTCGGAGCTCGGGGATGTCACTTACCGGCTCGTAACGCGAACGTCAGGTACTCGGGAAGACTCGCTAACGGCAGGTAAGCACGGGAAGACTCGTGAAGATTTTTCAACATTTTGAAAAATGTCCACGAGAGCCCCGAGTACCGACAAGTGGCCATTACCATAAATCTCTGAGTTCAAATCAGGGCAAACTCGGGAGAGCTCTTGGAATGAACTAGTACCATGGGACAGGGGTTTTAGAGAGAGAGTTGCTGTTGTGCCCTGGTGGAGACACCAGTAATGTTTCACTGCCGGTAGAAATTAACCAAGCCCAGAAACGGGATTGGTCTGATTACTCAGAGTTTCCCCTCTCACTCCACCACGGAGGTGAACTCTGTTTTTCAAACAGGTCAGAGTCTTTTGTTTCAGCTTTGTTTTAAACTGTACCGACTGTTGGCTGCAAAATGTTAAAGTTCTTGAGGCAAAAGTGAGCAGCCTTGATTCTTGCGGGGTAGTTAAGTACTACCTCGAAAGCCACTGGCTCGACATCCTGCTTTATCTTTTCAATCTTCCTATTTATCTGCTGTTTCTATTTCCTGGTGCTCTGTCTTTTACTCTCTCACTGCTCTTCCTCTTCTGCCTTAAGCCCTCTCCCTACTTCTTCCTCATCTTCCTTATCAGTTCTTCCTTCTTCTGGGGGTGCCCTTCCCTGTTGGCGTACTGGAGCCCCTTCCTCTTCACGGGACCTTAGTGTCATTGCTCCTGCTGTTAGTGACTGGTGGCCAGGGCATGGGGGAGGTATTCTACACTATTTCCAATTGTTTCCCTCCCCGAATTTGTTCCTAATCCCCCCCCCCCTCTCTCTCTGTAAACATGGTCGCTATGTCAGACAAGGGATCCCCGGGGATATTTTACTTAGGTTTCCATTTTTTACATTCCAATTGTTTAATATTATGTTGGGCAATCACTTTTTTCACTTTTTTTTTCCTCATTATGTAATCTTTACGTTTTTCCTGGATCCAAATAACCCATATGCTGCACCGAAGCTCCCACATGCACCGTAGCTCCCACATTACTCTTATCCCGAGCCTTTCCCATTACCGGCTCAGTATCGGCTTAATACTTCAGACAGCCTACTTTGTCAACAATCCCAGAAATTGTCTTACCTTGCATTGTCTGTTCTGAAAGATCTTGGCAGGGAACCAGATCACTTCTGACGAAGGACAACAGCGTTTCGGGGTACTCCTCAGAGTTCAGATTCAAGGGGTCTGATAGTGCACTTTCTTCCCCCCTTCGAGACCCCTGCCAAACTGTGGCCTCTTACTCAGTCTTCAGCGATTGTTTCCAGCAAGACCTGCTCGACTATGCCAATGTTGTGGTTCACTTATTCTTAAACAGACAAAAGCGCAAATAAAATCAGTAATCAAGCAGTAATCTTTATTTCGCCAGGCGGGTGTGATAAGGACTCTATAGTATGTAGATACAGACTGTACAAAGCTCTAATCCCCACACAAAGGGGCAATGATTAAGTACATGTATTTATACTCCAATAATCAGTGATTCAGCAATAACTTATCTACAGAGCATAGTACAGCCTCTTGCTTCTTAAAATTGACAGCTTCTTAAGATTAACAGCTTTTTAAGATTGGCAAGTTCTTCTGACAGAGGAAGGGTTAGCCGTATATGGTTATATGAGAAGGCTATTTTTCTGCAGGATTTTTTTTTTACTATGACGCACATTATAATCTTATAGAGCAAGGGTTAGAGCCAAGAGTGTGAATATCCTCCAAATGTTTATATTATAGAGGAAACATTCATGAAGCTGTGCTTGTTATCTCGCTTATGTTATTGGAAAAAGGTACATCAACATCTTGTTAGCCTTGTTAGTGTACTGAGAGCAAGGGTTAGAGCTTTTTGCTGGCTTTGCAATTTAATAGGAGAAGGTGATAGCTTGTCTTAGTTTCAGCTGAATCCATTTTTGTAAAGTTTAAACTTTTTAATCTTTTAATACGTTCCCAGATCTACTATGGGTGCTAATTTGGAATTATTTTTTAATGTTTTGGTTTCACAGTGGCAGATCTTAATGTCATTTTTGTGATTGAAGGATTAAAAGGCAATATGCCACTAATACAAATAAAAAATAATGGAGTGCACCAGAATGTTTGTTTAAAATCAAGATCAATAGAGCATTTCAGTAACTCCTGAGTGCATCATTCCTCTGGTATTGCTGAATTGAAGGAGACTGGACCTCAAACCCTGACCACTAACTCTGGCAGACAGCTTGTATGGCATTCAGTCACTTGCTAATTTTGGCATAGACTAACGACATTATCTTTATCCCCGGCACGAACTGCATGCCAAATCCCCACAATTGTATTGACTTTTGTGTGAATTGGTTTGAGTTGAACCAAAGTTGATCAACAGAAAATATTAATAAAACTAACCAATAGTAAATGCTGGTAGAAAATTGTGAACATTTTGTAGTAGGCCCCTCCCGGTCATGACTGACCATGGATGATGCATCCAGGGCGATGTCACATGGAGGGCAATGAAAACTTTGTAAATACAAAGTATTTGTTAACAGAATGAACTGTTTCACATATTATCTTTCCACATGGACTTTCATCAGCTAAACAGCAGGCACGTCCTTGGGAATGAGAGTTCCATGAAAGCAAAGAGCTGAAAAAATTATACCCATAACTGGCATGTCATAAGGTCATTAGGGATAGGAGTAGAATGAGGCCATTCAGCCCTTCAAGTCCACTCCGCCATTCAATCATGGCTGATCTATCTCTCCCTCCTAACCCCATTCTCCTGCCGCCAAACGGTCATCATAGGCTACCCTACTAATTCCTGGGATCATTCTTGTGCACCTCGTCTGGACCCTCTCCAGATCCAGCACACCGTTCCTCAGATATGGTGCCCAAAATAGCTCACAATATTCCAAATGCGGCCTTACCAGCGCCTTATAGTGCCTCAGCATTACGTCCCTGTTTTTGTATACAAGGCATCTTGAAATAAATGTTTGCATTGAGTTTGGTTTCTTTACTACCGATTGAACTTGCGGATTGACCTTTTGGGAATCCTGCACCAGCACTACCAAGTCCCTTTGTACCTTCGCTTTCTGGATTATCTCCACATTTAGAAAATAGTCTACGTCTAGTATTCCTACTACCAAAATGCATGACTGTACACTTTGCTGCACAAAATTCCATCTGCAACTTCTCTGCCCAATCTCCCAACCTGTCCAAGTCCTTTACAGAGTCCCTGTATTCTCTACACTACCTGCCCTTCCACCTATTTTTATATCATTGGCCACAAAGCCTTCAATTCCCTCGTCCAAATCATTAATATACAATGTGAAGAGTAGGGCCCCAGCACCGACCCCTGCATAACTCCTCTGTGAAGCCGCTCAGTTCTACAAAATAATAGGACATTGCTGAAACTTTTGAAAATGATTTGAGTACAGAGTTTTTGAAAATTATTAGGTTTGCATGCTTTTACTTTTCAGGAAGTTATAAATTCATAGTTTTAACTATCGGAATTAATTTAACATTGAGGTGACTCTCAATTTATATGCTTACTTATCTGATGTAGAATGTTGCAGCGATAAGCCAGGTATTTTAATTGACTATTGTGATACAGTTCCTATCATTTTTTTCTTGCAGAGTCCAGCATTGAGCTTGTTGTGGGAGAAATGCTGCTGTGACGATGTGGTGGTTCGAGCAGCCTGCTGTGAGGCGCTGGTCGCTCTTGTGGCCCAGAACCATGCCGAATTTAATTATGTGCTCAATGGAATTTTGAATCTAATTCCCTCTGCCAGGTACCAGAAATAATTACACAAGCTTTAGCATTACTTTGAGGCAAGCTATTTCAGTTCCTATTTGAATAATATCCTTTGACACAGCATTACACTTAACTAAAAACTTGCAGGTTTATCCACATTCTCAACTGCTGTCAATTTGACAAGGCACTTGCTCTATTGTGTGCAAAACAAAAACACTGTGAGAGAATAAGGTGCTTTCCTGAGCTTCACCTGCCACATTTAATGAGTTTTAAACAGATAAGGAGCGATTTACCATCATATTTGAGGACAAATGACTGCTATTCCTTGAAGAAGTGATAGTTTGTCATTTTTTTTGTATTAGCAGTATTGCAGAATGATGGTCATATGGGAGCAAGTGAGATGTACACCGTAATTATCTCAGCAGTTGGAGGAGGAAACTTTCAACGATATAGGTGTGGTTACATACTCTTGAGTTTTGAAACAGTGATCCTGGGAATGTCTTTTTGCCGTGGGGAATACCTGATAACCACACTCAGTACTTTAGCTGTTCATCTGGAATCAATGTGTTTGCAATTGAATAAAGGGGACTATGGGGCCATGAGGGAGGAGCTGGCCAAAGTTGACTGGATAGATACGCTAGCAGGGATGACAGTGGAACAAAAAATGGGAGGTGCTTCTAGGAATAATACAGAAGGTGCAGGATCAGTTCATTCCGAGGAGGAAGAAAGATTCCAAGGGGAAAAAGGGCCGACCATGGCTGACAAGGGACGTCAGGGACAGTATAAAAATTAAAGTGAAGAAGTACATCGTAGCAAAGATGAGCGGGAAGCAAGAGGATTGGGTAATGTTTAAAGAATAACAGAAGATAACCAAAAAGACAATACGGGAAGAAAAGATGAGGTACGGAGGTAAGCTATCCAAGAATATAAAGCAGGATAGTAAAAGCTTCTTTAGGTATGAGAAGAGGAAAAAATTAGTTAACACCAAAGTTGGACCCTTGAAGACCGAAAAAGGTGAATTTATTATGGGGAACAAGGAAATGGCAGATGAGTTAAATAGGTACTTTGGATCTGTCTTCACTAAGGAGGATACACAATCTTCCTGATATAGTAGTGGCCAGAGGATCTGGGGTGACAGAGGAACTGAAGGAATTCCACATTAGGCACGAAATGGTGTTGGAAAGACTGATGGGACTGAAGGCTGATAAATCCCCAGGGCCTGGTGGTCTGCATCCCAGGGTACATAAGGAAGTGGCTCTAGAAATCGTTGATGCATTGGTGATAATTTTCCAATGTTCTATAGACCCTGGATCAGTTCCTGTGGATCGGAGGGTAGCTAATGTTATCCCACTTTTTAAGAAAGGCAGGAGAGAGAAAATGGGGAATTATAGACCAGTTAGCCTGATATCGGTAATGGGGAAGATGTTGGAGTCAATTATAAAAGATAGCCGCACATTTGGATAACAGTAACAGGATCAGTCTAAGTAAGCATGGATTTACGAAGGGGAAATCATGCTTGACTAATCTTCTGGAATTTTTTGAAGATGTAACTAGGAAAATGGACAAGGGTAAGCCAGTGGATGTAGTGTACCTGGACTTTCAGAAAGCATTTGATAAGGTCCCACATAGGAGATTAGTGAGCAAAATTAGGGCACATGGTATTGGGGGTAGAGTGCTGACATGGATAGAGAAGTAATTGGCAGACAGGAAACAAAGAGTAGGGATTAACGGGTCCCTTTCAGAATGGCAGGCAGTGACTAGTGGGGATACCGCAAGGCTCGGTGCTGTGACCGCAGCTATTTACAATATCCATCAACGATTTGGATGAAGGGATTCAAAGTAACATTAGCAAATTTGCAGATGACGCAAAGCTGGGTGGCAGTGTGAACTGCGAGGAGGATGCTATGAGAATGCAGGGTGACTTGGACAGGTTGGGGGAGTGGGCAGATGCATGGCAGATGAAGTTTAATGCAGATAAATGTGAGGTTATCCACTTTGGTAGCAAATACAGGAAGGCAGATTACTATCTAAATGGCGTCAAGTTGGGAAAAGGGGAACTACAGCGGGATCGCGGGGTTGGGGCGGAGGCAAGCGATCCCACGGAATCAATCACCCCCATCACCACCCCAAGGAAAATTATGGAATTTATGGAGGCAATCAATCGTCCCCATATTGGAGGGGTAGGGGTGTGTGTGGGGGTGGCGCGGGCCGAGGAGGGCAGGTGGGGGTCTGTGTGGGGGGGAGGGGGGGGGGGCGGGATGGGAGGGATCCACGAATGGGCATCTTGGCCAGGCCCAGGAGCAAACCGACAGGGAGATCCACATTCCCCCCCCCCCCCCCCCCCCCCCCACCCCGGATCGGCCCTCCCAACTCCCTGCCTTGTGTCCAAACACTAGGGTCGTGGGACTAAAATGCACCCAGATGGACTAAAATGCACTTGAGGAGCAGAGGGGCAGCAGGGAGCCAATGTGCACTGTGTGGCATTGTGACATCATTTGAAGCTGCTGGAAAAAGGCTCTCTGTGAGAAGCAATTTTTGGCTTTATTTTTACTTTAATCGCGAATAACTTTTGAAATAGAGCATGAAATCTGAAGTGAACCTGATGAGGTCGTGGAGGGGAAAAATGTGAGTAAGAATGTGTAAATATTTAAGCATTAGCGCGTAGCATTTTGAGGAAGGTACAATAAATACACACACACACACACACACACACACACGACCCCCCCCCCCCCAAGATCAGACTTTTATAGGTATAGAGATACTCTTCCAGACTGTAAGCTTCTCTAAGACTTATTAAGCCCTATAGGTATAGAGATACTCTTCCAGACTATAAGCTTCTCTAAGACTTATTAAGTCCTATTTGAGGCGTGGGTTTTTGCATCGTTTTTGCATTGTTTCAACAAACTGATGTTTGTTGAACTTTGTTAGCACCTACAACCCAGCTGTTACTAATGAGAATTTGGCAGCTATTCATAAAACAGGATTATATAGTAGCTAATATTTGAAGACAGTTAAGTCTAAACTTCAATGCAAAGAAAGGATCTTGGATGGATTATGAAATAGCAGTGATTGTGTTTGATCAGTAGGTGAAGAAAATGGAGATTGACCCTTAATTAATGGTCCCTAGTTTGGATGTGTCAACCCAGAAAATCATCAAGAATTGTGACGTTAATAACAATGCTGACAGCTTTATGCGATCTGCTCATTTAATGATTTCAGCATCTAAACTGTGCAACTTGTACTGTTGATTCGAGGGATGCATTATTCGGTGATGGATTGTGTGAGTCGTTAAAGCAGGTTATATTCTGCTTCCTGCAGCAGGTGCTGTCAGTATCAAATGCTTGGGATTTAAAATTTGCACAAGGTGAGGAATCCATGGGCAGTACAAAAGGCCCTGGTGGAAGAGATGCAGAATGAGAGTGGTGTTCTATGATCCGAAGAAGGCAAGATATTTGTATATGCATGTGTTCTTTGACTGTATGTTGTGTTATGTGTCTTGTCACCAGTTCAGGGGCTTTGTTGCCTCATGGCTTGCTGTGATTGCTTTAATACTGCTCTCCCAATGAACTGGCGACATTATGTTTGCTGTCACAACTTGTTTCCTATGATCACACACCATTTGGGTAAATGTGATTCATTCCAGTTCTTGTTTAGTTGCCATGTGACATCCACAGACTATTGCACATGCACTCAGTGTACTATTGTGAAGTTGCATCCTCCTGCTGCATCTACATTTAGCAACTGGAAATAAAATAATTATCTTTGATTATTGAGCCTCAGTGGACTATAGTTAAAGAGAGTTAGTTTATATCCAGTTGGATCTGTAGAGGATACAAAAAATCTTCAGTGACATGTATATATACCACTGGCAATGTCCTCTTGCCCTCTTTGACATTGCTGCACCTCGAACATTTCAGTGAAGGTACCTTATGTGGTCATAATTTGTGCCTCTGAATTCAAAAGTCAGGATTACTCAATGAACAAAAGGATAGAACTAGTCATTGCTACTGAGGCCCCTTCTTGTCTCTTTTTAGCAGCATTCCCCAGTTTGCTGCCCTTTTCTCTTTCCCACTGTTCTGTGGTATTCCAAGAGAAATGGACTACTTATGCACCCATATTTGGAGACAATTATTTGAGAGAACACTTGCTCAACAAAGCATCTTTCTGTATGTCCTACTTATATTCAGTGATTTTTTTTAAGAAGCAACCAATATGTTCATGTTAATCCTGGCCAAATTGGAGAGGCTAGGACTTTAAAATGGGGTAAAAGCTTCAGGGCTGCTGGGAGATTTGGTCAGTTTGGGATTGCACTCTGCAGAACTGGGACAATATGCGGAGTGGTGCCAGTTTGTCTAGAGCCGAGATACAAGCTGCAGGAAAAGAATAAGAACATCTGCAGACCCTGTCAATTCAGTGCAAAATGCATAGAATGGATTGGATGACTGTAAACCAGACATACACCTTGTAAATAATTGTCAATAATGTTGCAGTTCTATTTTGCAGAGTGTTGATAGGATCAGATATTGAGCCTTGTCTGGGTTTCTTGCCGATCAGGGTAAATGTTGCTAAGTTGGCTTCCTTATGCAGTCCTGTTTGAATACAATGTATTAAGCAGTTGTATTATTGGGTTAGGGAAATGTCTGTTATGTGTGGGGTTGACTGATATCTGTAATTGGATTGTTCAGAGACCACCCCCGTGTGGTTCAGCCCCTCGAGGTCCCTGAACCTACAAAAATCCACTGCCACGAGGTCCAGGGTCAATCTTCTGGGAGAGCGCTTGGGACTGCGTGACCTTCTGGAGTGTCTCTGTATGAGCGAGGCCTAGAGGGCTTGATCAGGCAGATTTAAGGATCGAACCTGCGATGGGATAGGTACAGTAGTTGAACTGTAATAGTGTTTTGTCAGAATAAAGATTAGTTGATCAAGTGCTTGATTAAGTGATTTTTGACTGAAACTAGACTGAGGGGATGCTTAGAACGAGCAATTTACATTCATATCAGCCTTCATTCAATTTACATTCATATCAGTCCAAGGAAATCAATTAATGTCTAACTGTTCAGTGAATAGTACTAGAAACCAGGATCTGCAAATGCTGGTTTACCAAAAAAGTGCTGGAGTGACTCGGGGTCAGGCAACATCCCCGGAAAACATGTATAGGTAACTTTTTGAGTAATGACCCTTCTTCAGACTGATTGTAGGGTGGAAGAGAGGAGAGGCAATACAGGTAATAGTTGAACACAGGTGTGGGGTGTTTACGATAGGCAGATGGTTGGACAAAGGCCTGAGATGATAAACAGGTGTAAAACAAAAGAATTGAAGAGTTGTGGATTGTGAAGCAAGAGGAGGGAATGGAAGGGGAGAGGAGAAATTGATGGTGAGTCTAGGTGAAGGGGCAACAAGAAATGGGAATGTGGGGAAGAAAGGGGAGGGATGGGGAGAGGGTGTTCGAGGTTACCTGAAATTGGAGAATTCAATGTTCATGCCATTGTGTTGTAAGCTACCCAAGCGGAATATGAGGTGCTGTACCTCCTGATTGCATGTGGCCTCACTCTGGCAATGGAATAGGCCCAGGACATGAAAGTCAGTATGTGAGTGGGACGGGAATTAAAATGATTAGCAACCGAGAGGCCCAGTAAGGTTTCAGTCAGGAGACCCAAGTAAGACACAGTCAGGAGACCCGGATGGTAGTTTGCCTCCCTGGTGCCAGGGTCCAGGATGTGACTGAACGTGTCCAAGATATCTTGAAATGGGAGGGAGAGGAGCCAGAGGTCGTGGTACATATAGGTTCCAATGGCATAGGTAGAAAAAGAGAGGAGGTCCTGAAAGGAGAATTTAGGGAGTTAGGAAGAGTGTTAAGGAGAAGGACCGCAAAGGTTAACAATCTCAGGATTACTGCTTGTACCACGCGACAGTGAGAGTAGGAATGGATATAGTTGGGATCATGGAGACATGGCTCCAGGGTGACCAAGGCTGGAGAGCTGAACATCCAGGGATATTCAATATTCAAGAAGGATAGACAGAGAGGAAAAAATGGTGGGGTAGTGTTGCTGGTTAAGAGGGAGATTAACACAATAGAAAGCAATGACATTACCTTGGAGGATGTGGAAATCGATATAGGTGGAGCTGCGAAACACTAAGTTGCAGTATTGATGTGGATAGAGAACTGACTGGCAGACAGGAAGCAAAGAGTAGGAATGAACAGGTCCTTTTCGGGATGGCAGACAGTGACTAGTGGGGTGCCGCAAGGCTCAGTGCTGGGACCCCAGCTATTTACAATATACATTAATGATTTGGACGAGGGAATTAAATGCAACATCTCGAAGTTTGCGGATGACACGAAGCTGGGGGGCAGTGTTAGCTGTGAGGAGGATGCTAGGAGGTTGCAGGATGACTTGGATAGACTGGGTGAGTGGGCAAATGCATGGCAGATGCAGTATAATGTGGATAAATGTGAGGTTATCCACTTTGGTGGCAAAAACAGGAAGGTAGACTATTATTTGAATGGTGACCGATTAGGAAAAGGGGAGATGCAGCGAGACTGGGTGTCATGGTACACCAGTCATTGAAAGTAGGCATGCAGGTGCAGCAGGCTGTGAAGAAAAGCGAATGGTATGTTGGCATTCATAGCAAAAGGATTTGAGTGCAAGAGCAGGGAGGTTCTACTGCAGTTGTACAGGGTCTTGGTGAGGCCACACCTGGAGTATTGCGTACAGTTTTGGTCTCCTAATCTGAGGAAAGACATTCTTGCCATAGAGGGAGTACAGAGAAGGTTCACCAGACTGATTCCTGGGATGGCACGACTTCCATATGAAGAAAGACTGGATAGACTCGGCTTGTACTCGCTGGAATTTAGAAGATTGAGGGGTGATCTCATAGAGACTTACAAAATTCTTAAGGTGTTGGACAGGCTAGATGCAGGAAGATTGTTCCCGATCTTCGTCCAGGACAAGGAGTCACAGTTTAAGGATAAGGGGGAAGTCTTTTAGGACCGAGATGAGAAAATCGTTTTTCACACAGAGAGTGGTGAATCTGTGGAATTCTCTGCCACAGAAGGTAGTTGAGGCCAGTTCGTTGGTCATATTTAAGAGGAGTTGGATGTGGGCCTTGTGGCTGAAGGGATCAGGGGGTATAGAGAGAGGGCAGGTACGGGATATTGAGTAGGATGATCAGCCATGATCATATTGAATGGCGGTGCAGGCTCGAAGGGCCGAATGGCCTGCTCCTGCACCTAATTTCTATGTTTCTATGTTTGGCAGACTGAGTGCTTGTTCGGCAAAATGGTCTCTGAGTCTTTGCCTTGGTCACCGGGAGAACGTACAAGCTTTGTCCAGACAGCACCTGTAGTCTGGATCGAACTCCGGTCTCTGGCACTGTAAAGGGCCTGTCCCTCTTGGGCCGTCATTTACACGACAGGCCGGTAGTGACTGATGCGCGACGGTCGCGATCACCATCATGCGTCCGCACAGCCATCTGGAGCGCGTGACGTCATTTGAAGATGGACACAAAATGTAGTAGTAACTCAGCGGGACCGGCAGCATCTCTGGAGAGAAGAAATTGATGATATTTCGGGGCGAGACTCTTATTCAGTCTGAAGAAGGGTATCGACCCGAAACGTCACCCATTGCTTCTCTCCAGAGATGCTGCCGGTCCCGCTGAATTATTCCTGCATTTTGTGTCTCCAATAGTCTTGGCCCCGCTCTGGGAGTAGGCGTGGGTGCGGATCCGGATCCGCAATGGCTGTGAGCCCCAGGCCGAGTTCGGCGATCATTTGCCTGCTTCTGCTGCTGTTGGAGGTGAGACGTTGCGCCGTGCCAGGGTCTTGGGCCTGTTCCACTTTGGCCTTCGGTTACGAGACAGCCGGTGGCACGCAAATGTTTTGTTCAGGACGAAGTCCACACTCCTCCACGCCACTCCACCTCCTCCCCACCACACCATGCGCCCGTCTCGCACTACCCACGCGCTACCCACGCTCTACCCACACGCTAGCAGGTCGCGTAAATGGCGCGTGAATGACAGCCAAGTGGGACAGGCCCTTTAGACAGGAACTCTACCGCTGCGCAACTGTGCCACCCTATTTGTGTATTAGTGAGTGTATAGGGAGGAGAGTTGTGGAATGAGAAGATATTCTTGCCATGTATGGGTTTTGACAATTATTGTGGAGGAGGTGCTGACATCTATCCTCATTGATTGTGCTCTGTGTGTCAGAAAGTTGAGGATCCAGTCGCAGGTGGGGGTGGGAGGTGGAGATGTTTGGATGAGATTATGGTGTTGAATGCTAACTGTATTTTTACAATACTGGAGTGATTTCAGCACAGAACGTTAAAAATGTTATATCTCCAATGTTTCAAGTAGTTTGGTGCTAATTTTTTCAGGGATTGTTACTCAAATGTGCAAGAGATAGTAGAGATAAAATCAAGTTGGTCATTAAATTAACTCCCTGATTCAACCAGTTTGTATTTCAAAAATATCAATTTTTAGGACACCAAAAATATGACATGCATTGACTTCATTATAATTCAAAACATTTTCAAGTTTGTTGCTTTGCAGAGGTGCATGTTTCACAGTAATAAGCAAAACTTTTGATGAATTTGGCATTGTGCTCTGATTGGCCATATTTCAAAGAGTGTAACGGTGGTTACTGTTGGTGTCCAACCTATTTTAGAGTAAACACCGTTGCACCACAATGGTCAATTAAGACCAAAGAACCACCCAAGGAGATTGAAAAATTTCTAGTTTGAAGAACTCAATAGATAATGAAATTATGAGAAGAAAGTAACCTTAATATCAAGATTCTGTAAAAGCTGCTACATGCCAATAGTGAATATTTTTGGTGTCCACCATCACACGCGTAACAGCAGCATTTTGCATTAGCTATATTTCCATCAAATGATGTACCTGCAGTCTCTTATTATGTATGGCAATTACTTCCATAATGTTTATTCAAAACATGAGAAAGAAATTACATAAAAAGAAATACTGGAAGAAACAGGAGCTACTTTCATTTCGGTGTCCACCCTTGGACACTGTAACGCGCGTAACGCAAGTTTCAGTAGATAACAGGAATATTGCTCATTTGGTCAAATACTCCATGTTTATAGCAAGAAAGTACTTTTGTATGTTGAAAAACAGTAAAAGTGAAGAAATCAGCTATCATGCTTTAGAAATCAACATGGATTTGTGCCTGGAAGGTCATGTTTGACAAACCTTCTTGAATTTTTTGAAGCGGTAACTAGGGAAATTGATGAGGGTAAAGCTGTGGATGTTGTCTATATGGATTTCAGTAAGGCCTTTGACAAGGTTCCCCATGGAAGGTTGGTTAAGAAGGTTCAATCTTTGGGTGTTAATGGCGGAGTAGCAAGATGGATTCAACAGTGGCTGAATGGGAGATGTCAGAGAGTAATGGTGGATGGCTGTTTGTCAGGTTGGAAGCTGGTGACCAGTGGGGTGCCTCAGGGATCCGTGTTGGGTCCACTGTTGTTTGTCATGTACATCAATGATCTGGATGATGGGGTGGAAAAATTGGATAAGTAAGTATGCAGATGATACTAAGATAGGTGGTGTTGTGGATAATGAAGTAGATTTTCAAAGTCTACAGAGAGATTTGGGCCATTTGGAAAAGTGGGCTGAAAGATGCAGATGGAGTTTAATGCTGATAAGTGTGAAGTGCTACATCTTGGCAGGACAAATCAAAATAGACGTACATGGTAAATGGTATGGAATTGAGGAATGCTGTGGAAACAGAGGGATCTAGGAATAAACTTTGCATAGTTCCCTGAAGGTGGAATCACATGTAGATAGGGTGGTAAAGAAAGCCTTTGGTGTGCTGGCCTTTATAAATCAGAGCATTGAATATAGGAGTAGGGAAAGTAATGTTAAAATTGTACAAGGCATTGGTAAGACCAATTCTGGAGTATGGTGTACAATTTTGGTCGCCTAGTTATAGGAAGGATGTCAACAAAATAGAGAGAGTACAGAGGAGATTTACTAGAATGTTGCCAGGGTTCCAGCAACTATGTTACAGAGAAAGGTTGTACAAGTTAGGTCTTTATTCTTTGGAGCGCAGAAGGTTAAGGGGGGACTTGATTGAGGTCTTTAAAATGATGAAAGGGATAGACAGAGTTGACGTGGGATACGTTTTTCCCATTGAGGGTAGGGAAGATTCAACAAGAGGGCATGACATGAGAATTAAGGGACAGAGGTTTCGGGGTAACGTGAGGGGGAACTTCTTTACTCAGAGGGTGGTGGCTGTGTGGAATCAGCTTCCAGCAGAAGTGGTGGAGGCAGGATCGATTTTAACATTTAAGAGTAAAGTGGATAGGTATATGGACGTGAAGGGAATGGAGGGGTATGGTCTGAGTGCAGGTAGATGGGACTAGGGGAAAACAAATGGTCGGCACGGACTGGAAGGGCCGAGAGGGCCTGTTTCCGTGCTGTAATTGTTATATGGTTATATGGTTAAAAAAAATGACTTTCTAAATTTCATGTAATGGTTGTTATGATGAACACCAAATATAAAGTGTAAAAAGACACATATGAACGCATGTTAAACAAGAAATTTTGTGCATTAATTAAATTTTCTCAAACTTTCCCTGTCATTTACTACCACTGTGAGGGTTTTTGATTAATCTGAATCATGTTGAAATAATTTATTTGTGAACTTCATTTTTATGTATGATGTCACACTTTTTGTACCCAGTATTGTAAAAACACACAACTCTAACTAGAAAGTAGCTTCTGATTTCATTGCAATGGTTGTGTTTTCTCTGTGGTTTAACCTGTTAGAGCAGGCTCTGTCCCCAAAGCCTCAGAGGCAGCCAGCATCATCAGAGGCCCACACCACCAATTTCATTGTCATTGGGGAAAAAAGGTATAGGAGCCTGAAAACTAACGCCCAGTTTCAGGAGCAGTTTCTTCCTTACACCCATCATATTAAACACTGCAACCTCCAAATAGGCTCTGAGCTCAGGGGCATTATTTTTTACTTTGTTTATCAAGGATTTACAGAGTATTATGTTTACATCATATCTGAAGAAGGGTCTTGACACGAAACGTCACCCATTCCTCTCCAGTGATGCTGCCTGTCCCGCTGAGTTACTCCAGCATTTTGTGTCTACCTTATCGAAACATAGAAAATAGATGCAGGAGGAGGCCATTCGGCCCTTTAGCCAGCACCGCCATTCATTGTGATCATGGCTGATCGTCCGCTATCAATAACCCGTGCCTGCCTTCTCCCCATATCCCTTGATTCCACTAGCCCCTAGAGCTCTATCCAACTCTCTCTTAAATCTCTTATGTTTACACATCTTTTGTACTGCTGCAAGTAAGAATTTCATTGTTCTGTTTCAGAACATATGACAATAAAACACTCTTGACTAAAAATCACCTTGATATCCTGGCATCTCAGTTTCCGGTCATTCAACTTGTGCCTTTATGTTGGCTCTCTTGTACCAAAATGAAGAATTAAACTTTCCTTTTATAGGGGGTACACAAAAAGCTGGAGAAACTCAGCGGGTGCAGCAGCATCTAAGGAGCGAAGGAGATAGGCGACGTTTCGGGTCGAGACCCTTCTTCAGACTCTCCTTTCCTTTAAATTAAACTTTCCTTCCAGGTCTAGTTTTTTAATTTTAAAACTTTATTTTAACACTTTAAAGTGTGGAATAATACCTTTCTTTTTCAGAAATGCCCAAGGATTGATAAAAAGTATTGGAAAACTGTTGCAGATGCAAGTACAGAGTACTGAACAAAGTGGAAAAATGCCATATTCATGCCCGTATACGATCAGGTAATTAATGGAATGAAATGTATTAACTGTTTACAGTCTTGTATTATTTTAATATGTTAGCAAGCTCAGTAGCTGTAAACTCTGTTAACTTTCATAAAATATAGCACAGGAAGTGAAAGTATATTCAATTGATGGAGGAGACCTGTCCTCATTCTTCAATGTCCAACTAGTGCACAGTGCATGTGGGCTTACAGCACAAAATTGCCCATCAGCTGTGGTGTAAATTAGATGTGCTTTAATTTAAAAAATACATTCATGATTATTGATGAACTTAAACATTTGTATGTGATACTGCTCAGTGGCATTTTCACACTGGAAGACAGTGTTCAGTTTTGCAATGGAATTTCTGTGGTTAATATTTCAGTTCTGTTCAGCTATAATTGTGGCAGGTGGGATCTCTGAGCATGTGATGTTAAATGACTTGGCAGTTAAAAGCAATGCACTACATAAGCTGTATGATTTTTATCAAGTGCAGCACATTGTAGGTGTCAATACTGCACAGGAAAGGCTATTTGGCCCCTTTTGTCCACTCGAGCTTTTCAAATATTTAGATTTTTCTGCTTTGCCCTGAGGTCATATAGGTTTTTTTAAGGCAGTATCCAAGTTCCAATCAGTATTCAGGTTACTCTTGCATTGCATTCCACATCACATTTATTGCATTTGGTTATTTTGCTAATCTCCTTAAACCTGTGTCTTCTGATTACTATGTGTTTACCACTTGAAGAGTTTGAATCAAAACCCTCCAAGATTTTGAACTCCGATTGTCTGGATGTGAGAGCGGACAAGATCGATAATCAGTTGTGGGAATAGAATGATATGACTGAAAGAAAATCAGCATTAGTATTCCCCATTTACAGTAAACAGCAGTTTAACCTTTCAATGCAAATGGTGTATTTCCATAGGAACTTCCATTTCATTTTACAGGACTGTAGTGATTCTAAACTCGCCACTTTCAGTACTTTGCTCCGAATCTTCTCTGCATAAAGAATACTTCTAGATGTGTGAACTAAATCTTTGTTTACAGATTGTATCAGGATAAACTTTTAATTTTATTATTAGTTTAAAATAACCCACCTAAATGGAGTGCACCCAGTCTTCTCATTGTTTGAAAAAAACTTTAGTTTCATCTCCCCTAAAGTTCCATTTCTGAAAGAGCAAATATTTCTGACTTGTGAAATCCACCTTTATAACTACAGTGCCCTGCATAATGTTTGGCACAAAGACCCATCATGTATTTATTTGCCTCTGTACTCCATAATTTGAGATTTGTAATTAAAAAAATCACATGTGGTTAAAGTGTATATTGTTAGACTTTATTAACGGGTATATTTACACATTTTGGTTTCACCATGTAGAAATTACAGCTGTGTTTATATATAGCCCGCCCATTTCAGGGCACCATAATGTTTGGGGCACATGGCTTCACAGGCTTTTGTAATTGCTCAGATGTGTTTAACTGCCTCCTGAATGTAGGTATAAGCACCTATTCCTTCCCCCAGTCTTTCCATCACCTATGGAAACTTTTATTGCTGTTTATCAACATGAGGACCAAAGTTGTGCCAATGAAAGTCAAAGAGGCCATTATGAGACTGAGAAACAAGATAAAACTGTTAGAGACATCAGCCAAACCTTAGGCTTACCAAAATCAATGGGTTGGAACGTCATTAAGAAGAAAGAGCGCACTGGTGAGTCTACTAATTGCAAAGGGACTGGCAGGCCAAGGAAGTCCTCCACAGCTGATGACAGAAGAATTCTCTCTATAATAAAGAGAAATCCCCAAACACCTGTCCGACTGATCAGAAACACTCTTGAAGAGTCAGGTATGGATTTGTCAATGACCACTGTCCGCAGAAGACTTCCTAAACAGAAATACAGAGGATACACTGCAAGATGCAAACCACTGGTTAGCCGCATAAATAGGATGGTCGGGTTACAGTTTGCCAAGAAGTTCTGGAAAAAGGTCTTGTGGACAGTTGAGACGAAGATTAACATATCAGAGTGATACCAAGAACAAAGTATGGAGGAGAGAAGGAACTGCCCAAGATCTAAAGCATACCACCTCACCTGTGAATCACGATGGTGGGAGTGTTATGGCCTGGACATGTATGGCTGCTAAGGTATTGGCTCACTTATCTTCATTGATGATAATGATGGAAATTCTGAAGTGTATAGACATATACTATCTGCTCAAGTTCAAACAAATGCTTCAAAATTCATTAGCCGGCTATCCATTCTACAGCAAGACAATGATTCCAAACATACTGCTAAAGCAACAAAGATTTTTTTCAAAGCTAAAGAAAAAGGTCAATTATTGAGTGGCCAAGTCCATCAGTCAACAAATCATCGAGATCGACCTTTTTATATGCTGAAGAGAAAACTGAAGGGGACTAGCCCCCAAAACAAACATAAGCTAAAGATGGCTGCAATATAGGCCTGGCAGAAGATCACCAGAGAAGACATCCAGCAACTGGTGATGTCCATGAATCGCAGACTTCAAGCAGTCATTGTATGCAAAGGATATACAACTAAATACTAAACATGACTACTTTCATTTACATTACATTGCTGTGTCCCAAACATTATGGTGCCCTGAAATGGGGGGGACTATGTTTAAACACAGCTGCAATTTCTACATGGTGAAACCAAAATGTATAAAAATGGCCTTTATTAAAATCTGACAATGTGCACTTTATCTACATGTGATTTTTTCTATTACAAATTTCAATGTGTGGAGTACAGTGGCAAATAAATAAATGATGGGTCTTTGTCCCAAACATTATGGAGGGCATTGTAAAAGCTCTGATATTTGCTCATCTGGCTTGTCAAGCCCACCTACCTCCTCAGTCTAATCATCTCCACAGCCCAAATGTCCATCAACACAGGGGACAAAAAACTGCATTATAATACCCCGTGGTTGTACTAGTGCCTTACCTGAATATTTTGTTCTATAATTAATGTACTTGGAATTGTTACTTCCCCCAATTATCTTGAAATCAATCTCACTTGTTAACTACTTTGCAAATTTCTAGTTTCTGCATGTGCTATTAGATATAGATTCTAAACTTAAAAAATAAAGAAGATCTGGCTGCTTTATATAGTTCTGTTTAAAAATGTTACTTCATGCTGGATCCTAATATAATTACACATCTTTGTACACAAAGATGATAGGCTGAGATGATTAGGCTCCATTCAGATAAAGGGTTCAAAAATAAGACTATGTTAAATCATAAAGCACACTTAAGTGAAGATCTAACTGTTCAGAACGTTTGCAGAGGTGAATGACTATCAATGAAGATTTGGGTTGTATCAGTAGAATGGAGAAGATGTTATTCTTCTCTTTGGACCTGAGAATGTTTAGGAGATTTTTAATAAACCTCTGTGATTTTGTTTAGATAAAGAACAACTTTCCACTGCCTGCGGAGGGGTATGAAGGGATGGATGCACATTTAATAGAATTGATACTAGTAATGGGGTAGATGGGAGAGGAAATAACTGTTCAAATATGGAATGCACACTTCCTTCGCAAATTGTAGAAGCTAAATCAACAGCAAATTAGAAATTGACTTCAAAAAGGGATAAAATGGATATTCCTCACAAATGACTAACAAAACATTAATGGCCTCCTCCTGTACTTCAATGATTTAGTGATACTTCTGGCAGGCAGTATATGGAAATGGAATGCTTCCAAGGTCTGCAGACTGCCAAGCAATTTTTGGGGTTAGAAGAGATGCAAGCAATCGTGACAACATAAAACCTGGGATAGAACATAATGTGTCCAATTCTTTATCCAGAATTATTCTGTTTGAGAACTTTTTTGAAATGTGGTTGAATTCTGATTAGTTGGAGGATGCCCACTTTCAATTAGTTACACTCACCTTTATGTTTTGGAAAAATAAGTGCAACTGCAATTTTTTCTTTTTAGGGGGGGGGTAACTAGGGGGCGGGGGGGGGGGGGGGGGGCTTTATTTATATTCAAGCACGATGTTATGTATTTCCATACAAACAATGAATTTTATTCTCTGCAGAAAAGTACTGGAACCATCGGCTGTCTAGGGACTCAGTGCTTCTCTTTGCGCTTCAGTAGCTGCATTATAAATAATACAACCCTATTGATGGTTATTTATTGGGGGATCTGTAAACATAAATCAAATTCAGTCTCCAAATAAGCTTTGAGATCCAAACCAGAGGTTAAGGTGAACTAGAGGTTAAGCACACTATTCAAGTTGCATTTATTACATCATGATGGTGCTGTTTTGTGTCAGCACCCTGATGTTATTAGTGTAAAGGATGTGACCCTGGACAACATTTGAAAAAAACACTAATTTTCTGGGCCTGCTTTCTGAACGTGTGCATGCGTTTGTAAGGTGAAACTTCCTCTTTTTTCCCTCCTTCCCCTTTGTTTCCACGTAAGATTTGAGCAAGTTTGACTTAGCTTGTGCTTCTGCTGGTGCCAAATGAACTCATAAGCAAGGTGCTGGAATATACATGTCTGCATCTAATTTTGTTTTTTGTTGCTCTGCCCAGCAACTCTTCAAAGAATTCAAAGAAACCGATTACCGGGATTGCAAACAGGGAATCATGTAGTATTCTTTGCAGCAGTATTTTTATTCTCGTTTGTTTTTCAGTTTCCTATGTGCTTAGAATAATGTCCTTTAACACAATATGGAAAATGTTCCTTTCACACGATATTTTGTTGCTGAGTAATTTAACCTGGGATATTTCTATTTGAATTGTGCAGAGGTTTCTTGTTCATGTTCACAAGTTATAGGAGTAGAATTAGGCAATTTGCCCATCGAGTCCACTCCGCCATTCAATCTTCGGATCCGTCTTCACTAAGGAGGACACAATCTTCCTGATATAATAATGGCCAGAGGATCTGGGGTGACGGAGGAACTGAAGGAAATCCGCATTAGGCAGGAAATGGTGTTGGGTAGACTGATGGTACTGAAGGCTGATAAATCCCCAGGGCTTGATGGTCTGAATCCCAGGGTACTTAAGGAAGTGGCTCTAGAAATCGTGGATGCATTGGTGATAACTTTCCAATGTTCTCTAGACTCAGGATCAGTTCCTGTGGATTGGAGGGTAGCTAATGTTATCCCATTTTTTAAAGAAAGGCGGGAGAGAGAAAATAGGGAATTATAGACCAGTGAGCCTGACATCGTAGGGCGGTGAAGATGCTGGAGATCAAATAATAAAAGGTGAAATAGCCACATATTTGGATCGCAGTAACAGGAGATCGGTCCGAGTCAACATGGATTTACGAAGGGGAAATCATGCTGATAATTTTTTGAGGATTGTCAACCAGGAAAAATGGACAAGGTAGAGCCTGTGGTGTAGTGTACCTGGACTTTCAGAAAGCATTTGATAAAGGTCCCATATGGGAGATTAGTGGACAAAATTAGGGGGACATGGTATTTAGGTAGTTTTGTAGGTAGAGTGCTGACATGGATAGAAAATTGTTGGGCACACAGGAAACAAAGAGTAGGGATTATTACTACTTTTGTAGTTAATCCGTACAAAAGTAGTTTGTAGGGATTAACTACAAACCCTACAAATGGGAGGGAGAGGGGGGATGGGGGAGGTGAGGAGGGAGAGCGTGGGGAATAGTGAGGGTAGAGGAATGGGGGGTTTTAGGGAGGGGGGGATAGAGATGGGGACGGGGGCCCCCACCCCTCTCACCCTCCCTCCCTCCCCACATTCCCCCCGCCCCCCCCATACCCCTCTCACCGCTCTCTCTCTCCCCACCCCATCTCCTTCTTGCTGGCGACCCACTGGGGCCCCCCCTCGCTCCCCACACCCATCCCCGCCCTTCCCCCCACCTCCCCATCCCTTTCCCCCCTTCCCTTCCCCCGGCCCATCCCCTATCCCCCTTCCCTTCCCCCCCTCAAGCCCCCCCCTCCCTCACTCTCCCATCCCGTCTCTCACCCTTCCATCACCCACCCTCCCTCACGTCGCCTCCATCCCTCCACCCCCGCGACCGCTCGGGCCCTGCTCTTGGGCCCTTCTGTCTCAGCCCCCTCTCTCCCGCTCTCCCCATCTCTCCCCTCCTCCCCCACCCTCCCCCCCTGTCACCCACGCCCCTCGGCCTCCCACATCGCACCCTCCCTCTCCGACCCTCAGCCCTCCACCCGCCTCCCCTGCGCAGCGGGCTCTGCCCTTTCCTGTCGGTCTGCGGCCCGACTCTTCTCTGGTTTCCCCATTCTCTCTCTGGCTCTCACTCTCACGAGAGTCCCGCCAGGCTCTCCTGCGCCCCCGCGCGCGCGCGCCGACTCACCCGCGAGCGCGCGCGCCCGCCCCCGCGCGTCTCGCGCCCCCCGGCGGTCCCGCAACCCCCGCTCGCGAGCCCCCGCGCGTCGATCGCGCTGCCCCTCTCCCGTCTGCTCCCTTCCCCCGCTCGTCCCCTCCCCGTCGCTCCCAGCCCCCGCCCCCCGCCCCTCCCAGCTGGTCCCCTCCCCCGCCGCTTCCCGTTTCCCCCTCTCTCCGTCCCCGCTCGTCCCCTCCCCCTCTCTCCCGACCCCCCCCCGCTCTTTTTCGCTTTTGCTCCCTCGCCTCGCTCCCCCTCCCCCCTCCATCCATTCCTCTCCCTGCCCTCCTCTAAACCCCCTTCCCCCCTCCCCTTTTCACACCTCCCTTCCACACCCTCCCCTCACCTCTCCCCTCCAACCCTCCAACCTCCCTACGCCCTTCCCTCCCGTCCCCCTCCCTTCTCCCACCTCCCTCCCTTACCCCCCACCTGCTCCTCCCTTCCCTCCACCACTCCCCCTCCCTTCTCACCCCATCTCCCCCTTCCCTTCCCCTCCCCCTCTCCCCATCTCTCTCTCCCCTCCTCCCACCCTTTCCCCCACCCTACCTCTCCTCCACCCCCCTCCCCGTCTTTTTCCCTTCTGTCTCTGCCTCTCTCACGGTCTCTCCCCATTCCCCTCTCTGCCCTCACTCTTAACCCCCCTCTCCTCTCTAGACACGCTGCGAGTTGGGGGCTATGCGTCAGTGGGTTATGGAGTAAAAGGATCTAATTAATATTAATATACTATCAAGGGGGTTAGTCAGTGCGGGGTGGTCAGTTGTGTGTGACGCCGCATGGACCTCGCCCCCCCCCCCAAGCAAAACACGCGTTGGGCCCGGGAACACGGCCCCAAAGGGTCGGCATTGGTTCTAGTATATTTTCTTTAAAGCACTGTGTGTGTGTGGGGGTGGCTCAGGCACGTGCCGTCAGGGTAGCAAGCTCTCTGGAGCGCAGAAGGTTAAGGGGGGACTTGAATTGTGGTCTTTAACTGATTGAAAGGGTCTAGACAGAGTTGACGTGGATGTTTTTCCCATTGAGGGTAGGGAAGATTCAAAACAAGAGGGCATGACATGAGAAATAGGGACAGGAGGTTTCGGGGGGTAACGTGAGGGGGAACTCTTTACTCCGAGGTGGTGGCTTTGTGGAATCAGCTTCCAGCAGAAGTGGTGGAGGCGGATCGTTTTAAATTTCAGAGTAAAGTGGATAGGTTAATGGACGTGAAGTGAATGGAGGGGTGTATGGTGTGTGATGCAGGTCGGCTGGGGACTAGGGGAAAACAACAATGGTCGGCACGACTGGAGGGCCGAGAGGGCCTGTTTCCGTGCTTGTAATTGTTATATGGTTATATGGTTTCCCTGTCTAAAAAGATAAACATCGTAATTTCTAAATATACATAGTAAAGGAAGGGAGAAAGTATGTCTATGTAGAGGATTGATCTCTTAGGTAGGCATTCATTCTCCGTGCCTTTCATTCTGCAGCACTTGTAACCCTTGAAGGTCTGTGCAGCCCACGTGCCGTCGGCACTGCTTCAAGCCGTCAATCTCAAGCGGGGCTGAAGCAGCTGAATCTCTGCCTTTGCACGCATCCTCCTGCCATGCGTGCGCTTAGTTTCTTGGCGGGGTTTTTCAAATATGGATTGTTCATTAATTTAAGTGTAACTTAGGAAACAGAGAGAAGAATGGAATTTGTGTACCAATAACGTGGCAAGTTACATTTCTTGGTGTTTTTTTTTTAAAATACGTATTCCGGGGGGTGGGGGCCCCCCCCGGGAGAGTTCTTTCATAGTGTTTGGAAGTCTGGCCAGGGTAGTTGCGGGGGAGGGCACGAATGTTGTGAAGGAAGGGGACGGAATTAAGCCACTTGCGATGCTTCCTTGCACGGAGCCACTGCATTGAGGATGGAAGAAGCGCTCTGGTGGCTTGAGCGGCAGCGGTCAGACAGCGGAAAATCCGGCCGCACTCAGCGCCCTTCAGCCAGCCTCACTCAGTCTTGGCAGCTCTCCGTCTAAAAACCTCTCTCCTGCCGCTACCGGCCTCATTCATGTTCCGCAATCCTTAAATTCCAACAGCGCGTTTGAGGGTACTCAGCTGTGGGAATATAAGGATTTGCAGGAAGAGGCTGGACATGAGCGAAGTCGGCAAGCGGCTGATGAGAGGTGGTTCTGACGGAGAGCACTGCAGAGTGTGCGCGGGCCGGCAGAAGGCATTGAAGTGCAGCCAGTTTGCTGTCAGCTCCGGGGCCCCGCTCGATCTAACCGAGCTGCTTCTATCCCCAGCTCTATGCGTGGCCTTTGTGCCCTTTACCCCGGGCACAGGCGCTGTGAAAGGAACCACTCCCCCATTGGTCCCTTGAGAATAGTGTGTGTCATTTAATAAGATGACAACTGGATTCAACTTTTCCCTGCACTCCCGTTTTTCACTTCTCTCCACCTGCCATCACCCTTCCCCACCATTCAGTAATTAAGAATAAAGGAGGACTAGGGGGGGGAAACCTTGGGCAAATGGAATTGTTACTGTTTTTATTTTTATTTTTTATTTTTACAGAGTGAGCAATTCTCGCAATGCGCTGTTTAATTTGGTTTTAACGCGACTGAGTGCTACCCTGAGTAATTACTCCGGCAGGTGCCTGGTGTGGCGTGTTGTGGGTGTATGTCAACATTACATTTTTTTTAGATAAGTTTACCATTACACTTTCACATTCACGGATTCCCATTCCTCAATTACATTGTAGACCATTTTACATAAAACCCTTCCCTTCCCCCCCCCCCCCCCCCCCCCCCCCCCACTCATGATTTTAAAAATCTAAACGGGCCTCACGAGCTGCTGGACTAATCCAAACCGCCTTCTCTCTCTCTCTCTCTCTTCAATTGGCAGCCCGGTCCCGTCCCCCCCAACTATGCACGCGCCGCACTCCGCAGCTGGAATTGCCGCCTGCCACAAACCCCCCCCCCCCCCCCCCCCCCTCCCGCCCCCCCCCCCCCCCCCCCCCCCCCCCCCCCACCCCCCCCCCCACCCCCCCCCCCCCCCCCCCCCCCCCCCCCCCCCCCCCCCCCCCCCCCCCCCCCCCCCCCCCCCCCCCGTTCTCAAAAAATGCTCAGACAAAAGGAGATAAGGCGTAAGTTCCGCTGAACTCACAGCTGGCGCAGCACGTGAAGCCCTGAGCGCCCCTCCCATCCCCTGCGCGCTCCAGAGAGTCACAAGCCCGCAGCTCCACTCCACTCCACTCTGAACACCTCGTTTCAGCGGAGTGTTTTACACCTAATGAAGGCTTTTGAAGTTTAGTCACTGTTGTTGAGCGAGAATTGTTATAGTGACTTATCGAGCAGTTCTCAAGATTTTGGTTGAGGGATGAATATCGACCAGGGCTTGAGTTAACTTGCGGCTTCTTCATTGATTGGGAGTTTAGTAAGGGTTGTTAGTAAGGGTGTCAGTTAGTATGAGGGAAGGCTCAGCCGATCGGGAGGAGAGATAAGGCGACGGGCGGTTGGTGGGTAAATGCTTGCCGATGCTGGGCGCAGAAATAAGGCGCAAGTTCCGCTGAACTCACAGCAGGCGCAGCTCGCGAATGCCCGCCCGCCTGCGCTCCCCTCCCATCCCCTGCGCGCTCCAGAAAAGTCAGCAGCCCACAGCTCCACTTCTCACGCTGGCCTGCCCGCCACTTCACCCTACCCCCCCCCTCCCGTTTCGGGTCTGAAGCGCCCGAGGATTGCCCCCAAGGACCTCGCCACCTCTAGTCTCTCATTGGCCCGCCGCTTTCACAGACTTCTTCTTTTAACCAGTGAGCGGGCTCCGGTTTAACCAGGGCTGGCTCCTCTGGGAACTCGGCATTGATGGGGACTAACGAGGCTTCCAGATTCCAGAGGGAAGGAAACTTCGAATCCAGCAGCGGAGTGGCTCCGTTTAATGGGATTCCTTCCCAGTGAGTTCAGTTCGGTAACACCCCCCCCCCCCCCCCCCCCCTCCCCCCCCCCCCCCCCTCCCCCCCCCCCCCACCCCCCCCCCTCCCCCCCCCCCCCCCACCCCACTCTCCCAAGAATTTAGAAGTTATGATTGAGGGGGAATCTTATAGAAACTTACAACATTCTTAAGGGGGTATGGACAGGCTAGATGCAGGAAAAGGGATGGATGTTCCCGATGTTGGGTAAGTCTAGAAACATAGGGGTTAAATCACAGTTTAAGGGTGAGGGGGGGTAAAAAATCTTTTAGGGACCGAGATGAGAGAAAAAAAGAAAAAACATTTTTCACACATGAGGAGTGATGGGTCTCTGGAATTTCTCTGCCACAGAAGATGGTTGAGGCTGTTATGTTATTGGCTATATTTAAGAGGGAGTTAGATGTGTTGGCCCTTGTGGCTAGAGGAATCAGGGGGTATGGAGAGAGAAGGCAGGTATGGGGGATTTTTTTTTGTTTTTTTTTTTCTGAGTTGGATTATGATCAGCCTTCGATCATATTAAATGGCGTGCAGGCTCGAAGGGCCGAATATGGCCTACTACTGTACCTATTTTACTGTTTCTCCTTCCCGCCCTCTCCCCCCCCCCCTCCCCATACCTCTCTCTCCACTTCTCCACCACTCCCTCCCTCCCTCTCCTCCACCCTCCTCTCCCCCCTCCCTCCCTCTCTCCCCCCCCCCTCAACCGCTAGTTAGAGGAACACGTAGTTTCGATTCGAGAAGGAACAGACCAACGGGTCTGCCACTTGGTCTCTAGAATTTTATATTTTTAAAACTGTCTGTGTGTGTCGGCTGTGTGCGGTACTCGTGGGTGTGTGTGGGGGTGTTTGTGGGTGTATGTCACAAATTCCCTTATTTTTTTTTCAGGTAGTTTTGTATTTTTGACCTTTGATTTTTACCATGGGTCCGCCAAATACCACACTTTTAATACAAGCGCAAGGACTCCGAGAAAATTTTCCATTTTACGCTAGCCATTACATTTTTTTTTTTACATTCACGGATCCATCCTCATTACATTTCGACATTTTTATGTACACATTTTTTTTAAATATTAAAATTCCTTCTCCCCCCCCCCCCCCCCCCACTCATCATCAGTTTAAAATGTAAACGGGACCTCACGAGCTGCTGAGTCACCAATCCACATGCCGACCAATCCCAAGCCGCTTCTCTCTATTCTTTTGGCAGGGCCCGGCTCCTCTCACACCCCCCCCCCCCCCCCCCCACGAACTATGCTCGCGCCGCGCCTACCCGCAGCGGGAATCGCCCACCCACTCCAAACCCGCCCCCCCAACCTGTTCTCAAAATGCTCTTCGATCGGAGGTGAGATAAGGCGACGGTGCGGGTGAGGGATAAATGCTCTGCCGATCGTGAGCAGAGAAAAGGCCGTAAGTGTTCCCCTGAACTCACAGCTGGTGCAGCTCTCGAAGCCCCGCCTGCCTGTGCGCCATTCCCACCCCTGTGTGCTCCAGAGAGTCAGAGGCCCGCAGCTTCACTCTCACTCTGGCCTGCTCGCCCACTACCCCCACCCCCCATTCTCGAAATGCTCTGCTGATTGGGAGAAGAGATAAGGCGACGGGCGGGCGGGTTAGAGGCCGTACGCTGTCATCGCACTTTCAACACGCCCGCCCGCCCACTCCCCCCTCCCCGTACTCAGGGTCCGAAGCGCCAAGGATGCGAGGCCTCAGTCTCTGATGGGGCCGCTTTCACAGACTTAACCGTGTTTAACCAGGGCTCTGGGAACTCGGCATCTGATGGGGACCAGCAGGTTTCCAGAAGGAAGGCAGGGACAACTTACAATCCAGCAGCAGAGTGACCGTTAATGGATTCATTCCACAGTGAGTTCAGTTTGGTTACAATCCCCCCCTTCTCTTCTCCCCCCCCACCCCTTCGCTCCTCCCATCCATACCCCCTTCTCACCCCTCCCATCTCTCACCCCGCCCCCTCTCATCCTCCCCCCTGTCACCACCTCCTACTACCCCCCCTCCCTTCCCCCCACCTCTCCCCCCTCCCCTCCCTTTCGTCCACCTATACCCCTCTCTGCCCCCCTTTCCACCTCTCCCCTCCCTCTCCCCCTTTCCTCCTCTCCTCTCTCCCCTCTCTCTCCCCCCCTCCTCCCCTCCCACTTCCCCCCTCTTCCCCCTCCCCATCTCCCTCCCTCTCCCTCCCCCCACCGCTCCCTCTCTCTTCTACCTCCCTCTCTCCCGCCCTCCCTCTCTCCCTCTCTCCCTCTCTCCCCCCCTCTCTCTCTCTCCCCCCCCTCCCTCCCTCTCATACCCTCCCTCCATCTCACCCCCCTTTCCCCCCATCTTACCCCCCCTCAACCGCACGTTCGGGGAACAGACCCAACGGGTCTGCACTTGGTCTAGTAATACAATAATATTAAAGTTCTGATCTTGAAAATATCACATTTTTGAATTTTCAAGGCAGTCTGGATGTTATTACTATTTCCATCACAACGGTCAATTTTGTAATTAGCTACAATTAGGTAATTAACTAATTAGTTGCTTTAATTTCAGGTCATCCAAGTAAGATGTTTTATATTTGTTTCAGAATGCTTCAATCTATAATAACTGAAAATTTCATTCAGTTCACTCTAATTTTTAAGAAAAGTTATGGGCTTAGACTGTCCTCGATCACAGCTTTTGTGTTAATGGAAAAGCAATAGGGAACAAGATGCTATTTTCCAAGTATGAAAATGGGCCATAACTTTTTTTAATACTGAAGATATGAAAGTGAATTAGGTGTCAAATTAAACTTGTTTTTATGCTTTATCTGATGGGATATAAAGTGCAGGCTTGATTTTTAAAATCTCAAATAAATTTTGTAAATTGCTAGAAAATGTACCTGCATCTTGAGAGGCCGAAGGTTAGGTTGTTAGCCAAGGGAAAGATAGACTTCGTTATCCTCAGGTACAGCAACATCATGAACGTATGTTGCTGTACTGAGGGGGATAGCCAAGTCTATCGCTCATTGCTAGCAGCTGATGGGAAGCGGCTGTAAAAGGACAGCCTGGGGGGGGGGGGGGAGTTCCTTTCAGAGAGTGTGTAGGGTAGTCTGTCTAGGGGTAAAAGTTGCAGGAGGGCAGGGACGGGCTGAGAAGGAGGGGGTCGGCGGGGATCATCCCAGCTCAAGAGCGGCAGTCAGTTGGCGAAGGATAACAGTTTAGCGGGCGGTGGAGCTTACTCCATATGTCAGTGCGAGTAACCTCACCATTGATCCCTTGTTCGCGCTGACACAGGTGTAAGCTCCACCGCCCGCTGTGATGTCATCCATCACCCGGTGACCCACTCCGCTCTATGATCTTTGCTCTTGAGCTGGTCCCCTCACTGTTCAGACGGAGAGCACTGCCAGAGGTGAGCGAGCGGCAGAAGGCGCTGAGATGGCAGTCGGTTCTGCTGTCCGGTGATGGTGGCCGCTCGTAGCGAGCTGCTTCCCTCCCCAGCCACAATGCGGTGGCGCCTAGAGCGCAGCGGCAGCAGTGAGTGAGCGAGTTACTGGCATGAACCCCAATCCTCTCCTTCTCAACGCTCCTTCCCTCCCCGCAACTTTACCCCTGGCTGGACTCCGCACATGCTGTGAAAGGAACTCTCCCCGAATTGTCATGTTACTCACGACACGTGACTCATTTATAATTATTTATTTCTATTTCTATGAAATTTTTTCCCAATTGGGCCCCGCACCTCCTAAGGCCGGCCCTGGAATAACGGGTCCCTTTCAGAATGGCAGGCAGCGATTAGTGGGGTACCGCAAGGCTCGGTGCTCGGGGTGAGAGGGGTGGGGGGAGGGGGGAGAGAGGGAGAGAGGGAGGGTGGGAGAGAGGGAGGGTGGAGCGTGAGGGAGGTGGGGGGGGGGGGAGGGAGAGGGAGGGAGAGGAGGAGTGGAAGAGGGAGGGGAGGAGGGGGGAGAGGGAGGGGAGAGAGGGAGAGGAGGCATTGAATATACATCAATGATTTGGATGAAGGGATTCAAAGTAACATTGGCAAATTTGCAGATGACACAAAGCTGGGTGACAGTGTGAACTGTGAGAAGGATGCTATGAGAATGGAGGGTGACAGACAGGTTGGGGGAGTGGGAAGATGCATGGCAGATGAATTTAATGTGGATAAATGTGAGGTTATCCACTTTGGTATCAAAAACAGGAAGGCAGATTACTATCTGGATAGTAAGAGTTCTGCTGGATAGAATACATGTGTTTGTTAACTCCACAGATAACCAGTTTGGCTTTAAAGCTAAACATGGCACTGACTTATGCATATATGCCCTAAAGGAGATTGTAAACAAATATAGAGGCAAAAACTCTTCAATCCTTATGTGCTTTATTGATGCTTCCAAAGCCTTCGACCGTGTTAATCACAGAAAGCTGTTTGGTAAAATGTGTCAAAGAGGGGTGCCTAAATACATTGTGAGAATACTGGCCTACTGGTATGCCACCCTGTCCTATGCGCGCGAAATAAAATGGGGCAATTTTTAGGACAGTCTCAGCCCCATTTGGGGTTAGCAATAGTGTTAGAAACAAGGGGGGATTTTATCCCAGTCCTTTTAATCTATATATTGATGATCTGTCTAAAACAATTGAATGAGCCTGTAACATTGGTGTTGCGTGATTGGTAATATTCTAGTGAAACCATATTATGTATGCAGATGATCTTGTGGTCTTTAGTCCATCTAGCGCTGGTACTCCAGCAGCTCCTTACTTGCATGTTCCGTGTTATGGTTTGGAACAATGGACATTAAATATAATGCTAGTAAGAGTGCTGTTATGGTCTGTAGAACCAAGAGGATAAAAGCCTAAAATATCCTGATTTTTAAATTGTCTGACAACAAGATTCTTAGTGTCTGGTAATAAGATAAAATATTCTAGGGCATATTATTACAGAACAAATGACAGATGATGAGGATATTTATAGCACACGAAGCATGCTGTATTACAGGCAAATATCCTATTGCGTAAATTTGGTGCGTGTGCAGATGTGGTGGGAGATGTCACTATTTAGTGCATACTTGCACACCCTCACTACACTGCGCACCTGTGGTCGTAATTATTTAAAGAAATATGCAGAGAGCTAAAGGTTGCGTATAACGATAGCCATGAGAACACTGCTAAGGCTTCCTAGATGGTTGTAGTGCCAGTAATATGTTTGTGGCTGCAGGAGTCAGTACACTAGAAGCTATCCTAAGACAACACATGTATAAATTCATTTGGGATAAATGACTCTAAAAAATGAGCTTATTGTGGCCTTGTCCCCCAAAACATAAGGGTTAGCACTACACGCAACCGATCCCAGTTGTGGAGACACTGGTATCGTTGTCTCGTTTGTACGACATTGATCTTTTTTACTCTGGATTTTTAACCTTAAGTAAATGTTTTTTTTTAATATGTAAATTATGATGTTTTTATGTGATTTCTTACCATTGATTTTATATATATTTATGATATTTGAGAAGCAAACATTGCTTTTTTTTTAATTATTATTTTTTTTTAATGTAATGTTGCTCCTTGTCTGGACCTTGAGTCCGTAATAAAGTTATTATTATTATTATTATTATTATTATTATTGTATCTAAATGGCGCCAAGTTGGGAAAGAGGAAGTACAACGGGATCTGGGGGTCCTTGTTCATCAGTCTATGAAAGTAAACATGCAGGTACAGCAGGCAGTGAAGAACGTGAATGGCATGTTGGCCTTTATAAGAAGAGGAGTCAAGCATAGGAGCAAAGAGGTCCTTCTGCAGTTGTACAGGGCCCTAGTGAGACCACAACTGGAGTATTGTGTGCAGATTTGGTCCCCTAATTTTTGAGTTAGGACATTCTTGCTTATTGAGGGAGTGCAGCGTAGTTTTACGGTTAATTTCTGGTAATGGCGGACCCGGGTTGTTATATGCTGTGAGGAAAGGAGCGGCTGGGCTTGTACTCTCTAGAGTTTAGATGATGAGAGGGAATCTCATTGAGTCTTAAGTTGTGTTTAGGGTTTGGGCACGCTAGGGGTACATCTTCCCGATTTCGGTGGAGTCCAGAACCAGGGGCCATAGTTTTATAGAAAGAAGGCGCAAGCCATTTTGAACGGAGACGAGGAGTCCACTATTTCTCGCAGAGAATTGTGAGTTCTGTGGAATTCTATGCCTCAGAGGGCGGTGGAGGCAGGTTCTCTGGATACTTCCAAGAGAGAGTAGATGGGCTCTTTAAGATAGTAGAGTCAGGGATTTGGGGAGAAGGCAGTACGGGGTACTGATTGAGGTTGTTTCAGCCATGATCAAATAGAATGGCGGTGCTTGGCTCGGCGTACAGAAGGGCTACCCTGTCACTATTGTCTATTTTCTTCCATAGCTGATTGTACTGCTCCTATTCCTTTTTTCCTGCCTTGCCCATACCTTTGATGCCCATTCCTAATCAAGGAATTTGTTACAGAGAGGGAGGGGATGGGGCAGAGAGGGAAAGTAGGAGAGGAGGTGGTAAGATAGGAGAGGGAGGGGTTAGAGGGAGTAGGAGGGGGGTAGAGTGGGGGGGAGGGATGGTTAGTGAGGGAGAAGGTAGGGGTAGAGAGGGAGGGGGGTAGAGTGGGACGGGGTAGAGAGGGTGGGAGTGAGGGTAGATAGGGAGGGGGCATCTCCGTCCTCCACCCCTCCCCATCTCCCTCCTCCACACCCACCCCATCTAACTCCTCTTCATTTCCCTCACATCCTCCCCTCACTCCCAATCCTTGCCCCAGGACCTATCCAGGTCGTATAGCAGCGCCGGGTCCTGGAACGTGGCCTGGTCCTCGTACTCGGCCCGGCCCTGGCTTTAGACTCCAGGTCTCAGCTCGGCTGCCGCCTGGGCTCCAGTGGGCTCGTCCCTGACCCCGGACCCAGGCTCGACCTTGGTTCCAGCGGCAGCTTCTGTTTTGGCCCCGGTCATGGAACCATCCCGAACCCCGGGATCAGCCCTCACTCCAGCTCCAGAATCACCCTCCCTGTAGGGCACCGGCAGTGGCCACTACTCGAGTGCGCTGGAGTGCTCCTCCCTCCCGGAGTGTCCCGTCCTGCCTTGCGAGTCCATTGTGAAGTAATTCGGGTTTTTTTCCGAAATGGGTGAGTTTTTGGGGTTTTAAAAAAACTTTAAACGATTAATGTCCAGAAATTAACACAATTCTACACCCACTAGTGACTATTTTTTTGTACATTTTATCAAGCCAAGTAACCTACAAACCTGTACATCTTTGGAGTGTGGGACAAAAACCGAAAATGTCGGAGACAACCCATGCAGGTCACGGGGAGAACGTACAAACTCCGTACAGACAGCCCACGTAGTCGGGATCAAACCCGGGTCTCCGGCACTGCATTCGCTGTAAGGCAGCAACCCCACCGCTGCACTACCGTGAATGCTCTACGTTTGAGGTTTAGCAAAGCCTAAACAGGGTTTGCTAAACCTCATTGTAACAGGCTGTGTGCTTATTTGTTTTAAAAAGGGGGAAAAAAACATAAATGTGTTATAATATAACTCAGTTTGTTAACCCAATAAAGTTGGAAAGTGTAAAATAATATGATGATTTAATGTGCAAAATTAGCTATTGATTTCAACTTAGAGTGTAATCAAGTTCAACATTTGTCTTGTTAGTGTTTCCTCATTTAATTAAAAAACGTACTATTTCTCAAAAGACTCTGTTTGAAGCATCATTAAGGTTTTGTCAGACTGAGGCTTTCAATCTAAAGTGTAATGACTTTATCCTACCGATGAATGAGGCAAAAGCAAATTAGCCCTTTGTGTTAAATAGTCCCGAGAGACATCCAGCAAATGGCCTGGCTGTGGTTAGACCAACAGTGTCCTAATTCCTGCTTTCTTGAATTCTTACCGTTTCAACCCTTTATCTTGCACTTTGTTTGGAGTTGGACATTAACTGTAGTGGGGCAACAGGTGTATTCACTATCAGGTAAGATGGAAGCTGATTAGACAGAAGCAAATTTTGACTTTTTTGTGATATGTTGTGTATTTCAGTTTCATGTGCTTCACCAAGTGTGGAGAGGAACAGGTTAACATTGAGCATGTCCGGTAGATGGGTTTTGTAGTTACTGAAGCAGTTCCTTTGGAAGTTCATGCCTCATTTCATGCACTACTTCAATCCTATCGCTATATACTAACTTGTATTTGACCGGTGAAAGGGCAAGGTTAACCTAACACAAAAGTACACTGTGGCAACAAATGATATTGTTCAAGCAGTTACCTTAAATGTGTATCTGACAAATTGCACGCAATGACATTAGGCAGGTTTGTGGTGCTTAATGTGACAAGTCTCCATGGAAACATCTCTGAGGACAGAGATGGTCAGGCAGATTGTAACTGGTTACTTTGTCGTACCAAGTGAGAGATTTTGGATGGACATGACCTTTTGAACTCTGCATTGTTGACCTTTGAAATCTGAATATTTGGGGATTTTTTTAAATTCTTAAGCAATTGGATTTCCAGTATTAAATTTTGCTAATAAATTAAATTGCAATTTTAATTTAAATCTTTTTTTTAATGTATTATTTCAGAACTACAAGAAGATTTGATTTCAACACCAAACATTAATAGCCCATAATTCAGCAAGCAGCCTTCAGATTTGACATTTGGAAGGACATGATTCAGTTCTGAGCCTTGATCTTAAAACTTGGCCACCTGGTGTACCAGGCAGTCTTTTTTTTTAAAGAACAACCATGGTGGGAAAGCACATGAAAGGTTTTATTGGGTTTGGACAAGTTCTGCTATGGGCAATGTTGAGCTGAAGAATTGCTGGCAGTGGCAGGTTGAGTTACTTTCAAAGCATCAAATTTAAAGGAGATGAATCAAGGACTACTTTGAGATATTTAAGATGGTCATGAAATATTCTTGATGTATTATCCTGATAGATTATAAATAAGAAATCTGTTCGCTTGTCTCAGCAATTGGAAAGCACCCTGCCACATTGTCTTACGTATATGAACATTTTCAGCTTTGATCAAATAAATAAGGGAAACAAGATATAGTATCCCACAGTGCTCAACGAGATGTAATCCATTTATTGTGGTGTGGCAGTGAGACATTAGACAGTACAGTAAAAAACTATTAGTAACCTAAAATTATCTTAAATTTAACTCCTATCACATAGCTTTGTCCATAGTTTCACTTATCACCATTGCACTGTCGACTGACGCATTTCTACTCTGCACTGATGCTCTTCTCTCTCAGGAGGATAATCTACCACACCAGATGTCGATAGTGAGGATGCTGCACTTGAAGATTTTGCTTTTCTTATCTATAACATAGAAAGGTACACCACAGGAACATACCTCTTGGTGCACTATGTCTATGCTGAACATGATGCCTACTTCAACTAATCTCTGCTTGCAAGTGATCCATATTCCTCCATTCCTTGCATTTCCATGTGCCTTTCCAAAATCTGCTTAAACTCACCCCCACCGCTGGCAGCATGTTCCAGGTACTCACCACACATTGTTAAAAAAAAACTTGTTCATACATCTCATGTAAACTATGCCTTTTTCAGCCTGGAGCTGTGTCTTTGATTTTTCCACCCTGAGAAAAATGTTCAGGCAGTCTATACATCTATGCCCCTCATACTTTATCTACTTCCATCGGGTCTCCCGTAAACCTCAACTCTAGAGAGAACAATCTAAGTTTGTGCAACCAATCTATGCAGTTAATGGCCTCTAATCTATTCAGCATGTCTCCAACAATCCTTGCCAACATCTAAAGCTCTGCTGTAAAAAGCATCTTATCGGGATGCATCACAGCCTGGTTTGGGAACGACTCCATCCAAGACCGCAAAAAATTGCAGAGAGGTGTGGATGTAGCCCAGACCATCGCATAAACCAGGGTCCCTTCCATTGACTCCATCTACACTTCACGCTACTTCAGCAAGACCGCTGGGCAAGGAGACCTTTGAACTTTCTTTAATCGGACATCTTGGACTTCAGTATTATATTGGTGCACTGAATGTTATACCCTTTATCCTTTGCACTGTGAACAGCTTGATTGTATTCATGTATAGTCTTTTTTTACTGGATAGCAAGCAAACAAAATATTTTTACTGTATAACAGTACATGTGACAATAATAAACAAACACAACTTTTGGTAAACTCTTCTGCACACTTTATAAAGCCTCACGTCCTTCCAGTAATGGGGCAACCAGAACTCCACACAATACTCCAAATGCGGCTTGGTATAGATCCTTTCAGGTCCTGGGCCCACCTTAAAGCTTTTCTAGCGACCCAGCATAACCTCATTGATATCAAGCTGCTCTCATATAACAATATATCCCACACTGATCTCACTATTCTCCATTTCCTTCTCCTTGGTAAATATAGATGCAAAGTACTCATTTTGTACCTTGCTTACAAGTTCAAAGGTTATTTTATTGGTCACATACACCAATTGGTGTAGTGAAATGTTTCTTGCCAATGCAGCTCATTAAAAAAGAATACAGACATAACAATAATAAAGAGATTTAAACATAAAAAACATCCCCCCACAATGATCCCCATTATGAGGGAAGGCACAATGTCCAGTCCACATCCCATGTCCACCCATAGTCGGGCCTATTGAGGCCTCCGCAGTCGCCTTCATGGAGGCCCGATGTTCCGTTTGACTCCTAACATAAATTCCCTCCTTACCTTGTTTTTAATGTATATAGAAAAAGCATTAGAACTTGCGAGTGATATTTCATGGCCTCTTTGTCCTTTCTAATCACCTACTTGATTTATTTCCTGCTTGCTTTATATTCCTTGAAGGTCCCATCTGAATTCATTTTCTAACCTTTACATGTGCTTCCTTTTTCTTTTTGGCAAAATTTACAACCTCTTTGGTCATCCAAGTTTCCCTTAACTTGCCATCCTATCCCACCTCTTTTACTGGAACATGCCGGCTCTGAACTCTGACCAGCTGGCCCTTAAAAGTCTTCCACCTTAAGATGTGTACTTAATAGCTGCTCCCAATTTACTCTCCCCAGCTCCTGCATAATGATGTTGTTATCTGCCTTTATCCGGTTAAGCACTTCTCACGAAGGTCAGACTTATCCTTATTTCATAATTATCTTAACATTTATGGAGTTTTGATCACTGTTCCCAAAATGCTCTCCCACTGAAACACCAGTCACCTGACCAGGCTTGTTTTCCAATACAAGGTCCAATATGGTTCATCCTTGAGTTGGACTATCCACATATTTATGTTTGGACATAAAACATGGAAAGAGGCCCTTCAACCCACAGAGCCTACGCTGAGCACCGATAATCCATTCGCATTAGTTCTATATTATCCCACTTTCTCATCAATTCCTTACACAGTAAATGCAATTTTACAGAGGCCAATTAACTTACAAACGCGCACGTCTTTGGGATGTGGGATCAAACTGGAACAACCAGAGGAAACCCATGCGGTCACAGGGTGAATGTGCAAACTCAGCACCAGCAGCACCCGAGGTCAGGATTGAACCCGTGTCCCTGGCACTGAGCCATTGCAGCTCTACCAGCGGCACCACTTTTTCAAGAAACCTTCTTGGATAAACCTGGACAAACAAATTCTGCAAATCTAAGCCATTTGCCCGAGGGAGTTCCACTACTTAGCCAAGATATAAATATTTTTCCTGTGAACGCTCTATTCCATATTAAAAAATATAAGCATTTGAGACTTCAAAATTATTTCTTCAGGCATTGATTTTCCCTAAGATATCTTTTTCACCCGTCACCTAATCCACTTTTGTCAACTTTCCTTTCATATCTGTAGAAATGATTGTATTTAAATTTATATCCTTGTTTCACTCTCAGGCAATATGATCAGGCAGGTTGCTGAAGGAGGACAGGGAAGAAGATGCAATTGTTTATCCAATCAGGAAGCCTTTGGCTATGCACAACGTGTTATACTCGTCAATCTTCTCAATGTTCTCTGATTCTCTTGTGATGCTTGGCTTTCAATAATTGTCCATTTCTATCTACCATGAGCATTATGGCCTCCATATTGAACTATTGTGGTTACTGTGGGGAAGTTTATTCTATAAATTGCTGTTGGATAGAGATGTACTGTATATTCATGGAGAATTTCATTCCAAGTGAGTAGCTTGATTCATTCTTTTGTTATTGACTGTGTGTACAGACAGTCACTGAAGAAGACCAGATTTTCTTCCCAAAGAATATAAGTGAGCAGTTTGACTTCATGATATTTGGCAGCTTTAATATTACTTTCCAGAGAGGGAGAATTGTTTAAAATGTATTTGAGGGGATTTACATAGGCCTTCGAGCCAGCACCGCCATTCAATGTGATCATGGCTGATCATCCATAATCAGTAAGCTGTTTCTGCCTTCACCCCATACCCCTTGATTCCACTAGCCCTAAGAGCTCTATCCAACTCACTTTTGAATGCATCCAGTGAATCGGCCTCCACTGCCTTCTGAGGCAGAGAACTCCACAAATTCACAACTCTGTGTGAAAAGTTTTTTCCTCATCTCAGTTATTAAGAAAGCTCATCACGTCTCTACTTTCTGAGAAGATTATGGAGAGTTGGTTTGTCAAGGAGGACTCTCTCTAACTTCTACAGGCGCACAGAAGAGAGCATGCTGACCGGTTGCATCGTGGCTTGGTTCGGCAACTTGAGCGCCCTGGAGAGGAAAAGACTACAAAAAGTAGTAAACAATGCCCAGTCCATCATCGGCTCTGACCTCCCTTCTGTCGAGGGGATCTATCGCAGTCGCTGCCTCAAAAAGGCTGGCAATATCGCCAAGGACCCACTGGCCGGACATTCATCTCCCTGCTACCTTCAGGTAGACGGTACAGGAGCCTGAAGACTGCAACAACCAGGTTCAGGAATAGCTACTTCCCCACAGCCATCAGGCAATTAAACTTGGCTCGGACAAAACTCTGAACATTAATACCCCTTTATCAGTTTATTTATTCATGTGTGTATTTACCTATATAATGGTATATAGACACACTGATCTGTTTTGTAGTCAATGCCTACTATGTGCTGTTGTGCTGAAGCAAAGCAAGAATTTTATTGTCCTGTCAGGGACACATGACAATAAACTCTCTTGACTCTTGACTCTTCTAAATGGCCTACCCCTTATTCAAGCCCAGTCGCTCCATGCTTTCATGATATGACATCCCGGGAATTAACCTCGTGAACCTCTGCTGCACTCCCTAAATAGCAAGAATGTCCTTCCTCAAATTAAGAGACCAAACCTGCACTCAATACTCCAGGTGTGGTCTCACCAGGGCCCTGTTCAACTGCAGAAGGACCTCGTTGCTCCTATATTCAACTCCTCTCGTTAATGAAGGCCAACATGCCATTAGCTTGGCTCAGTGGAGGCTAATGGACCTGTCCCACCAGCTTGCGACTGCATGCGGCGAGCGCGACCTAACGTGATCGCTTGAGCCGTACGGCCTCGCGGGGCCAGTCCCACTTCGATCGCCGGTGCCATATGGAGTTGTGCGGAGCTGGTCCCGACATCGCGCGGGGCTCCAAAAAACGGACAATGTTCAAAAATCCCGCGCGGCAACGGCCTGTCGGCCCGCAGCCACATTGAGGACATACGCATTGTGAAAATCGCAAACCAATGCTAATGCAAATTATGCTCATATCATTGTCTCCAGAGGGAACTTAAATGTCTGTAAAGTTCATAAATAAAATGTGGAAGTTTGGCCACTTTTCCCCATGTCCCTGCAGTTTTCACGGGTTGAGCTTGGTTATTTTTGATCCCATATGTTCTAATAAACTATCAATGTCTTTTTAGGCTAATTACTTTCAATACAACAAATTTAATGCAGCAAATATGGTTCCATAATGATAATGCATCTTAAATTTACGTGTGATCGAATTAAGCAGGATCGGTTAAAAAGAATCAAGTAATCTCATAGCCAGTGTCATTAATAAAATAGAAATGTTAGAGCAGCGTCCAAGGATTTATCTAGCAGAATACTGCTCTAAACAAAAATAACTTACTTGGTAAGGGAAATAGTAAAGCTGTGGAAATCCTAGAGAAAGTACATTGTGGGGAAAGTATTAGTGTGCGCCACAGGAAATAAAGCCTGCAACCCCTGTTTATATGAGTAAAAATGACATCACGCGCGACCTTCCCGCAGACTTCGCTCGAACTTCACGTCAACTCGCTCGGGGATCACTCGACCTCCGCGCGAACCCCACTTCCGGTTTTGTCGCGCTAGCCGCATGCAGCTGCATGCTGGTGGGACAGGCCCTTAACTCTGAAGGCAGGAGTGGCAAGTCTGAAAGAAATATAAATTGGATTAGGAACCAAATATCTCCAAAAGCCAAGATTAGTTAAAAGTTTATATTGTGGCTTCCTATGCCTGGGTTTGGTTATGCGCCTCATTAATCGACTAATCAGACCTAAATTGAGGCCGAGGATCATTTGTTGTTACCCTAAACTTCACGTCTTTGTGGCTTGATTCTCAACACCAGCTTTGCCATACCTGCTGTAAACATCAATCAAAGAATGAATGATCCAATGAGCCACAGTTTTTGATATCTCCCGCGTATGTTGTTAGTTCGTGATTCCGAGGTGAAATTTTACTTGTTTTCAACACCTTTATTACTGCAGCTAACATCCCCCTCACATTAAAAGCTGTCAACTATTTGAATAGAAAATAGTACACGTGTGCACACATAATTTATCTGTATGCACTTCCACTCGGGAATTGTACCTAATAATTTTATATTTTTGAAAACTCAAATGGTGCATTTAACTGCTTTGTCAATAATGGGAAAACATGAATTGGATTAAATTGAAACAAGTTGTGCATTGGCAGTGCTTTTCATATGGCTTCTGCAGTTTTTTCTTATACTTGATGAATGGGAAATGATGATTCAATTATATTAAAAAATATATTTTGTTTAAAAAAATTATTGAAGCATAGGAATTTGTACATTATAGTAAGAGCCACGTGGCCGTCTTTCTTGCAACACCGATCTTGGTTTCCCTCCGCACAGCACTTCTTCTTCTTATGTCCCCCCCACCTTAAGGACATGAGTCTTTGTTGATGTTTTTGTGTTGGCTTGGTCCAGGAAGATCCAGTGCTGGATTGTCAGCTGCCCAAGTACCGCACTGATAGACTTGGCTTGGTGCAGATTTCTCAGTTGTAAGTTGGGAAATCTGTCCCCTAAAGCAGTACCTGGTGCAGGTACAGCAGCCCCATTCAATGAAATAGCAGGAGGCAACAGCTCTGGGGAAGATAAAGGCATTTATTGATGTAATTCACTGTTTTACGTTTGTGAGTGTGTTTTGTTCAAGATTTAAAAAATACAAATATAAATGCTTTTAATTTTTATTGATTTTAATAATTCCAGGGTGTTTTGGGTCCCTACGAATATTAGACTTGCAAATGTTCAATTTCATTGACAGCTGGTAACTTTGATGTTGGGACCTAATTGGTTTTCAGCGCTGTTTTTCTGTGTTCAGATGGCTTCTTGCTTTGGGAGTAGCCCTACAGTGTACTGAGCCCTGCAGTGTGCAGACTGCTGGTCCAGAGATAGGTGGCCGGCAATCATGGGGCAGATGGATTATCAGTTATATATGAAGACATCTTGATAAGGAACTGTCACTCAAATTATTTTAAGCACAGTCATCTTTATTATTTATATTTGCTTATAATGTAATAAATGATTAGTGCTCATTTATTGAATTTACTTCAGAAATTGGTGTTATTGTGAAATTCTAATAAGCTATTTTAATGAAAAATTGTTGTCCTTTCATTTGTTTTAGGAACCCTCCACATCCATATATTGTAGTATTGGAAAACAGACCTGATAGCTGGCCATTTCTCCTTCAACAGATATCAGCTATTTTTCAACAACCCTCTGAGAGGTAAGAATGTTATATCGACAATCAAAATCTTTTATCAAAAGTTACTTTACAGATTTAGTCGTATCAAAACATATATTGTGCATGTTACTCTAAAAATATTTTAATGGCTGTCTTATTAGTGTGCCATTGTAGTACAGCAAACCCTCGTTTTAACGGTCCCCTATATAATGGATTTTGGTTATAGCGGACGGATTTTCCGACCCACCCCAGGCTGGCGAGGTGCCCCAGCGAGCCCTTCTTCACTCATTGCATGGTACGTTGACGCTGCTGTTGTTGCGGCTCATGTTGTAACTCCTGGTGACAGCATGCTGTCTTCGTGCTGCCGCCACCGACAGGTGATAAGGTCACTGTGGGGCACCCTCCCCTCTAACTGCTGCTTCTAGTTGACTGTTGCTCTATTCACCCCCTGCTTGACCGTTGCTGACGCCTCCTCCATCACTCTATCCACTTGGCCTCTTTTCCCCATTCTTCTTCCCTCCCTCCACCATCACCTCCTCCCCAGGAGTCGCTCTCAAACTGTACCTTGGATGCGGCAGCAGGTGAGAGGGGAGGGAGCCCCACAGTGACCAAGTGCGTCTTGTCGTTGGCAATGTCTTGAAGAAAGCTATTGTCAGAGGTAACAAAGTGAGCTGCAACAACAGCTGGGTCAACGAGTGAAGAAGGGCTCATTGTTGCTGACCTGCAGCATCGGCGCCTAGTTTTAAGGTGAAAAGACACAAAGTGCCGGAGTGTCAGGAGACTGAATCAGTCTGAAGAAAGGTTCCGATGTCACCTATCCAAGTCTCCAGCTGGTTGGTGACCGACTCCAAACTCCAGCAACAGCAGCTTCATACGCTCCGAATCGTGTGGCTTGAATCGACCCGTTTGTGGGGCCTTTCATCGCCCGGCGCGGCTTAAAATGGGCCGCGGGATCTTCCATCTGGGGGCTTCAACATCGGGAGTCTCGATCGCCTCGACGCAGCAGTTTGACTGCCCGACCGTGGGGTGATGGAAGATCCTGCGGCCGATTTTAAGCCGTGCCGGGCTATGAAAGGCCCTGCGAACGATCCGATTCAGTCCTTAGAAAGCGTCTGATACCCGCTTGAATCTTTCAAAAGCGACAATGTGATAAATAACATCACTTAAACAACTAAAACTGAAGCAAATAAAGGCAAACAGCGGAAACAACCTTGGAGGGGAGAGAGTAAGAGATGGGGGAAAAAAAATGTAATAATGTGAGTGACTGTGAATGAGGGACTTACCAGCAAGCCAGCCAGGAAACCTGTCTGACCTAATGACCTGCGCCGTTTGAATCTGAAACCCATTTAAATCTTTCCCATCCTCAAATACATCCGATAAGTTCAAATTGTAATTGTACCCGCATCAGACAGTTTTAAGAAATTCTCCATGAATACCTTCAGTAATACTTGAAGGTCAAAATACAATTGGTGACACATCATGTTAATACGATGTTAATAGTGACAATTAACAAGCGCTTAACAGTGACACCCCCACTGTCTCGCAGAAAGCGGAAATTTTTAATAGATTTTTTTGTCACCAAATTTCAAATTCCGGATTACAAAACACGGGGGGATCGTCCTCCACCTCTCAAAACATGGGGGAGATGTTATTAATAATAATAATCTACAGTTTTTAACCGCCCATTTAATTTGCTTACCTATCCATTTAATATGTCATTTTTAAGATTAAATCTTTTTCTGTGAATATTGTTAAAGGCTAAAGCCATCCATCGTGCTTATGATGACACCATTTTTCAAGTATCTGTACTGTGAACCTCACTGCAAGCGGGAGAACACAGAGCTACGACTTAGCCTTCTTCAGGTTGTACTTCAGTCCCAAGATGGCGGGGAAAAGGATGAACCCAGTCTGTTTGCCCAGCACCTGCTCCAGCTCTTCTTTGACGTCATTCCATACTTACAGGTAACATCGCAAAACAACTTTGCAGAGGTTGCTCCGGTTCAACAAGGCGTGACTCTCCGAACTGCTTCAACAATATCAGTTGGGGATGGGAAAACAAAGTAGTTAAGAATTCAGTTTGCTGTAAACATAATTAATTAAATGAGACACTATATTCTGAAGAAGCATTTCAAAACTAACAGACAGATTATTCATACATTTTAGGGAGGTTCATTAAAATTCTTATACAATTTGTATATATGTACAGAACAATGGATGTCAACAAGTGCAGACTAATGAAATTTAATTGTATTGTAAAGTTCATAGCATAGAATAATACAGCACAGAAGCGAGCCCTTTCAAGTTTCTAAATTGTCATACGGAGGAGTGCACCTGTGCACCCATCATGCGCGCTCTGGCCTGTATGGGTTCATCCACAGGAGTTATTGCCCACTTCTCTTCTGTCTTTTTTTTACATTTGGGTCCCCAGCTGCATCTAACTACATTCCTTGTCCCAGGCTGCAACCTCACTCGCAAGCACGTGCCCTTTCCCTGGCTCCGTCCACAGATCTTTACACTCATTAATTGCTGTGCCACAGGGTCTGGTTTTCAATGGCTTGGTCTTTTTGTCATTGGTCCTGTGAACTGCCTGTAATAGCTGGTGTGCAGCACCTATCGCATATTAAAATTAAGCCTGTACAAACAGCTTCCACTTAATATAAAGTTTGGGAATTCAAATGTTAGGGCCCTCAGGACAATCCCAACAGTGACAGAACTGAACACTAATCTACTGTCAGAAATCAGAATTTCATACACTTTGACATTAATACTGCTATATTGAATAATATTCAGCCTGCAGAAGTCAAAGTATTATGAAATTCACTTGCAGAGAGACCATTGGCTTATCAACTAAAAATAACCTTTGATGAGAAGAGGATATCGTTGAGGACATTAGAGGTGCTGTAAATCCAACCATTTTTAAGAAAAGATATGTCAATTTGTGATAATGACAGATGGGCAAAGGGGAAAGTCATCGACAGGTATTTTTGAACTACTACTTACCAGTGGCTAAAGAATTGCTTCCAAAATCAGTGGATTGCTTTTATCCTGCAGCACCGTGAACTCTTCTAAACCTAATTTTACTTCGGAGTCACGTGAGTGACTACGTGAAGACCCCGTCCAGCACGCATGCGCGACATTAGCGTTCATGCAGTGCACCGCGACGAACGGGAGTTCAAGGCGCTCCCGCTACAAATTGAAAGTCGGGCCGACAGGTAAGTTTACCGTGGCCGTGTGTCTTTCTCTCTGTGGTCTTGTGTTCCAGGAGAATGAGCAAGGCCCGAGGAAAGAAGTCTGCAGCTCGCCCCCGTTCGTCCTCCGTTGAGGAATGCTCTTTGGAGGGGGGGCAAGAGGCGGCGGTTATAAACTACCGAGCCGAGCCCAGCACCGCTAGTGCTGCCTGAGCAGCGGGCTGGAGGTACCTACAGCCGGAACCGGGCGGTAGTGTCCGACGTTTCGGATGAAGATGCCTTACCGCTCGAGAGCACAGGCAGCCGCCTAAGCCGCAATGGAACGGCTTATGGAGCAATTGCTCCAGCGAGATCTGCTGAGAGAGCAGCAGCAGCCTCGCCAAGGGAGTTCAGGCACTCCCGCAGTGCCTTTTACGGCTATGGCCATTGCTTCACCTTCTTTTGAAGGCAGCATTGGCGACCAGGTCTGGGCTGGTCAAGAAGAGGGGTCACTGGCTGAAGATTTCGGGAGTACGCAGGGTGTACAGGAACAGGAAGAGCTGCTGGGTGTGGTCAACCGCTACGTGGCCATTCCACAAGCGGGTCGGCCATTAGAGCCGAAACTTGCAGCCAGCATTAACCACCTGTCCTCTAAACCCCTACAAGAACAAGTGGTCAATGAGGCTCTTCAACTATATACAGCCCCAGGAAATTGTACATCTTTGAATGTACCTGCTGTCAATAGCCAAATTTGGGGACATTTGGGGCAGAACATCAGAAACCTGGAGTTGAAGCTCCAGAAGATCCTTAAATTCCTGACTGCAGGAATAACATCTTATGCTCGGTCCATTGATGGTGCGGACATCTCCACAAATCAGCAAGACACATTAGCTCTGCTGTGCACCACTCAATATGAGATAAATAATTTGCGAAAGGAGATTATCAAGCCTGCCCTCAACCCTAAATTTGCGGGACTCTGCAAAACACCGGGGTCAGAACCTCCTATTCTGCTCTTTGGGAAAGACCTTCCAAAAAAGGTGAAAGACCTGGAAGAAGAATCCAAGACCTTTGGTCTCGTGAGGGCAGGTTTGGGACCGAGCAGACCCAACAAACCCAGGCGGCAGTACCCCATGGCGTCCACCAGTCGTCGACCCACACTATGGGACTGGTGAAAGCTCGGGGTCCGCAACCATTCCCCGTAAGCCTTTTTTAGGCCAGGGCCCAGAGCGGACCCCATGGAAAATGCGCCACCCCCAACAACATCGAGATCAACATCAACCCTCTACAGCCCAGCAGACGCCTCATCACCCAGCGAAGAGGCAGAAGAAGCACCAATAACCATGGAGGTAGGTGGGTCTGGTTCCTCTCAGTATATGTGCAGTAGGGGCTCTGTGCTAACAGGGGGGAGATTGCACTTGTTTTTGGATGCATGGGAATCCATCACTAATGACAAGTATATACTCAGCAGCGTTCATGCTACAAAATTGACTTTGTCCATAAAGATTTTCCACCAGTTCAGCATATACCCAAAAGGGTATTCACCCTCTCAGTCAAGGAAAAACAAGAGGGTCAAGCTGAACTGATGAGATTACAAGCTAAAGGTGTCATTGAAAGAACAAAACATGAACCTTTGGAATTTGTGTCTAATATTTTCACTAAAATCAAAAAGATGGTGGACGACGCATCATCATTGACTTAACTACTTTGAACAAGTCTGTCAGGTATATACATTTCAAGATGGATACTTTTGAAACAGCCAGACTATTGGTTTCTAGGGGGTACTTTCTAGCAAGCATTGATTTAAAAGATGCCTACTACTCAGTAACCCATACACAAGGACCATCGAAAATATTTAAAAATTTATCTGGATGAAACAGCTATGGCAATATAAAGCCTTACCAAATGGGCTAACCTCTGCTCCAAGGTTGTTCACTAAAATCTTAAAACCTGCCTTGGCATTATTGAGGAAACAAAAGCATATAGTCATGGCGTATTTAGACGACATTTTAATAGTAGGGAAAACCTTGGAGACAGCTATTTTGGCAGTCGCAGCCACCAAACGTTTGTTTGAAACTTTGGGGTTTGTCATACATCCAGAAAAATCCAATCTTACACCGTCCACTGCCATGGACTATCTTGGATTTACGATAGATACTGTTCGCATGATTGTAACTCTGCCGAAGGGGAAAGCATCAGAATTGGCGCTATCATGCAACAAACTCATGAATAAACATCAGCCAACCATACGGGAAGTAGCTAGAGTTTATTGGCAAAATGGTAGCAGCTTTCCCAGCTGTACAATTTGGGCCTTTGCACTATCAAAATTTGCAAAGAGCTAAAGTGCATGCACTAAAGCAAAACTCAGGTCACTTTGACCGAGCTATGAGTTTAACTGCTGAATCCATTCCAGAGTTACAATGGTGGGCTGAGGAATGTAAGACTCAGCTCCAGTCCCATTATGATCACCAACCCAGTATTAACCATTCAAACGGATGCCAGTGCTTTGGGCTGGGAGCAACTAACATGCAATCCAGCACAGGGGGCAGATGGAGTAAATTTGAATCATCTTGCCTACAGACACGGGGTATCAACTATTTAGAAATGTTGGGTGCGTTTTATGGGTTAAAAGCATATTCATGTAATACGCATCATGCACATGTCCGGTTGCAACTAGATAATACCACGGTGGTGGCTTATATCAATCACATGGGTGGTGTAAAGTCGATATCGTGTGACAATTTGGCCAACCTAATCTGGCAATGGTGTGTTGAAAGGCATATTTGGTTATCAGCAACTTACCTTCCAGGTAAGCAAAATACAGTGGCAGACACCAGGTCACGTAGATTTAATGATAACATCGAATGGATGTTAAATCCCAAAGTGTTTGCTGAAATTACAAAGCAATATGGCACACCAGATATCGATCTATTTGCATCCAGGCTGATCACCAGGTACCAACGTATGTCGCTGGGAACCAGACCCTGAGGCAGCAGCAGTTGATGCATTCTCGCTGCATTGGGGGAAAATGTTCTTTTATGCTTTTCCTCCCTTCTGCCTCATCAGTCGGGTATTACGCAAGATTCAATTGGATTCCGCTTCAGGAATCTTGATAATACCTGAATGGCCTACACAGCCATGGTTCCCAGTGGCTTTCGACATGGCTGTTGAAACACCGTTGGAATTCCCCAGCAGTCGACAGTTATTAAATCCACCCAGTGTCAGGCATTAGTCACTCCGTGCCATGACAGAGTCAAATCTCCTGGCTTGCAGATTCTAAAAAGACCTCTACTGGGCCTGGGACTGTCTGAGGACGCCATCAACATGATGACCGCATCTCACCGGGAGTCCACAGGAGACAATACCTGACCAAATAAGGAAAATGGGAACGGTATTGCTCCAAAACAGGAACTACCTACACCACAGCTACAGCCACCAGTGTTGTGGAGTTTCTGCTTGGATTACATCGGGAAGGACTCAGCTACAGCGCCATTAATACAGCCAGGAGTGCGTTGTCAGCTTATTTTGGTTCCAGCAGCAGGACAACTGAACTTTGGGGTCCCATTCCACTAGTGGTCAAAATAATGAGGGGCATTTTTAACACCAATCCCCCTAGGCCTAGGTACACTCAGATCTGGGATGTCAGCATAGTACTGACGTACCTTAGGGGGATGGCCACCACCCAGGTCACTTACTCTGGAACAACTTACACTGAAATCAGTCATGCTCATGGCTCTAGTGTCAGCTCAAAGGGTACAGTCCCTCCACCTTCTGAGGCTGGACAGCATGACAGAGTCATTGGACTGTATCACATTTCACATTCAGGGGCTGGTCAAACAATCTAGAACCAGGTACCACGCCTCCAGTTATGGAGTTCCGGGCCTATTCACCTGACCCACGGTTGTGTGCCAAGACCCATCTCGCCAACTACATAGACACAACATATAACTTAAGAGGGAGAGAAAAAGCCTTATGGATAAGCCACAAGAAGCCTCATGGTCAGGTGACGAGCCAAACCATTTCAAGGTGGCTCAAGCAGGTGCTTAAGTCCGCGGGAATCGATACTAATGTGTACAAATCTCATTCCACCAGGGCTGCATCTACGTCGACGGCTAGGCAAATGGATGTGCCTATGGACCATATTCTGGCCAGAGCAGGATGGTCCTCGGAAAGAACTTTCCAAAGGTTTTATAATAAGCCGCTGGCGGAGCCTGCTACATTTGCAGACAGAATTTTAGAGTCTGCAGATAATATTTAATTTAAGCCGGGGGAGCTCTCTGTTTTTTGTTGTTATTAATAAACCTTTTTTGTTCACAAACAGGTTATTGGTGATTGTATAACATGCTTCCTCCCTCTAAGGTCTTCAGGCAGTGAGTGAAGCATGAGCTGGTACACGGTTCGGATTCACAGAGCTTTGAAGTCTTCACGTAGTCACTCACGTGACTCCGAAGTAAAATAGTAAGATTAAATGAGAACTTACCAGTTCGAAGTTTGATCTGTATTTTATGAGGAGTTACGATGAGGGATTACGTGCCCTCCGCTCCCACCCTCTATTATACAGATCAACTGGTAATTAAGTTCTTATTTTTTCTTTACTATATTTATTTCAATTGTTGTGTTTTTCTGTGAATCCACACCGCTGCTTTGAAGAAATGTCGCGCATGCGTGCTGGACGGGGTCTTCACGTAATCCCTCATCGTAACTCCTCATAAAATACAGATCAAACTTTGAACTGGTAAGTTCTCATTTAATCTTACTATTAAAGCCTTTGATTCCATCAATTTGACCGGACTGTGAAATACTCTCCTCAAACATGCTTATTCACATAATAATCAGAGTTTACAACAGAACCATTATCATTGATGACCAGTAGCAAACAAGGCTGCAATAGTTTCCAAACACCTTTTTCAATCTCTCTTGCTGCCTTATTGCACCTAATCTCCAGACAAAATCCCACGGGAACGGAGGTTATACTAAGAACGTGAGATATTTGCAGTGACTACACTCCAGAACCAAAGTTACCCTCAACCTCCACAGTTGAACCGCAGTCTGGAGTTGTGTGCTCTTGAAAGCATGTTATTGTCAACTCATTCACTGAAGTATTCAAGAGAACAGACGCTACATTTAACATACACTAACACCAATGTCCTCTACCAATCTGCGCAGCTGCAAAGGTTCACAGCGAAACCCAGAAAAACCTGGACAATTTCAGGTGCTCCCCTCACCGATGGCAGATCTCAGTGATGAAATTCACCATTGCATTCATTGCACGACCACAGCCTTTGGTCATTTTACGATAAGGGTATTTGAGGATCAAGATTGTAGACCTAGCAAAAAACTCTTGCCCTACTGGACACCAGCGATCCCTGTCCTCCTATGGTTTTCTGCGGCCTGGACTATCCACAGCAGGAATTTCAAAGTTCTGGAAAAATACTGCTGTTTCAGCACAATCCCCCAAATTCACTAAGGATAAGTAAATCTATATCAGTGTATTCTCCCAGCCCAACATTTCTTCCCACCCCTCACCTTATTGAAGGCTATTACACACATTTGGTTCCATTAGGCAAACTAAATTGTTTGCTTGCTATAAACAGGCATCCTATTTCAAGCTTTTTTTTGTGCCAAGATATTACCACGCAGACAGGAAAAGGTGTTATGAAAGATTCCTAGGAGAAAAACAATATCCCCACTGAGAATTTTTGGCCCACGATGGCTCAAAGTGGAGAAAGGAGCATTCAATATGGTATTAAGAACATATGAGTCCATGCATATGAGCACACATAAGCGTAGCATAGTTTGTGGAATCAGCGGGCCATCTACTACTTGTGTACCCTGTCAGTCACCTCCTGCTTCACTGTGGGAGTGCCTGTGGTTCCCACATTGGCTTCGTAATTCTCCTCGGAACCCACACAGCCAGAATGGTAGCAATTTATACTCAATCCCAAGGGACTACCTACTAAAGGAAGAAATATAAAACGAAACACGAGTTTATCGGCTGTTGACTTCACAGGGTCTTTCCTGTCATTTGATCTCATAGGTGTGGTTAGTATTGGCACAAGTTTATTTGGTTTACACATTGCTGTTATTGTTCGGCTGGAATGAAGCTCACTGTGGGAATATTTACTGTCAGTCTCACACCAGAATAGAGCTTGTACTGGAGTCCTTTATGAACCTGGCAGGAATTTGTTGCACCTTTTAAGATTACAGCTAGAGTTTCACCTATATAACTGAACTCTGTGCTTTCCTAACCCTGGTTTGTTTTTCCAGGTGCACAATTATATAATTATGACAATAAATATGTTTTTATTCATAATAATAATAATAACAGGATAATGATATATCATATTTGCCCCAAATGAAATTCAGTGCTATGTTCTTTGCTACTCTTGTGTAAGTGCAGTTCCTGCCACATGGGACTGTCCTATCCACTAATGACACTTGTGGACAGGACAGTCCAATTCAATGCAATTGAGGAAACTAATGTAGATAGAAAGAAAACATAATGCAAAATAGACCCAAAAATTAATATTGACATAACTTCCCTAAATAACCTCATAATATACTATACATGAAAGACATTTTCCTTCTGAAGTAGTATCTCATCCAACCCATGCTCCTTTCGATCATTGTGAATGTTAACTTCTGGAACATGGCTTGGGTTTCCTAGCTGCAAGTGCACATCTAGTTATCTACACATTACATTTATGCACCAACATTTTTCACACACAGAATGGTGAATCTGTGGAATTCTCTGCCACAGAAGGTAGGTGAGGCCAGTTCACTGGCTATATTTAAGTGGGAGTTAGATGTGGCCCTTGTGGCTAAAGGGATCAGTGGGTATGGAGAGAAGGCAGGTACATGATACTGAGTTGGATGATCAGCCATGATCATATTGAATGGCAGTGCAGACTCGAAGGGCCGAATGGCCTACTCCTGCACCTATTTTCTATGTTTCTATAACTAGTCATATCATCCATGTCAAAAACATTTTTTACAATGATGACGTCCAATATGTTTAAGATATCGCAACTTCTACAATGAAGTCAATAGTGAAATATTTTTTACTTATGTGATCTTCTTTACATTGTGGTTGCAGCTCCCGAAGTAGGGAAGGCATCATTCCTTTTGAAATTCTTGCTAATTTTCATTTTATTTCAGAGTCACGTGAGTGACTTCGTGAAGACCCTGCCAGCACGCATGTGCGACATATCGTCGCTCGCATTTGCTGTCCACAAGCTGGGAGGGGTGTGCTCTCTCTCCACAGCTACTTCAAAAAGAACGCTGAAGGTAAGTATACTAACCTTAAACTGGTTGGAGGTAGAAGGTGTGCCTCTACCTACAGAACATGGAAGGAAAAGGGAAGGGGAAGCTTCCCAAGAGCCGCGGGACGCCAACAGGTCAGCGGCCACTTTCTCCGGAGCTGCTTGCAACACCGGCAGCACCCGTACGGCCGGGGGAAAAGGTGCGAACGTTGGGCGTGTCAGTGACACCAACGCCCAACTTATCTCCGGATTGGACGTCCGAACTTCACCAGGATATGGCAGACCCTGACATCGTACTCCCATCCCCCAGGAAGCGGGGGAGCAAGCAGGTACGTGGCAAAGTACCTACGCTCCAACTGGGGCAGAGCCGGGGTAAGACCGCGCCACAGACAAGCCCCGCAGCCGCGGCAGGCCTTGTAAAACATCCGGGGATATCTGCCGTAGTGGAGGCCGGCAGAGCCACTGCTGCGTCGAGCAGCCCTGCAGGAGCAGGAGCTGCCAACATAACACCGGGTCAGGCTGCGGTCAAGGACGCCGGTGGCAGCCGTAAGCGGTGGACCAGCTTCGCACTGGCAGCTGCCGACCATGCGGCTCCACAGAGATATATGGTCAGAAGTGGAGGTAAACCTGCACGGACTTCGGGGAGCCATGTACCGGGGGCCGGCGCCGACTCATCTCCACTGCCTTCCTACCAGGCAGGGGGACCGCCACAGTCCGCTCGAACGCCGGCTAGCGTTGTGTCCGTGCGGGAGTCGTATGGGCCTGCAGGAGCGGCTGTCCACGACGACCTACCACCGGACCCTAGTCTGCACCTTATGGAGGTGTGGTCCGCTGGTGGAAGCCCCAAAGGAATTGCAGAGCCTGGGGAAGTCGGCTTGTCCGCCGCGAGTTGTGGGGACGGTCGCATGGCAAGGTTGGAGCTCTTGGTAGAGCAACTAGTCCAGCGTGATCTGGACCGGGAAGAACGAGGGGTCTCGGGCATCCACAAGCCACTCTAGGAGACCGCCCAGCATCTCGTCTTCTCCAGCCAGCAGTGCCAGAAGTCAGCAGGACGCAGCCTTCGATGAAGAACCATAGATGCCTGAGGCCGCAGATCCAGAGGAAGGTGCTGACCTGCTGGACATAGCGGGGAAATTTGCCACAGCTACCCAAACAGGGGAGCCGCTGCACCCTAAATTGGCGGGAACCATTAATTATCTGACCACACACCAGCTTCAGGGTCTGATCATCAATGAAACCATGGAGAAGTTCAAGCCGCCCGAAAACTGCATCAACTTGAGTGTCCCCACGGTCAATGCCCAAATCTGGGGGAATTTGAGTACCATCACTAAGATGCAGGACGTACGCCTCCAGAGAATCCTAAAACTCCTGTCGACGGGCATTACGGCATATGCCAAGACCCTCGATGGGGATAACGTGACCAGTGAGCAGCAGGATGCCCTGGCACTTCTCTGCAATACACAGTTTGAGATAAACTGTCTTCGTAAGAGCTCCATCCGGCCCACTCTCAACCCAAAATTTGCAAGGTTGTGCCGTACCTCCACCACTCCACCACCTCATCAGCTGTTCAGGGAAGATCTGCCGAAACAGGTCAAAGAGATGGACGACGACGCCAAGACCGTCGGCCTTATGAAACCGCCACCGGCCAAAGTGCACCCATTCCATCGAAAACAACCGTACCCTACCTGGAAACCTCGCCAGCCGGATAGGACACCAAGGACCTATCCACCTCCAGTCCCCCAACAGCAGAGGCCTTTTTTAGGGCAAGGCCAGCAGAGGCCCGCATGGAAGATGCGGCCACAGCCACGACAAGCAACACAATGTTCCCCCCAAAACACCATATACCAAGACCCGCCGTTGACCATGGAGGTAAGGGGGTCTGGTTCGTCTAAGAAAGTAGCAATTATAACCTCACAAGTAGGGGGACGGTTGCTGGCATTTCACGGTGCAATAACCACAGACACGTTTATTCTACAAAGTGTTCACGGTTATGTCATAGAATGTATTAATGGGAAACTTCCCCCTACACAGCATGAACCTCAGCGCACATTTACGCTGTCAAAAAGAGATAAAGGAGGGACATGCAGAAATTCTACGGCTAGCAGCCAAAGGGGCGATAGGGAAAACGACACACAAACCCCTTGAGTTTGTGTCCAACATCTTTACAAAAACCAAAAAAGATGGTGGATGTCGGATTATCATAGACCTAACCCAGTTGAACGCTTTTGTACAATATACCCATTTCAAAATGGAAACCTTTGAAACAGCTAAGCAGCTGCTTTACCAGGGGTACTTTATGGCTTGCATCGATTTAAAAGATGCATACTATACAGTCCCCATCATAGAATCTCACAGGTAGTTCCTAAAATTTGTCTGGAGGGGACAGTTATGGCAATACAAAGCCTTACCCAATGGTTTAACCATAGCCTCCAGACTATTTACCAAAATAGTCAAACCAATATTGGCAATCCTCAGGCAACAGAATTATATTGTCATGGCATACTTAGACGATATACTTATAGTGGGACAGACCCTCCAATTGGCAAAGCTGGCAGTCACAGCGACCAAATCTTTATTCGAGACATTAGGGTTTGTAACCCATCCGGACAAATCCAAACTAACCCCATCTCAAGTCATGGACTACCTGGGCTTCACCATTGACACAAACCGAATGACGATCACGATCCCGACCAACAAAGCTTCAGACATAAAAGAAGCATGCAACAGCGTTGCTTGCGCCAGGGTACCGACTATCAGACAGACGGCCAAGGTAATTGGGAAATTGGTAGCTACATTCCCAGCTGCGCATTCGGACCATTGCATTACCAAATCTTACAAAGAGCAAAGATCACAGCATTAAAAGCAAATGCTGGGCACTTTGACAGACCGATACGGCTGCCAATTAAGGCTAAAGCTGAGTGAGTGTCACAAACCCATTCTTGTTAGCAACCCATCCGTTGTGCTACAGACTGACGCAAGCGCACAAGGCTGGGGTGCAACTGACACCACGTCCAATTGTGGTGGCAGATGGGACCCTCACGCGTTTACCCTCCTCCAGATACAAGGGATAAACTATCTGGAGATGTTAGGGGCTTTCCATGGGCTGCGGGCATACTGCACAAACTTACAGCATTTACATGTCCACCTCCAAATACATAACACCACGGTGGTGGCTTATATAAATCATATGGGTGGTATCAGGTCATTATCTTGTGACAAATTGGCAAACACAATCTGGCACTGGTGCATTGAGAGAAATATTTGGATAACAGCGACCTATCTACTAGGGAAGCTCAACACAGTGGCGGACACCAGGCCACGAGTGTTCAATGATAAAATCAAGTGGATGTTGAACCCCCAAATATTTGCTGAAATTATAGCTAACCTTGGCACACCAGATATCGACCTTTTTGCGTCCAGATTGAACCATCAGATACCAACGTATGTGTCTTGGGAACCAGACCCTGGGGCAGTAGCTATGGATGCTTTTTCTCTCCATTGGGGGAAATGGTGTAGCTGCTACGCACCATTTTCCCCCAATTCTGCCTCATCGTAGTCAGGTATTGCAGAAAAATTCAAATCTGGATTCCTCTGCTACAGGCCATTTTGATCATACCCCGTCCACACTGGCCTACACAGCCATGGTACTCGGTGGTCCTCCAAACATTAAAACGTCCGTGGGTTCAAATTGACAAAAACCCCAAATTGATTACCAACCCCATTACGGGGGAAAGTCACCCGTGCCATGGTCACTTAAACCTGTTGGCTTGCAGGTTCTAAAGAGGCCGCTTATCAAGGCCGGCATATCACCCAAGGCCATGGACCTCATCTCGGCGTCATGCAGAGCATCAACCAGGAGGAAGTACCTCACCCAGGTCAGGAAGTGGAAGGCCTTCTGCTCCCGTACCAACACGACCCAGATACAACATCACCTAGGACATAAGGATAGTACTGACCCTACTGAGGAGCTGGTCCCCTATGCCAGGGTTGCCACTCGATAAGCTCACCCTCAAAGTGGTGATGCTGATGGCACTGACTACAGCTCAACGAGTCCAGGCCTTACAGAAGCTGCAGCTGGATAGAATGGTCTCCACCCCTGTTAAAGTAACTTTCTTTGTAGGGGCCCTGCTGAAGCAGCACAGACCTGGGTCTTTTGGGCTGCAGTTGGAATTCCGGGCGAACCCCACTGATGCCACCCTCTGCATAGCCACCCATCTCCGCCACTACATCAGAACAACACGAACCATCCGGAAGATGGAGCAGGGGGGGGGCTCCTTATCAGTGGGGGGTCCACAAGCAACCACATCACCGGGTGACTGTGCAGACCATCGCCAGGTGGCTCAGGGCGGTGTTGGGTGCAGCAGGAGTAGATACTAACATTTTAAAATCTACCAGGGCTGCATCCACATCAGCGGCGAGGGCCATGGAGGTGCCCATGGACCCACATCCTCGTCACCGTGGGCTGGGCCAGTGAAGCTACATTCCAGCGGTTCTACAATAAGCCGGTGGTCGACCCGCAACGTTCGCGGAAGCCGTGCTGGGAGCCGCTCTGTGAATGATTTGTCCACGAATTAGGGGTCTTTTGCTTTGTTATTATTTGTGTTAATAAATGTGCATTATTTTTCAGCCTGTTCAGTCTAGAATGCATTAACAACCTTCCTCCATCAGTATTGCGGCAGTGTGATAGCATGGACATTGTCCAGGGCATGAAATCACAGAGCTTTGAAATCTTCATGAAGTCACTCACATGACTCCGAAATAAAATAGTAAGATTAAACGAGAACTTACCAAGTTCGAAGGTTGATCTTTATTTTATGAGGCGTTGCGGTGACGCTCCCAACCCTCTATCATTAGGTATGTTCTACGTCATTAATCTTACCATCTCCGGTCATGGTGCGTTCTGTGATTCCACACCGCTGCTTTGAAGAATGTCGCGCATGCGTGCTGGCGGGGTCTTCACGAAATCCCTCACCACAACTCCTCATAAAATAAAGATCAACCTTTGAACTTGGTAAGTTCTCGTTTAATCTTACTATTTTATTGCACTAGTCTGCAACTCGTATCACAGAGATTTAGTCAGCTGTAACAACAACATCCAGGCACTGGTGATGGACACAATGCCATTGTGAAATATTGATTAGACTTTGATGGGAAGGAATAGCCAAGGTTGCATCGACCAATATTTCTCATTTTCAGGAGCACAATATTTGAAAAAGCATTCTGGGCATTCGGACTGGTAGTGTTACTTCATGTTAGAAGCCCCTTGCTCTTGACTGCTTCTTCCTTGGCACAGGCAATCTGCTGATTTATTTTTCCCTCAGTGTTTAACCCAATTATGAGACAACACTGCCATTGACTTGAGCAAGGCCCTTAACCGCTCCTTATGCCATACATTTTATTTAGAAAGTCTGACAAATAATTATCCAATGTTTTAAACTGACAGATTACGGATGTTGGGCTGTCAGAATGAGCATTGATCAGTTGTGAGGCTCACTGTTAATCTTTTAAGACCCAGGATCAATATTTTGCTGGATCTCCATAATTTGCCCATCTTCACCCAAGCCTTTCTCCGTCTGCTGCAGATAACTTTATCTATATCTTTGTTACCTTTTCGTCATGACCTTTCCAATGGATTTCACATCCGAATTCCATCCAATGGTGCAATACATAAATAAAACTTGCAGAAACTGTCATTGAGTGCATCAGGTAGGTTTATCCACAACGTCTGTACTTGCATCCCAGTTAAGCATATGTTGATTTAAGAACATTTGCATCCTTTTTATCATACTAGAGATCCTGCAAATTCCCCTTTTTATTCAAATCACCATTAGTGAATTAGTGGAGCAGACCCTTAGTTGAGTAATTTCCAGTGTAAATTTCACTTTCTCTTTTCGTTTTTTAAGATGCATCTTGAAACCTATTTTTTTTGACAAGCCTTTGTCCATTTTTTTCTAAAGTCTCCTGACACAGCCTAATGTTAAATATTGTTTTTTTTTAAATTCCTCTTTCCCCTGAAGTGCCTTGGATGTTTCATCCTATTATAGATTTAAAGATGCAGTGTAAGTGCAGCTTAAGATTTGTGACATGTTGAATTGTTGTATCGAAGCACTTGGAACATTAATTAAATGGCACTTAAATCTTACTTTCTTTTGCCTGCAAGTGGTCTTTGGCTACTTTAAGATTGCCCAGATCATTTGACCACCACGTATGATGACAATCAATTAGATTAAAAAATGGAACTGTGTTTGATTAATTTGCTTTGCCGCCTACACAAATTTGTCAATTTGTTAACTGTAAGATAAGATAATTTGATCAGGGCAATAGCTTCTTGGCCAGCAAATTGTTCTTATAACCCAGTTAAAGCAGGACAGAACATGTTAGTCATTGTTAACTCTATATCATGTTGCTACATTTTTTGCCACGCTGTTTACTCCTTTCATTTCTTTTAAAAAATATATTTTTTATTAGAAGCAATGCATATTGTCTAAGGTACAACAGTTCTTCAAATACAAATGAGACTTGCACAAAGATTGTACAGATGTTATGGAATAATTTATGTATGCTTCTGTTTTTTTGAGTTTTTTTGGAAAATAAAGGAGTGGTAAAAAAGTAAAAGTATAGATCAATAATCAAGAGATGGTGATTAAATAATAATGATTATATAAGAAAATAAAAAAATAAAAAAGAATAAAAATAAAAAAGAATAAAAATAAAAAATTATAAAAATAAACAAATAAAAAAAAAACACAATTATTATATAATAAAAAAATAAGGAATGCATCTTAACAATGAATGGAGCAATTTCACATAACAATATCGATAGAGACGTGTATACAAATCCCAGAATACATCTTTTCATCTAATCCTACACCAGGGTACTTATTGAGTTACAATGCTGAGCTCAGCTACCCCTTTAAATAATCAATGAATGGAGACCATATTTGTTCAAAAAGTTCATATTTGTCCATTAGGACAAACCTAATTCTCTCCAGATGCAACTTCTCCGACATTTCCACAGTCCACATTTTGATTGTGGGGGATAATGTTCCCTTCCAGAATTTGAATATTATTTTTTTTCCAATTATCAAACAGTAATCAAGAACATTTCTTTGACTTACTGTTAATATTAAACTTGAATCAGGAACTCCTAATATTATTAGCTTTAGATCGGTGTCCAATTTAGTTTTAAGAACTTCAGAAATGATTCTAAAAATATCAGCCCCAATAAACTATTAAGTTTTATGCATGTTACAAAACTATGCGTTGTTAGCTTCTAAATTCTGACAATTATCGCAAATAGAAGAAAAGTTAGGAAAAATTCTATTTAATTTCGTTTTTGAGTAGTGTAATCTATGTAATACTTTAAATTGTACCAAAGTATGTCTGGCATTTAATGAGCATCGGTGTATACGTTGTAAACTTTCTTCCCAAGTGTCTTTCATTATAGCTAGACCTATTTCATTTTCCCATATCTGTCGGTATGATTCTGTTGTTGGGACTTCCCTATCCAAAAGAGTAATATATGTACGCTATTAGTTTTTCTGTATTTGGATGCTTGTTAAGCCACTCATCCAGTAATCCTGGTTCTCTATTCTTATAGTATTGCATGGTTGACTTGATATAGTCTCTAATTTGTAAATACCTAAACAAGTTATTTGGGTGTACACTCCTTTCATTTCTTGCAAGTGGCCTGTAGGTTTGTTGCCATGATTGGAATTTAAATTTGTCTTTGTCTGCTGTTAGTATATTTGTTATTGTATTTTTCCAAAAGTTGGATTTCCCATCTTGTAAGTCTTTCATACTTATTGAACTTGTGACTAAAGCAGAATTAATTGAGAAGACCTATTTCAAATGCATAGCCCATTACCATGTGTTGTAAATTGGAAATTGAACATATGGTGCTGATATTCCTGTTCTGCCGATTTCTTCTCTCAGGCCAGCATTGCCTATTTGTAGCTCCTACATGTGCTCAGTCGACTACATTGGGCAGGCTGCAGTGTGCAAATACTTGATACCAAACTCGCGAAATAGACACACTGACATAAAAACAGTTTTTATCCACGAGTAGTTGATCTAAACAGCCAAAAATCTGTAGCATCCCTTTGATCTGGTATTTTGTTAGTTCACATGCTTGATCAATGGTCTTTTATCATTAATGTTTTATTATTATTAATGTGTAGTGTTTTTTGAGTCATTCGTAACTGCCATGTTGTTACTTGTGGGCAGAGCACCAAGGCAAATTCCTTGTATGTGAATATTTGGCCAATAAACCTACTTACTGTTCTTAGCTTTGTTGTGAAAAGAAATTGGCCTGCAGACAGAAGAATAGATTTGCAATGCTTAAGGTTTCAAAGAAATGCATTGACTCCTGAAATACTCTGACTCATGCCTACTAAAAGTGGAGATAACAGAAATGGTTCCATGCTTTCCAATAATTGGTTGGGTTTTGGACGTATACCAGGAAGAGTAATAGAGTCATTGGCCAAAGATTGGATTCTATGACAGGGACTGTAGACACTAGCTTTGGGCTTAGGTGCGAAGGAGGTTCGGCATATCTTCAAAAATCTTACCAACTTCTCAAGATGTACCATAGTAAGCTAACTATTGAGTTGCATTACAACTTGGTTTGGGAACAGTTCTGCCAAGAGCACAAGAAATTGGGTAGAGAGTTGTGGATGTAGCCCAGTGCATCTCACAATCAGCCTCCCCACCATCGACTTCATACAATTCACGTTGCCTCTGGAAAACCGCTTACATAACCAAGAGCCTTTTTCACCCCGGTAACTATCTCTTCCCCCCCTCCTATCGGGCAGAAGATACAGAAGCTCGAAATCACATACCATCAGACTCAGGAACAGCTTCTTCCCCGCTGTTGTCCGACTTCTGAAAGACCTCTGTAAGCTAGCATGTAGTCCCGATTTTCCAACCTACCTCAATACAGAGCCTACCTTTATAACTGTAACGCCACAATGCTTTAACTGTGTTCTTCCCTCTGGTACTCTTTGCCCTACCTATTGTACTTGTGAATGGCTTGATTGTACTCATACATAGCATGATTTGATTTGACTGGATAGCACACAAACAAAAGCATTTTGTTGTATCTTGGTACTCGTGACAATAATAAATGAATACCAAATACGTTATTTTGCTGCTCATTTTGCTTCTGTTTATGGGATTTAACTCCGTGTCTGGGATTTAATCTGTTGTGTTAGCCAATGGAAATATCTAAATGACTGTAAAGTACTATGGGATATTCTGGAAGTGGAAGGTTTAAAATTCATGTGATTTTTACCTTTTTTATTTATCACTTCATAAGCTGCTTGGGAAACACCTGCTGAAACAAAAAGCTATCTCCTGGCATTGGGGAATCCTGAGGTATTTGGGCTACGTGCCTGTTTTTTCGTGATTGTACCCTCATTAAGTGTGGGTTTAGTTCAGTTTAGTTTATTGTCACGTGTACTGAGGTACAGTGAAAATCTTTTGTTGCGTGCTAACAAGTCTGCACAAAGACAATTCATGATTACAATCGAGCCATCAACAGTGTACAGATGATAAAGGGAGTAATGTGAATAGCGTTTAGTGCAAGGTAAAGTCCGATCAAAGATAGTCTGTCTCTGATGAGGTTATTAGTAGCTCACGACTGTTCTCTCATAGGGAAGCTGGGAAGAAACTGTCTCTGAATTCTATATTTCTTGCCTGATGGGAGAGGGGGAAAAAAGGTAGTGGCTGGGGTGCAACTAGACTTGTCGGCTCTACAGACATTGCATGTCAAAACGTGTGGAAATCACTGAGCAGTTGATGAGGTACCAATTGGAGGGTGTTTTATTTGGAAAACTGTGTTTCTTTTGCTGCCTCTGTGCTTGAACATAGAGCAGGGAACAGGCCCTCAATGTCCATGCCAAACATGTTCCCAAGTAAAAATAATTTCTTAAAGCCTGCACTGCTTCCATTCCCTGCATATCCATGTTCCTATCTAAAAACCTCTCTGCAGCCATTGTCATCTATTCCTCCACCGCCACCTCTACCTCTGCAACCCGGCACTCTAGATATAACAAAAAGATGTCCCACATCTCAAAGATGCATTTACTTAATGCACGTGGGATTTTACAATTGATTTTTGGTGTGCTAGTTATCTTAAAAGATGAAATCTCAGAATAAAACTGTTTTTCAATGAAGAAAGTTGCAAAAAAAAATTATATTTGTGTGTAACTGGAATAATTGTGTGGTACTAATGTCAAAGCTGTAATTCTGTTTGCTTTCCCCCAGTTGACAAGTTTGGCACAGATTACAGAAGCTGCTATTTTTCTTAAAGAATTATCACTTGCCTTCCTCCGCCACCCTCACTTCTGGAAAACTGAGTTGGCCCAGCTGTCTCTCCAACTATTGTGCGTCTGTGAATTTAGCCTAAAAATGACGGGAGAATTCTCCTCTCTTATTCATCAAATTCAGATGATTGTCAGCGTTGTTCCCAAGGTAGGTGCTGCATTTTTTTGTGGGACAGTTGCATGTTATGAAGGGGACAGTTGTCCTGACGCTTCATTGTGATAGGTTATGGCAATGTGTTCGTTCGCCCTCCATCGGTATTATTCAGTTAGGCAAATTTCCTGATTAATAAAGATTTTAGTGCCAATACATTCTCATATTTGTCTCTATTATGAATACTATACCACTCTCGCGTTCCTACCAACTTATGCAATCATCGGGACTAATAGCTGCACCCTTGTGATTTTCAACATCATCTCAACATCAGTTGTGTTGTGTGTCGTATTCATGAGAGGTTTACCGGAGAGTCATAGAGTCTCAAAGAAATGGGCAGTTCAGCACGCCATGTACATAGGCTGACCTATCTACATATTTTTCACCTCATTTGGTCCTTAGCCTTCTATGTCTTAAATATGTAGCTGCCCTCATTTATATTTTGCATAATTTAATTCTAATTCAGGGATATTATCTATTCTTTACAAGGATTTCGGGTGAGGGTTAAGGTATTTAAAATCCAGAATGAATAAAGTTCAATAGGCATTTGAGTCATCCAGTTGTTTTACATTATGTACATGTCACATGGTGCTCAATGGCTCTATTCTGTGGACTCTGTCTGTTAGACCACCAGCTTCAGGATGCCTGTCCCCCTGGATCCATGGCTCCATATTAAATGTCTTTAATTAAATAAGGGGTACTTTTTGTGAATTGAAATGCACGAAAAAAATCTGAACTAATGAATGGCTCCTTATCAGTTGACGCTCATAAAACAATTGTTGGCTAGACTCCAACTTTCAGATTTGTGTAACAGTTCTTGTTTCCTTTAGGCTCTGAAGTCTATGAATTGGTTTCCCACTGTGCCAATAAACTCTTCCATGCTGCTATCTGCAGAGGCATCACTGGATGTTGAAACATTTATTAGAGTCCTCCATGCGAAATAGTTTGTGTCCTCAAAAATTGAAAACACATACATCTACTTGCATTCTGGGAATGCAGTACAAGTTCTCAGTTAGCAATGTATTTTATGTTTTCATTTCTGTCCTGTTCATTGTGGATATGGCATTTTATGTTTCTATCTTCATAATATTTAGTGAATCCACTGGATGAATGAAGTGTTTTGTAAAGATTCTATTACAGCCATAGATTATTTGATATTGTACTGCTTGTATATCTATGACACAATCTGAAAATGTTCATGCTATGATATATTATATCCACATTTAAAAAAAAAGTTAAACACATCCACCATCCGATAAAGAATACAATTCTAATAATCCCCATGTTTACTTTGAAGGAATTTGTCCTGTTTCATTCTTTCTTTTCTTTCTCACTTTAAACTTGGTTTTTGCTACTAATTCTCAAAACAATTGTTGGAATCATTATGAGAATGAATAAGGTCAGTAGATGTTGCATTGTCGTTATGAGCAACAAAAAAAAGTGCTGGAGTAACTCAGTGAGTCAGGCACCATATGTAGAATGAATGAACAGATGGCATTTCAATACAATAGACAATAGGTGCAGGAATAGGCCATTTGGCCCTTCAAGCCAGCACCACCATTCACTGTGATCGTGCCTTCAGGTAGAATGTACAGGAGCCTGAAATCTGCAACATCCAGGTTCAGGAATAGCTACTTCCCCACAGCCAACAGGCTGTTAAACTCAACTCAAACACAACTCTGAACATTAATAGCCCATTGCACTTTATCTGACTATTTATGTGTGTATGTATACAGTGGCTTGCAAAAGCTTTCATACCCCTTGAAAATTTCCACATTTTGTCACGTTACAACGACAAACGTAAATGTATTTTATTGGGATTTTATGTGATAGACCAACACAAAGTGGTGCATAATTGTGAAGTGGAAGGAAAATGATACATGGTTTCCAAATGTTATTACAAATAAAAAACTGAAAAGTGTGGCGTGCAAAAGTATTCAGCTCCCCTGAGTCAATACTTTGTAGAACCACCTTTCGCTGCAATTACAGCTGCAAGTCTTTTGGGGTATGTCTCTACCAGCTTTGCACATCTAGAGACTGAAATGTTTGCCCATTCTTCTTTGCAAAATAGCTCAAGCTCAGTCAGATTGGATGGAGAGCGTCTGTGAACAGCAATTTTCAAGTCTTGCCAGAGATTCTCAATTGGATTTAGGTCTGGACTTTGACTGGGCCATTCTAACACATGAATATGCTTTGATCTAAACCATTCCATTGTAGCTCTGGCTGTATGTTTAGGGTCGTTGTCCTGCTGGAAGGTGAACCTCCACCCCAAGTCTCAAGTCTTTTGCAGAGATTGTCCTGTATTTGGCTCCATCCATCTTCCCATCAAATCTGACCAGCTTCCCTGTCCCTGCTGAAGAAAAGCATCCCCACAGCATGATGCTGCCACCACCATGTTTCACAGTGGGGATGGTGTGTTCAGGGTGATGTGTAGTGTTAGTTTTCCACCACACATAGCGTTTTGCATTTAGGCCAAAAACTTCAATTTTGGTCTCATCAGACCGGAGCACCTTCCTCCACATGTTTGCTGTGTCCCCCACATGGCTTGTGGCAAACTGCAAACTGGACTTCTTATGGCTTTGTTTTAACAATGGCTTTCTTCTTGCCACTCTTCCATTTGTGGAGTGCACGACTAATAGTTGTCCTGTGGACAGATTCTCCCACCTGAGCTGTGGATCTCTGCAGCTCCTCCAGAGTTACCATGGGCCTCTTGGCTGCTTCTCTGATCAATGCTCTCCTTGCCCGGCCTGTCAGTTTAGGTGGACGGCCATGTCTTGGTAGGTTTGCAGTTTCCATTTACTCTTTCCATTTTCGGATGATGGATTGAACAGTGCTCCGTGAGATGTTCAAAGATTGGGATATTTTTTTATAACCTAACCCTGCTTTAAACCTCGCCACAACTGTATCCCTGACCTGTCTGGTGTGTTCCTTGGGCTTCATGATGCTGTTTGTTCACTAATGTTCTCTAACAAACCTCTGAGGCCTTCACAGAACAGCTGTATTTATACTGAGATTAGATTACACACAAGTGGACTCTATTTACTAATTAGGTGACTTCTGAAGGCAATTGGTTGCATTGGATTTTATTTAGGGGTATCAGAATAAAGGGGGCTGAATACTTTTGCACGCCACACTTTTCAGTTTTTTATTTGTAAAAAAATTTGTAAACCATGTATCATTTTCCTTCCACTTCACAATTATGTGCCACTTTGTGTTGGTCTATCACATAAAATCCCAATAAAATACATTTACGTTTGTGGTTGTAACGTGACAAAATTTGGAACATTTCAAGGGGTATGAAAACTTTTGCAAGCCACTGTATATATTCCATAGTATATGGTCACACTGATCTGTTCGGTATTTATTTATGCCAATTATATTCTGTTGCGCTGAAGCAAAGCAAGAATTTCATTGTCCTATCTGGGACACATGACAATAAACTCTCTTGAATCTTGAATCTTGAATCACTGCCTTCTGTGGCAGAGAATTCCACAGTTTCACAACTCTCTAGATAAAAAAAAGTCCTCATCTCAGTTCTAAATGGCCTACCCCTTATTCTTAAACTGTTCTGGAATCCCCCAACATCAGGAACATGTTTCCTGCATCTAGCGTGTCCAATCGCTTAATAATTTTATATGTTCCTGTAAGATCCCCTCTCGTCCTTCTAAATTCCAGTGTATACAAGCCAAGTCGCTCCATGCTTTCAACGTATGACAGTCCCACCATCCCGGGAATTAACCTTGTGAACCTACGCTGCAATAGCATGAATGTCCTTCCCAAAATTTGGAGATCAAAACTGCACACAATACTCCAAGTTTGGTCTCTCTAGGTCCCTGTACAACTGTAGAAGGACCTCTTTGCTCCTATACTCAACTACTCTTGTTATTAAGGCCAACATGCCATTAGCTTTCTTCGCTGCATGCTGTACCTGCGTGCTTACCTTCAGTGACTGATGAACAAGGACACCCTGATTTCGTTGTACTTCCTCTTTTCCTAACACCACCATTCAGATAATAATCTGCCTTCCTGTTCTTGCCACCAAAGGGATAACGTCACATTTATCCACATTAAACTGCAGCTGCCATGCATCTGCCCACTCACCCAACCTGTCCTAGTCACCCTGCATCCTCATTGCATCCTCCTCACAGTTCACACAGCCACCCAGTTTTGTATAATTTGCAAATTTGCTAATGTTACTCTTAATCCCTTCATCTAAATCATTAATGTATATTGTAAATAGCTGTGGTCCCAGCACCGAGCCTTGAGGTACCCCACTAGTCACTGCCTGCCATTGTGAAAGGGACCCGTTAAACCCTACTTTTTGTCTCGTGTCTGCCAACCAATTTTCTATCCATGTCAGTACCCTACCCCCAATTCCATGTGCTATAAATTTGCCAACGAATCTCCTATGGGGGACCTTTTCAAAGGCTTTCTGAAAGTCCAGGTACACTACATCCACTGGCTCTCCCTTGTCCATTTTCCTGGTTACATCCTCAAAAAACTCCAGAAGATTAGTCAAGCACGATTTCCCCTTCGTAAATCCATGCTGATTTGGACCGATCCTGTTACTGCTACCTAAATGTGCCGCTATTTCATCTTTTATAATTGACTCCAGCATCTTCCCACCACCGATGCCAGGCTAACTGGTCTATAATTCCCTCTTTTCTCTCCCCCTCATTTCTTAAAAAGTGGGATAACATTAGCTACCCTCTAATCCACAGGAACTGATCCTGAATCTATAGAACATTGGAAAATGATTACCATTGCATCCACGATTTCTAGACCTCTTCCTAAAGTATTCTGGGATGCAGACCATCAGGCCCTGGGGATTTATCTGCCTTCCGTTCCAGCAGTCTACCCAACACCATTTCCTGCCTAATGTGTATTTCCCTCAGTTCCTCCATCAGTTACCCTAGTTGGGACTCTTCTTCAGACTAATCCTGATCTGAAACATTATCTGTCTATTCCCTCCTCAGATGCTGCCTGATCTGCTGAGTTCCTCCAGAACTTTAATTTTTGCTTCAGATTCCAGCATTTGCAAACTTTTGTATCTTGTTTTAAAAACTAATATTTTGTGTTTTTGTGCAGAATAAATGTATGGAACTTTATGTTTTAGAACATGAAATTCATCAATTCTATTATAATTTACATTTACTTTTACAGAGTATTCCTACTGAGAAGATGCTTGTTGGACTGAGCCTACTTCTACTCCATACTCCGGCGTGCCAGCAGGAGGTAATTTTAAATCTTGGTAAGCCTGAATTTAAATGACGGTTGGGTGCAGGGAAAAAAAAGCTCAGTGTAGGAACTCAAATAAAATCTTAAGCAAAGGATGACAATTGTTGCAGAAGAAATCTGAATTGTCACTTCTAGCTGACCTCAAGGGAAATGAGTAGAATGGAATGCCTGCAGATTTTCCTTTCCTCAGATCAACTAAACTGTGAAATAGTTAATTTAGTTTTATTTATTATTATAATACATACTGAGATACGGTGAAAAGTTCTGCATGCTAACCAGCCAAATCGTACAGTGCATGAGTACAATCATCCACAAGTAAAAGACAATAGCAAGTAGATCCTCTTCTGAAAAAGCAAGCAAAGGGGTGCCATGTTCCGTCATCTTCTTGCATCGTTCAAGTGTCAAGTTACTGAAAAGTCTGATCTTGGCCTCAGGAAAAATGCAGTTCCTTATTTTCTCACTTTAAGGCCCAATATCCTGGTGACGCTGGATTGAGGGAGTAGGGATTGGCCGGGCCAACAGTGATCCAATTGGCTTTTTCCACCACTGCTCCATGCAGCTGCTGCAAGCTCTGCCGAATCTGATAGTTCATACAGTTAAAGTAGGGCCTCCAGCCAAGCAGTAAAATAAATCTTTCCTTAGTTAACTGGGATACACTTGAAGATTCCCGTTATGATCTGATGTGCAACAAAATATCAATTACAAATAATGATTTTCAATGATCTGGATTCACTATAAGAGTCTAATGTTTTAAGTACTACTAGACCAAGTGCAGACACATTGGGTCTGCTCCCCCAAGGCACCCGTCCCCAACCCGTAGCCCCCATGGGATGCGTGGTCCTCCAACTCAACCCGTTGCCGAAGGCAAGATTCGAGCACTCCTCAGCAAAGATCATAGCTCGTGAGCATCCCCAAGCATTGGAGTTGAAAAAACAATCCCAACAGCATCTTCGCAATTGCAATACCAATTGATACTCCCCCTCCTGTCCTGCCAGAAGCTCTGATGGCAACATTGTTGCAAATGTGCATTTGCTGTGAGATGCCATTGAGCTAAAAGGTTCAGTGTTGCTGCCATTTTGTATTGCGACTTTGTATCGAAGTGTGTTGGAAGCTGTGAAGAATGATTTTAACAGGAAAATACGTTTTAAATTCAAAGTAATTTTAAACATTTTCAGTAATGCCGAGAAATAAAGCCTGAAATTTTCAGATAAGGAGATTTTGGACTCCAGGGGAAAATTCTCTACCGGAATATGCAAACATTTTATCGTTACCACATAGATTTTGTGCGAAGATGTGATCACACATGAACAAATAAACACACAAATCCACAAACAAGATCAGACTTTTAATTGTTACTAGACTGAGTGAGACCCGTTGGGTTCCTGTCACACAGGAGGCCTGGTCCCCCAATGCAACGCGTTGCCCAACACAATATTCCACCACTCACCCATAGCCCCCAAATTTTGAGGTAAGGCGATCTTGACTTCACGGGATAAATCTTTGCCGGAATATGTAAAAATGTTACCGCTAGCACGTCTTTTTTTGGATATGATGTGATCTCTCTCTCTCTCTCTCTCTCTCTCACTCTCACACACACACACACACACACACACACACACACACACACACACACACACACACACACACACACACACACACACACACACACAACCACCCCCTCCCCCCCCGTCCCCGTCCCCAACGCACCCTGCCCATAGCCCCTACGGGAAGAGTGGTCCTCCAACTGGGTAGCCTTTTTTTCTAAAATCAATATACAGCGCAAACAGGAAGTGGTCACGATTAGACTTTTAATTATATAGATATATGATGATAGTCCGGATCATGTGTATATTGCATTTATGTCCCAACATTTTTATTTCTAGTTTTTTTAAATATACATCTAATTTATTTTTAATTGTGATTTATATTTTCCTAACAGCTAATTGTCATTCTTTACCAAAACTTGAAAACATAGTTGATGACTTGTAAATACTATTTATGTGAATAATTCAGATATCCAAATCCTGTATCAGTTGTTTTTAGTGGGGGCCATTTCACTTTTCTTTCATGATGGGTACAATAAACAAAAACAATCGTCCACTGATTAGACACTGGCACACTGTTGGTGGCCAAGAACTTAGGAGTTGTAGCATTTCAGACAAAAGGAACTTTGTGATCTGTTTGACTTTTGGAAGCAGATGTGGGAAAGGGAAGAGACATTCATGGTAAATCTGAGTCAGAGGCATTTCAGTGACGTTCAAGAATGTTGCGGAATAGCATGCTTATTATTATTGAACTACTGTTGTATTAAAAATAGTTTAACCAGGTGGTTTTGTATTGATCTAAGAAAAAATGGATTGCGTTCAAATTGAGAGTTGCAGATATTTTTGTAGCGTGTGGTTTAAGTTGAACCCCATTGCTAAGCCTCAAATTTTTGGCAGTAATACCAATTCTGTAATGGAATGCTTTTTTGAAGTTTTTAGATACATATGTCAGCATCAAATTAATCCAATTTCCTTTTCCATTCCAAAATTGATGCAACTTCCTTCACGAGCATTATTCTTTTCTCTTAAGTTCACTTTGTGCTTTAACCATGGTAAATTTCCATACTGTAATGACTCCAATAAATTAATGGCTGGTAAAGGCCTCACAAATCTTAAGAGGCTTTCCCATGACACAGCCTATAATAAATGTATTCAGATTCTAAGATAATGTTGGTTTGCTTATCTACAGTATCTCACTAGCCTTAAAGAGGCACATTCTTAACAATGACAAGATTAGTCTTAGAATCATACAGCATGAAAATAGCTCCATGGCCCACTACCAAGCATTAACCATCAAGCACTCACCTGGACAGTGCTCTTTTTCTCATATTTATCAACTCCCCACCCCTCCTTTCTTTCTCTTGCCATCTACACCAAGGGCAATGTACATTGTTGAATTAAACATCCAAACAATGCATTTTTGGCTAATGAGAGAAAACCAGATCCCCCAGGGAGAACTCAAAGCTCACAGGGAGAACATGCAAACTCTATACTGAGAGCATCCAATGTCGCAATTAAACCAATTTGCTGGATCTGTGGGGCAAGAGCACTAACAGCTCCCTGTTCCGTCATGCTACCCTGTCAACTTGTTTGGGGAATAGAACTTGGGGTTCAACGGTATGAGCTTTGAATTCACAACTTTTAGGTAATACTTCCCTCTTTCCTTTTCCTTCTCTTGTACCCACCTATCACGTGCCTGGCTTTGCCTCGTCTTCACCTCTTTTCCAGCTTTCTGCCCTCAACAATCAGTCTGACGAAGAGTCCCGATGCTGCCTGTCCATCCACTCGAGGTGCTGCCTGAGTCACTCCAGCATTTGGTGTTTTACTCAAGATCTCAGCAGCTGTAGTTCCTTGTTTTTTCAAGTTAATGCTTATGTTTTTATTTCACAACCCTTCTCGTGTCAGAATGACTTGTTTCAACTCTAGTTTTGTTGGCCATTGATTTGATGAGGCCATCGTGGGAACTGCAGATTTCACCAAACTTTTGATGGTTGGTGGTGTGGTTCAGTGGATGGTGTGGTTCAGTGGGTGGTGTGGGGGGAGGGGAAGGAGGTGCACTGCTTCCAGAATTTACAGGAAACTGCAATCAGATCTTGACCAATGGATCTGAGGATTTCTGAGGATTCCTATCCCATCCAGAATCTCCACCATTCTGATTTGTCATAAATTCCTGGTAGTCAGTGACAATGTTAATCACACTCATGGAGTCTTTGAGAATATCCAAGAGTTGTTTCCTCTGCTTGTCTGGTAGTCTGCCTATAACAGAGTTCAGAGATGAATGTCTATTTCAGTCGTCTGGTGTTGTCCATGTGAACAATGTGCCCTGTCTATTGGAGCTAAATGCAAGTGTAATTGGCACCTTAATGTTAGGGATGTTGATCTGGGTGGGTGCAACATTCCTGACACTGTGGTGCTTATTTGCACTTGGACGCTATTGCTACAGGGAAAACAAGCCCAGAAGATGAAGACCTTTTCCTTTAGCTTACACTGTGCTAAACTTGAGTTTATTTTCCGATGTCCTCCACTGTAGTGCCTGTAGTTCTGCTGTAACATGTATGTTCATGCCGTGAATTGAATATAACACAAGCGATGAATTAGGGATCTCTATTTGTACAATGTAGGCCAAAATGGGTATAATATGATTCGTAACAGGAATCAGAAAACCACTTAAAAGCTACTTTGGAAATGAAAAGCAGAAAGAAAGCTGGATGCAGACAAAAAACTGTTTATGGTGTTTCCAGGTAACCACTAGCAATAATCAGACATCATTGTCTCCTGAGAACCGTCTGTCACTTTTACTGCTCCTGACTATTGAAATTGACATGATTGCTTCTATTGACATTGTGCAATGACACCCTATTAATTAAAGGGTTTAATATTTTTAGCTAGTAATGAAAGTAAACGTCGTGATTAAAAATAACATTATTTTCAATGGTCTGAAACACTCTTTTAATAACTCCTAGTTCCCCTTTTCTCCATTTACACAATTTGTTTTCTTACACTATTTTCTGTAGTGTTTCTGTGAATGTATAACTACCTGTAGAGCATGTTGCAATTATTAATCTACTTTTGAGATTCAACAGTAGTTGTGAAGGCATTTTTATTGTAGAATTACATTTATCCAAAGTTAAGGAAACGTTTGTGGTTTATTATTCATGCATTGAGTAAATGGGACTCATTAAATGTCAAATGGACTTTTTTTTCAGCTAAACTAAACCCTTGCAAGTACATGCATACAAAATACTGTAATTCCAGGCAATATCCTTAATTACATGTTTTATTGAATAGACCGCAAAGACCAAACCTGAATGAAATACTTATGGCTGATGCCTCCTATATTTCACTTGACAGTTTAATTAGGTAGAATGATTTTCTGAATAGCGGTTTGTTATCTGCAGCCACAACCCAAAATCCTTTGAAATTTAGATTAAAAACCAAGAACACACTTTTACTCTGAAGGTGCCATTTAACGTTACAGTGCTCAATATTTTCATTCGTGGGTACAAACTTTTATTATCTGAATTGACCTTTTCATTTTCAACATAATACTTATATTAATGGGTCCCACATTATCAGTTCAGATCAAGAAGGTCGACCACTGCAAATTAATTTTAAAGTTTAACTCAAGTACTTTTCACTGTCTTTACAAAATACCTATTTGTAGTTCTTGGTAAACATTGTCATGGGTCTGTTGAATTAAATACTGTTGTGGAATTTTTTTTTGGATGGTTTATGCTAAAAAAGATATAATTCTGCTGACATTTGTACCATTATATTAAATACAAAGTCCTTTGTTACTGTACAAGCTGTCAGAAGTTCTGGATCATCTTTTGGAAACTCATAAGAGGATTTTGCTAGAACAATTTATTGTTTGATTGCAAATTGGAATCAGTTAGCTTGTTTGATGATTAGCTTGTTTGAGGCTCTCATCAGGGTCTCCTCCATATCGCGCAGCTCCGCTCTCACTCCCCATCCCCCTACTCGTAACAAGGACAGAGTCCTCCTTGTCCTCACGTTCCACTCTATCCAGCCATCGCATACAACATATAATCCTCCGACATTTTCGCCACCTCCAACGGGATCCCACCACTGGCCACATCTTACCATCTCCTCCCCTTTCTGCTTTCCGCAGAGACCGTTCCCTCTGTAACTCCCTGGCCAATTTGACCCTTCCCACCCAAACCACGTGGTACATTCCCTTGCAACCGCAGGAAATGCTACACTTGTCGCTTTACCACCCCACCGACTACATCCAAGGACCCAAGCAGTCTTTCCAGGTGAGGCAGAGGTTCACCTGCACCTCCTCCAACCTCATCTATTGCATCCGATGGTGTTCCAGGTGTCAACTGTTCTACATCGGTAGGACCAAGCGCAGGATTGGCGATTGTTTCGCCAAACTCCGCGGATGGAGGTGGTGTACTCGGAGATGTACGCCAACTGCCGCTGCTGTCATGCGGACCAGGGGTCGGAGACCTTTGCCAGGGCAAATGTGAGCAGCATGTGGTCTGTGTAAGCAGTGAATGGGCGGCCCTCCAGGAAGTAGCGGAAGTGGCGCACTGCCAGGTACAGAGGCAGGAGATTGTGGTCGAAAGCGCTGTACTAGAGGTACTGGCTGAAGAAGGCCAGGGGCCGCCTACCCCTGTCTGTCAGTTGTTCCAGCACAGCACCAACTGCCAACTCCGAGGTGTCCACCGTAACGGGCTGTTGGGGCATCTTCCCGTGGGTGCACCAGCAGTACGGCCCGAGCAAGGGCCTCCTTCGCACCGTCAAATACCGTCACCGCCTCGTCAGTCCACTTGACGTCCATACTCCCACCTGCCAGAAGTTGATACAGCAGATGCATGATGTGGGCCACGGATGGCACAAAATGGTGATAAAACGCCACCATCCCGACGAACTCCTGCAGGCTGCGCACAGTTTATGGACGGGGAATGCGACGGATGGCGTCGACCCTGTCCGGCAAGGGAACCACGCCTTTCAAAGTCACGCGGTGGCCGAGGAAGTCGACGGTGGTCACCTCAAACCGGCACTTGGCGAGGTTCACAGCTAAACAATGCTCACTGAGCCGCAGACAGAGCTGCCAGAGGTGGGCACAGTGCTCCTGCCGCGAATGGCTGGCCAGCAAGATGTCGCAAAATCGCTCCGCGACACACCCCATCCATTAACCGCTGGAATGGACGGGGTGTTCTTAAGGCCGAACGGCATCCGCATGAACTCGCACATCCTCCGGGTGGACCGGGATCTGGTTATAACCCTGCACCAAATCCACTTTGGAGAAAATAGTAGCCCCGGCTAAATGGGCGTTGAAGTCCTGGATGTAGGATACGGGCTATCGGTCTGCGGTGGTAGCGCCATTCAGACGCCGATAATCCCCACAGGATCGCCAGCCCCCGCTTGCCTTAGGGACCATGTGGAGTGGGGACGCCCATGGGCTGTTTGAAGGGCGGACGATCCCCAAGGATTTCATCTCGTGGAACTCCTGTCGTGCCAGACGTAGCTTATCCGGCGGCAGTCGGCGTGCTCATGCGTGGAGAGGTGGGCCGGTAGTCGGTATGAAATGAACCGCCCCGTGCTTGGCGGTCGACGACCGGAACTGTGGGGTCGGATGTCCGGGAACGCGGCCAAGACCCGAGCAAAGCAGGAATCCACGGACGACAGGGGTCATACAACCGGTTCACCAAACGCAGCGTGATCGGCTCCATCGTGGGGGCGTGGACCAAGCGCTGCTGCCTGACATCGACCAGGAGGGAGTGAGCCCAGAGGAAGTCAGCACCGAGCAACGGCTGGGAGACATCAGCGATGGAAAACCTCCACGAGAAATGACAGGAGCCGAACACGATCGGAACCGTGCGAACCCCATACGTGCGGTTGGGGCTGCCATTCGCCGCGGTGAGGACAGGCCCCCGCTTACCGGAACAAATGTCCACCAGTGAAGGGGGCAGGACGCTCAACTCTGCCCCGGTATCCAAGAGGAAGCGATCGCACAGGCCTCCAGGACGCAGCTGGCTGCATTACACGCTCTTTCCAGCCTGCTCCCCCCACCGCGAGCTCGCCAGGCCTCATCTGCTCCCCCCCCCCAACCGGCGCACCAGTGCCTGCCATCATCTGGGCACCATCCACAGCAAGTCAGCATGCCTGCCGATGGCCAACGCTCTGATGTCATCTGGGCACGTTATTCAGAGCATGTCGGTGCGTCTACCAAGGGCCCTGATGTCTACGAAGGAGGCGTTGGTAAGTTGTAGGCGGATGTAGGCCAGCAGCAGATGCAGGTAAGTGTACTCGAACATTAGGCACGGCGTGTTCCCATCCAGGAGCGCGACCATCTCGTTGAGGAGGCTTGATGGCCACCGGTCGTCTAGGCCCTCCATATGAAGGAGCCTGGCAGCACGCTCCATCCTGCGGACCCATGGACCTGGAGCAGGAGCTCCTTAAGGCCGAGGTATTTCTTGGTGGCGGGGGGGGGGATTCTGAGTGACCTCTCCAGCCGTGTCCTAGTCGAGGGCCTCCACCAGGTAGTAGTAGCAGGTGTCATCCGCTGTAATGCCCAGCAGCAGGAATTGGGCCTCCACCTGCTGAAACCAGACACGAGGCCGGGAGGTCTGTGAGGCGGACGGCTCTGTCTATTGCCTCCAACATGACAACAATGGAGCGTTGTGGTCTCTAATGGAGCACGACGATAATCCCAAAATGAAGGCGATGAGCCCGGTGATTTCGAGAGGTATTTTAATCGCTGTCCTCCTGACCAGACGAGTCTGAAAGAGGGAGGTTGCACCTAAACCCCTGCCCTTTATCCCTGTAGCTAAGGGCCGCCCCCGGACTCATCCATTCCCATGCCGAGGGGTTAGTTAGTAGAAATGGCCCAACCCTTGGGGGCCGCCACAACCTCATATTTTGTTTGGGTAGTTAAGACCTCAGTGCCTCCACTGCCTCTGTGGCAGAGGATTCCACAGATTCACAACTCTGGGTGAAAACTTTTTTCCTCATCTCAGTCCTAAATGGCCTTATTCTTAGAGTGACATGCTTTGTGCTTGCTGTACCACCTTCTACTGGTGAAGTGAGCTCTGTGAAATTCATGGAGACTTGAAACTTGTTTTTTATTGTACCAGTGTTGCAATGTCACACCAATAATCCATTCTTAGCTGAAATATTGATAAGAGAAATAATGTAAGATCAAGGAACTGCAGATACTGATTTGTACCAAATAAAGACACAAAGTGCTGGAGTAACTCGGCGGGTCACTGCCATCACTAGCATTGCTTGTCCATCCTTTGTTCCCCCAGAATTGATTGCTTTGAGTCTGGATGTTATATGTGGGCCAGGAAGAATAAAGATGATAGATTTTCTTTCCTGAAAGACATTAGTGATCAGTGGTTGAGAACATTGCCTGCTAATCTAGTGGTGTGACCCAGTGCACTACCAGGTCCATAGTATTATGTCATAATCCTACCAAGCATTACAGTTGTGGCAAATTCATGTTATAAACATTAGTAAGAATATTGTTTTGATATTTTAATAATAATATAAACAACACTGTCAGAGCAATATTCTTACTACTTGAATTTTGAAGGCTTTTCCATATGGAATGAAAATATGCAATTTTTTCATGTACATAAAACATATGAGGGTAATGAAAGGATTAAAATGTAGTTATTTCTAATACCGACAGCATTGAAGATCCTCTCTTTGTCACCCGTGCACGCTTCGCCCAAGGTAGCTTTAGTTCTGGTGATGCCCTTACTGCAAATAGCATCTTCTGCCTTGGTTATGGAATGTACATCAGATGGAAATGTTACTGTATTTAACCAGCAATTGGCTGTGAAATTGCTTGATATCATCCGAAGAGAGGAAACTGAGTTTGTGAGCAGACAGGAGGTAGGACAATTTTTTTTAAATCTTATGTATAAAATACAGCAGCAAGTAAACTGATCTTTACACTTTGGAGAAAACTCATAATTAAGTGAGATTTTATTTAAAGATTATAGCATAAACTAAATCATTGTCGTGTTAATTACTAACTTCCTCACAAATGGTATAGATAACTCCTTTCTCAGATACATGTACAGTGCCCTCCATAATGTTTGGGACAAAGACCCGTCATTTATTTATTTGCCTCTGTACTCCGCAATTTGAGATTTGTAATTGAAAAAAATCACATGTAATTAAAGTGCACATTGTCAGATTTTATTAAAGGGTATTTTTATACATTTTGGTTTCACCATGTAAAATTTACAGCTGTGTTTATACATAGTCCCCTCATTTCTGGGTGCCATAATGTTTGGGACACCTGGCTTCACAGGGGTTTGTAATTGCTCAGGGGAGTTTAATTGCCTCCTTAATGAGAGAGCTCTGAGCACAAGGGCCTGTCCCACTTGCATGCGATTGCATGCGTCTGACGCGACCAAACGTGGTCGCTTGAGGCGTACAGGCATCATATGGCCGCGCGGGGCCGGTCCCACTTAGAAGCGCGGAGGCGTATGGAGTTGTGCGGGGCTGGTCCCGACATCGCGTGGGGCTCCGAAAATCCTGTACTGTCTGAAAATTTTGGGCGCCTACGGCCTGTCGGCCCACAGGCGCATTGCAGGCATACACAGCGTCTTGACGGCTTACGCAGTGTCTTGATGTCATACGCAGCGACTTGATGGCGTACGCCTAGCTCGTGGCGTTGCGCGATGACGTCACTGCCCGGCGTGGTGTTGCGTGTTGACGCCACCGCCCAACGCCGTGCGACGCCAAATAAGTGTATAATACATTACTCTGTAACAGCCTTGAACCATGGATTGTTCCAGCGGCTTATGATACAAGCAACTAAATCCAGATATTTTAACAGGGAATGTATTAACTTGTAATGTTTAATGAAGTGTAGTGTAAATAAATATTTATCAGCACCAAAATATAGAAAGCAGAAATAAGTCCAATCCATTTTCAGCTCTTTCTCTCCTTTAACATTTGTAAATAGTGTAATCCTAACAGAGTGGAAAATCTATTTTAAACTATTACTGTGATAACATATGTGGCCAGTTATGTAAATGTCCAATTTCTGGGGAAGAGTGATGGTTTCCAATACTGGTGTAAAATACAAGTCAATCAAATATACACAGCATGCCTTTCTGACCGAAAATCCGGTGGCCTGCCTCCTGCCCAGCTGATTGATAGGTATGACGCAAATGATGTCACGCGCAAACTTAGCGCGTACTTCGCGTGAACTCCGTTTCCGTTTGGTCGCGCCAAACGCATGCAATCGCATGCAAGTGAAACAGGCCCTTTAGTCTTTCCTCCAGTCTTTCCATCACCTTTGGAAACTTTTATTGCTGTTTATCAACATGAGGACCAAAGCTGTGCCAATGAAAGTCAAATAAGCCATTATGAGACTGAGAAACAAGAATAAAACTGTTAGAGACATCAGCCAAACCTTAGGCTTACCAAGATCAACTGTTTGAAAGATCATTAAGAAGAAAGAGAGTACTGGTGAGCTTACTAATAGCTAAAGGATTGGCAGACCAAGGAAGACCCCCACAGCTGATGACAGAAGAATTCTCTCTATAATAACTCATTCCAAATCCACACCTAACACCTGTCCGACAGATCAGAAATGCTCTTCAGGAGTCAGGTGTAGATTTGTCAATGACCACTGTCCACAAAAGACTTAATGACCAGAAATACAGAGGCTACACTGCAAGATGCAAACCACTGGTTAGCCACAAAAATAGAATGTCTAGGTTACAGTTTGCCAAGAAGTACTTAAAAAGAGCAACCACAGTTCTGGAAAAAGGTCTTGTGGACTGACGAGACTAAGATTTTACATCAGATGATGAAGAGCAATGTATGAGAGATAGGATTCATCTATAGCATCAGAATTGGGAGTGTTCATGTATGCTACTACCATCAGATGATACAACTGCTGATGGTATCATCAATGAAGATTGAATAATGAGCCAGTACTTTCAGCAGCCATACATGCCCAGGACAGAACACTCCCACCACTGTGTTTTCACAGATAAAGTGGTCAATTCCTGCCAAGTATAGATCTGGGAACCCAATTGAGCATTCCTTTTATATGCTCCTAGCCCTCAAAACAAGTTAAGCTCTGCCATCACTCTGATGTATCTTTGCATGCAAAGGATATGCAACAAAATACTAAACATGACTACTTTAAACCTTATTGGTGCACTGAAATGGGGGGACTATGTATAAACACTGCTGTAATTTCTACATGGTGAAAGCAAAATGGATAAAAATGGCCTTTATTAAATTCTGACAATGTGCACTTTTACCACATGTGTTTTTTTCCATTACAAATCTCAAATTGTGGAGTACAGAGGCAAATTTATTCTAAATTTTGTTCTGTTCCCCAACAAATAAAATTTACTGTTTAATATAGAATGTTGGATTTTCCAGAAGGAATGTTAGAGATGTCTCGTGTAATTGTGTGGTATGCACTGTCATCTTGTGGAGACAAACAATATTTTTCATGTTAATGTGCTGAATGTGATCATGTTAATCTCATTGCAAACTCTGCAACTCTCTCATTTTGGTTTTCACTCTTGGATATTTTCAATCAAGTGTATTGGTTGATCCAGACAAGCAAGTTCCTGGATGTTGATCTATCTTTGAACAGTAAGGAATACACTTCAATGATTTGGGATCAGGGATTCAAGTCATCCTGCTTGTCAGTTAGGAGTTTTGTGAATCTATTCTTCATGTAATCTGAATATGGATGAAAGCGAGACGAGCTGTTCCAACTTGCTGCTTTCATTTTTAATAATTTGGTACCAACATTTCCTATTCGTTGATAATATGTATAATGTTATTTATGTATTGTTGAACTTTTTGAATTGCTCTTTTGTGTGTTCAACTTTGCTAGAATTGTTTTGTTTTCTTCTAGCCATCTCCTGAGCTTGCATTTCACATTACCAGTTGGTATAGAACTCTCTTTGCAACTTGCAAACTGCTGGATGATTTCAGTTGCAATGTCGAATCCACTTCAGTTTGGTTGTCTTCTGTCAAATCAACACTGGCTCTAAATGACAAAGTGCCTGAACACATTACTCTCCTGATTGCATATGTAATTTTAAGAGAGGATGGGGAATGTCTTCAGAACGCTCTAGAAACTGCTGCAGAATTGGCTAAAGCCGATGCTTCTCAGGTAAGAACTGTGGTGTCACCTTGAAAAGCCTTTGGAAAGCAGGAGTGTGCTGGATATTAATGTACTGATGGAGGTTGGATGAAAATATTGCATAATGGGAAGGTATGTTTTGCATGCCTGCAATAGCTGCTGGAAGCAGTCTCTATGTCCTTTGTTTCCAATGGCACCTCAGGTGAGCTGAGAATTTGTTCAAGTTGGGAAAGTGTAAATCATGCATTTATGCTGTAACTATCAGGTGATGGATATTCAAGATGACTTTTTGTCATTGAACGTTCTGAGTTTATTCATTCTAGTTAAAATAAACAGAGCAACAAAGCAGCAACAACTTTTTCACAAAAGTGCAACCAAATGCAGTTCCTCTCAGAGCGCACAGAGCGGTTAATGAAATAATTGTACTCATCAAGGAGCATGGACGAGGCAGAAAGTGTGGGAGGTGATCACACCACAGATTATGCCAGAGTGGGTGAGTGCTAGGAGGGTCAGGCAGTGCAGGAGTCCCTTGCGAAAATGCCCCTCTGGAACTGGTATGCTGCAATGGATACTGCTGGTGGATTTGACCTTGAAGGATAGCAGCAGCAGCAGCACCATGACTGGCTCAACAGGGAAGGACAACATCCAGACAAGCAGTAGTGATAGGGACTCAATAGTCAAGGGGGCAGACAGGATTATCTGTGGCAGTGAGTGAGATATTAGATGATATGTTACCTCCCTTGTACCACGTTCTCTGTGTAAATACAGAACATGATGAAAGGGGAAGGTGAGCAGTCTGCATGGTGAGCAGTCCGTGTTATACTGACAGCCAGGGTAAGAAGAGAGGTTTATGTTCACTTGGAAAGTCAGGGAAGAATTAGAGGAGCCATCATAGTTATGTACTTGGGTGGTCATGTCTCACTAATTTAATTGTTTTGAGGAGGTGAGTAGGAAAATCAAGGGCATGCATGTAAAAGTTGTGCTTTACACAGACATCGGTAAGATTTTTGACATTGTCCCAGATCGTAGACTGGTGCAGAAAGTTAAGGGACAAGGGATCTGAGGTTTTTTAGTAACCTGGATCCAAAATTGGCTGGGTGTTAGGAGGCAGAGGGTAATGGTAGTTGGGTGTTTTATGACCGGAAATCTCTAACATGATACATCACAGAGATTAGTGCGGTACCTTTGTTGGTTATAATTTGTATAAATAATTTGTATAAAGATGTAAGGGGTTTGGTTAGTAAGTTTGCAGACAATACAAAAATTGGTGTAACTGTAGATGGTAAAGAAGGTTGTCTGAAGATACAGTCGGGCATTGATCAGCTGAAGAGTGAGGTTAAAGACAAAACACAAAGTGGTTGAGTAACTCAGCGGGTCAGGCAGCATCTCTGAAGAAATGGATAGATGACGTTTCGGGTTGGGAACCTTCTTCAGACTGATTGTGGTGGGTGAGGGGAGCAAAGCTGGAAGGGAGGAGGGTGACAAAGCCTAGCAGGCAATAGGTTAATACAGACCTATCAGACCTCCCATCAGTCTGAAGAAGGGTTTTGGCCCGAAACGTTGCCTATCTCCTTCGCTCCTTAGATGCTGCTGCACCCGTTGAGTTTCTCCAGCCTTTTGTGTACCCTCGATTTTCCAGCATCTGCAGTTCCATCTTTAACAGGTTAATACAGATGATGGAAGGTTTTGATAGGCAGATGGTTGGAACCAAGGCCAGAGATGAAAAGACAGACAGTGTGAGACAAACGGGTTGAAGAGTTGCAAATTATGAAGCTAGCAGAAGGAATGTGGATGGTGAGGGAGGAATGAGTGATAGTCTCGGCCAGGAAAGGAAGAGAAGTGGGAGGAGGTGGTTTCAAGTATTCACTGTTTGTACTGCTGGGTTTAAAGCTACCCAAACAGTATATGTAGCAATGTTACGAAATTTTGAGATTTTAAAAATCACGTCTGCAATTTATCCCATCAGATAAAGCATACAAAGAAGTTTAATTTGACACCTAATTCACTTTCATATCTTCAGTATTAAAAATGTTATGGCCATTTACATACTCAGAAATTAGCATCTTGTCTTAACACAAGAGTTGTGATCGAGGACAGTCAAAAGCCCATAGCTTTCTTAAAAATTAAGAGAACTGAAAGAAATTTTCAGTTATTATAGATTGATGCATTCTGAAACTAATATGAAACAATCTTACTTGGATGACCTGAAATTAAAGCATATAATTAGTTAGTTACCCAATTGTAGCTACTTACAAAATTCAATTACTAGATCTAAACATCTATCCATTTCTTATGAAAACATTAACATTTTTTTTAAAGCCTAAGTGTCCAAATAACATTCACACAAGAATTCACAATATAACATGATTTTTAAATCTCATTGTTATGAATTTATAGGCCAAATTGAACAAATTTAGTGTTTAATGCCCATAAATTAATGGCCATTTGCGAGTGGGATTTTTTGGAACGTTGCGGTGAGGTGAATTTAAACCCAATATCAGCAAGAAAAACACTGCCGGTTCATATGGGAATAAATCACCGTTTCGCAACATGAAATATTGATTAAAGTCAGCTAAACAAACAAGTTTATATGAAAAAATAAACAGCTTTCACTTACCTGTCCCCTACGTAAAATCAGTCCCCGTTGTCAGCGTTCACGGCATTAGGAGCTATATTTTATTTTACTGCAGATCTGAAATAGTCGGGCGATTAAAAAAAAAAGAATTAACTTACCGGCAGTCGGAACGAATCTCCAGAAATAGCTCACACTCCTAGAAAATATAATTCCGGTGACAAGGGAAAAAACGCATTTTAACCCCGCCCCCCCCCCCCCCCCCCCCCCCCCCCTTAAAAGCGGCCAAAGTCGCGCACACAGCCAGTGACAGAACTGCAGCACCGCTAAAGGTAAGTTTTGTAACATACCTAGTATATGAGGTGCTGTTCCTCCAGTTTGTGTGTGGTCTCACTCTGGCAATGGATGAGATTCGGGACAGAAAGGTCAGTATGGAAATGCAAAGAGGAGTAAAATGATTAGCAACCGAGAGATCCAATAGGCCTTGGTGGACAAAGCGCAAGTGAAATGGTTGCCAAGTCTATGCTCAGTTTAGTTCAGTTTAGAAATACAACACAGAAACAGACCCTTCAGCCCACCGGGTCCACACCGACCAGTGATTCCCGCACATTAACACTAGGCTACACACACTTGGGGCAATTTACACTTATACCAAGTATACAAACCCAGGAAAATTAACTTACAAACCTGTATTTCTTTGGAGTGTGGGATGAAACCAAAGATCACGGAGAAACCCCATGTGATCATGGGAAGAACTTATGAACTCCATGCAGGCAGCACCCGTAGTCGGGATCGAACCCAGGTCTCTGGCGCATGCAAGTGTTGTACACTGGGATACAGTAGATGAGGTTAGATTAGGTGCACAAGAAACTCTCACTTGGAAGGGCTGATGTGGTCCCTGCATGGATGTGAGGGAGGAGGTATAAGGACAGGCGTTAGAACACCTGCGGTTCCAGGGGACAGTGCCTGTGGAGGGGGTTATTTGGGTGGGAAGGGATTAGTGAACCAAGGAGTTATGGGGGAAGTGGTCTGCAGAAGGTGGAAAAAGTGGGATGGGAAGATGTGATTAGTGATAGGGTCACATTGGAGGTAAGGAAATGTCATAGAATGATATGTTGGAAACGAAGGCTGGTGGGGTGAAAGATGCAGACCGGTGGAACTCAATCTTTCTTTCGTCTCGGGGGGGGGGAGGTGCGAGCACAACTATGAGGCACAGAGGAGAGGCGGATGAGGGATCCATCTATGACAGCAGGGGGGAAAAGATGTTTACTTTTCTCAGATGACCCAACTTAGAAAGCCTCATCTTGGGAGCAGACTGAGAAATTAATTGGGGATAGTTTATTTTATCCTGTAATGGAGACAGAGAGATCAAGAAAAGGGAGAGAGATTTGAGAGAGTCCAAGTGAATGTGAGGAGAAGTTGGAAGTTAGCGATAAAATTAATGAAATCGACAAGTTCTGCACGGGTGCAGGAGGTAGCCTCAATTAAGTCCTCAATGTCGTGAAGAAAGATTTGGGGGATGGTGCCTGTGCACATTGGGAACAAGGGCTGTTCAATGTAACCAACAAAAAGTCAATGTGAGGTAATGCATTTTGGGAGGTCAAATTCTGTTAGGGCATAGAGAATAAATGACAGGGGCCTTGGGAGCATTGATGTATAAGGAGATTTGGGGTGAAACTCCATAGCTGCATGAAAATGATGACATTGGTGGACAGGGTAGTGAAAAGCATTTAGTATGTTTACCTTCATAGTCTGAGGCATTGAGTGCAAGAGTTAGGACATTGTGCTGCATTTGTACAAATCATTGGTTTGACTGCACATGGAGTATATTTTATAATTCTGGCCACTAGACCACAAGAAAGATGTAGTTATGGTGAGTTTGCAGAAGAATATCACCAGGGTCTTACCTGGAATGGAGGGCTGTAAATTTCAGGAGATATCGCGTAGACTGGGTTTTACTCGCTGGAACGTAGGAGGCTAAGGAGTGACCTAACAGAGTTCTAGAACAGTTTGAGGGGCACAAAGAAGATTGATTCTATATTTCCCAAAGCAAAAGAGCCTGGAACAAGAGTACAAAGAGGGAACAAAACAGTTTTTCACACACGGGATGGTGAATATCTGGATCAAGCTGCAGAGGAGGTAGTAGAGGCAGATATAATTACAACATTTAATAGGTGTTTGGACAGGTACATGGATGGGAAAGGCTAAGGGGGTTATGGGCCTAACCCAGCCAAATTGGATTAGCGTCGATGAGCACCTTGATCAGCATGTATGGGTAGGACTGAAAGGACTCATAATTTTGCAATATGTTTTTATGATTCCACCATTTCACCATCTTGATGTTGAGTCAATTAAATTGTTGTTTTGATGAAGTAGCTTTACAGCTTTTCCTTAATTTTAGTTGTATGTTGAAGAGGACTCCACATTTATTTAATGATACCTAAATAGTTTCTTGGGTAGTGACCATGTAATGTAGTCCGTCATTGTTTTTCATTGTAGGTACCACATCTGATTTCGGTTTTGATGTTCAAATTGGGAAGGCCACTGGAACCAACTTTGTGTCATGCTATCCTTTATACTCTTCCTGCTCTGGGCACACACAAGGTTTGTGTTATGAAATAGTATTCATCAAGCTAAGAGAGTTGTGAGTATTTTGAAAGTAATTAAAGGTGCAGAATTGTTGGCAAGCTGAATTCTAACCCTTTCACCTTCTGATATTAGGTTTGTGTTGCTCAGATAATTCATGCCATACAAATGATGCGGAAAACACCAAAACTTAAAGCCATATCTCTGCGTCTTATGACAATTCTGTGGGAAAATCAGGTGAGATTGACTTGGTGTATATGTCACCAAACAGTGCTATCTCTGCAGTTTCCACAGGATGCACTCTATAGAATGTCCAAATCAAGATTATTTCTTTTTGAATTATCCAAATGGAGAATGGAAATCTATATGTACGTCTGTTATTGAATAATTGTAGTCAACAAAAATCAGCATATGGGTGGTTAAATTGAATATTTTATAGATTATTTGGAACAACAGGTACATGATGAATTTTGAATAGGATCTTGTATAAGACAGTGGTTTCATGGGGTAAGCCTGTTTTGTGCAAGTTACCTTTTTTAATATTTTGCGATTGGGCTTGCACTAACCCATTCTGGTCCATTTCTTTGGTGCATTTGTATAATTCTAGGTGAACCTCCTGAATGTATTACCCGAGTGGCTGTTCAACCATTTTTGCAGAATAAACTCTTGTAAGCTACAAAACTGTTTATTCATAATCGGAAAACAAACTGAATGGGTTGATGTCCTTGAAACTTATGGCATACCGTTAGTTTTAATATTTTCTTCCACAATCTGGAAATGTAATTTAATTTTGTGCTTGGATAATGTTTCTTTTGTCTGAATTTTTGTTTCCTTTATTATGAAGTGCAATATTGTACATGTTGATTTTAAAATTATTATGCACTTCTTGACCACGCATAATAATTGAATATCTTCTTAGTAGGAGACTACACAGTTTTTCATTCACTTCTTAGGATCGTGTGTATCCAGAGCTGCAGAAATATATGGCATTAGTTGATGCTCCATCTGTCTCTTGTGCTAAAGAAGACTACTGGGAGCAATTAATAGCCAAAGCTGCGTCGATCAGGGAGATCTGCAGAAAGAGGTGAGAAAGGCACTTTCACTATGTTGCATTTTGCATATTGCCCCTAAACTCGTACCTCATGTACTACAGAAAAAAATCGCTAAGAGTGTGAACGGGTGTACTCCATTTACTAGCTCATGGGGTGATTCCTTTTCCTTCTCTGTTAGTTGATTCACCTCAGTTGCTCTTCGAGAGGTTTTAACTGAGGTTAGTTTAAACTGAGGTAAAACTTAGTTTTAACTGAGGTTTCATTCAATATATTCAACAACGGAGAGAAACATTTTATTTCAATTTTTAACATCAATTGAGGTTTGTTAATCTGGTACTCGGTTGTTTAAATTCACCTAAGGTAAATTAGTTATTTAAGCTTTCCACTATTTCCATCAATGGGCCAAGTGACTACTCCTATGAAGCAAGTTTCTGAATTTTCATATTAAGGCTGTTGGCTACCAAGCAGGTTCATTTGTTCATGCTGTTTTTGACAATTCCCAATGAAATGGAACTCTGAGGCTATATCATTGTAGATTGTGCACCCCTGGTATCAGTTGTTATTGCGTCTCAAGCTGCATTGGTTTGGAAGGCAGACACAAAATGCTGGAGTAACTCAGCGGGACAGGCAGCATCTCTGGAGAGAAGGAATGGGTGATGTTTCGGGTCGAGACCCTTCTTCAGTCTTGACTCGAAACGTCACCCATTCATTCTCTCCAGAGATGCTGCCTGCCCTGCTGAGTTACTCCAGCATTTTGTGTCTGCCTTCAATTTAAACCAGCAAATGCAGTTTTTTCCTACACATTGGTTTGGAAGGCAAAATTTAGTCCATAGTTGATATTTTATACATTTCTCTTTTCATATTTCTATCTTTTTGTTAGGCCTTACCAGCATGGAGCTGATATGTTAGCAGCAATCTCCAAGGTACTGAATGAATGTACAAAACCAGACCAGGCTACACCTGCAGTACTTGCACTCCAGGGCCTGCATGCAATGTGCCAAGCTGAGGTGAGCATGATCAGATTGTTCAGTAATGGGAAGAAGTCATTCCCACTTTCAACCCATAAACCAATATATATATATATATCTTGGGGTCCAAGCCCCATAGGTCCCTGAAAGTGTCACTACAAGTAAATAGTGGGAAAGAAGCCAGACGGCATGAATCCCTTCCTTGATTGTATTTAGTATATAAGAGTCAGGGTGTAATGTTCCAGCTTTTTAGGACTTTAGTTACAGTGCCCTCCATAATGTTTGGGACAAAGACCCATCATTTATTTATATGCCTCGGTACTCCACAATCTGAGATTTGTAATTGAAAATATCACATGTGGTTAAAGTGCACATTGTCAGATTTTATAAAAGGGTATTTTTATACATTTTGGTTTCAATGTTTATGTTTATGAAATGGGGGGGGGACTATGTTTATACATAGTCCCCCCCATTTCAGGGCACCATAATGTTTGGGACACATGGCTTCACAGGCGTTTGCAATTGCTCAGGTGTGTTTTAATTACCTCTGTAATGCAGGTGGTATAAGAGAGCTCTCAGCACCTATTCTTTCCTCCAATCTTTCCATCACCTTTGGAAACTTTTATTGCTGTTTATCAACATGAGGACTAAAGTTGTCCCCCATGCTTTCCCTCAAATCAATAGCTTGGAAGCTTCAGCCTCCACCTCGAGGCTGCGGGGTGGATGGCAGTGGTGGGAGTTGGGAGGATTTGTAACTCATCTGACAGGCAGCATCTCCTGCACTCCTTTCGTACTGCACCATAATATCAACCATTTCTGTTTCCATCACCTTTGGAATTTTTATTGCTGTTTATCAATATGAAGATCAAAGTTGTGCCAATGAAAGTCAAAGAAGCCATTATGAGACTGAAAAACAAGAATAAAGCTGTTAGAGAAATCAGCCAAACCTTAGGCTCACCAAATCAAACTGTTTGGAACATTGTTAAGAAGAAAGACAGCACTGGTAAGCTTACTAATCACAAAGGGACTGGCAGACCAAGGAAGACCTCCACAGCTGATGACAGAAGAACTATCTCTATAATAAGGAGAAATCCCTAAACACCTGTTCAACAGATCAGAAACACTCTTCAAGTCACGTGTGGATTTGTCAATGACCACTGTCCACAAAAGACTTCATGACCAGAAATACAGAGGCTACACTGCAAGATGCAAACCACTGGTTACCTGCAAAAATAGGATGGCCTAGTTACAGTTTGCTGAGAAGTACTTAAAAGAACAACCACAGTTCTGGAAAAAGGTCTTGTGGACTGGTGAGACGAAGATTAACTTACATCAGAGTTATGGCAAGAGCAAATTATGGAGGAGGGAAGGAACTGCCCAAGATCCAAAGCATACCACCTCATCTGTGAAACACGGTGGTGGGGGCGTTCTGGCCTGGGCATGTATGGCTGCTGAAGGTACTGGCTCACTTATCTTCATTGATGATATAACTGCTGATGGTAGCAGCATAATGAATTCTGAAGTGCATAGACACATCCTCTCTGCACAAGTTCAAACAAATGCCTCAAAACTCATTGGCCGATGGTTCATTTTACTTCGGAGTCACGTGAGTGATTCCGTGAAGAAGGCCCGCCAGGACGCCTGCGCAGCATTACGTCAGCCGCATTGGTGCAAGCACCAGTCAGGCAGGACTGAGCTCCTGCCTGTGGTAAGCTAACTTTAAAGTAAGTTTATTTTTACTTACCAGGGGTTTAGGCAGGAGCCTCTTTTTACAGAGGTTTCCTGCCAGTTTTGCAGCTAGACAACTTGCCGGTTATGGACTGTGGTGAAATTTCAGCCCGACCGCAAATGTGGAAAAACCGGCAAAACCGTGCAGTTAGCGGCTTCCCAGCTGCAGGGATGCCATAAAAACGGCAGGAAATTTAGCAGAGTCGCTGACAGAGGGGTCAGCGGCTCCGCAACCTGCAGGGATGCCGTGGAAACGGCAAGGAATATTAAACAGAGTCGCTGACAGGGGGGTCAGAGGCTCAAGACTGTGGGATGCTGTTGAACGGCAAAAAAGCAACGCTGGAGCCACTGACAGTGGGGTCAGTGGCTCACAGACGTTGGTCCCCAGTCAAAAAAAAATTACTGGGACTAATTCAGCCCTCAGGTGAGTTGGGATATAAGGATTCTCCTTTATAATTAAAAGTATGTATTTTATTGTGTTTTTTCTTTGAGTAAAAAACTAAAGGAAAGTAACAAGTTATTGTTATATGATATTGTTCTGACAATGTTATTACTGTTTAAGCACAGGTTGCTATGATTTATAATTTCACAGGTAAAGCTGTATAAATGTTGTTTTAGTGAGCTTACACAGCAATGGCGCGGGCCTATGGGACAGGCCACGCCAGCAGCGCCAGACAGGGCTGCTTCATATATGAAAGTGCCGGCCTACAGGAGAGCCGTGCCAGCAGCGCCTGATTCAGGGATGCTTCATTTGTGACATTACCGGCTTATGGGAGAGCCGTATCAGTAGCGCCTGACAGGGCTGCTTCATGTGTGAAGTGCCGGCCTACGGGAGAGTCGTGCCAACAGCGCCTGATGCAGGGCTATTCATGACAAAAGCGCCGGCCTTTATGAAAGGCAGCGCCAGCAACGCCTGGCAGAGGGTTGCTCAAATTCACACATATCTGCTCGCCCACGGAGTCGGGAGATGATTCTCCACTGGGGTTAGAGAGCAAGGTCCACAGAGTCGGGCGATGAATTCCTCACCATGGCTGGATAGTGCGTTGAAACAACTACCCTTATACAGCAACTGTTGTATACAGTGCTGCAAAGGTCTCCCTCTCGGAGGCAGAGACCAAGATGGGTCAGTATCCTGCTGACACTGAGTCTCAGGGTATGGCCGTGGGGCATACCCAAAGGGATGAAAGGCACGTGTCAGACGTACTTTTCCTGACAATAAGTTGCCATCCCAGTAACATATTCTATTGGGGTTAGGCCAATGTGTTCATATCAGTATTGTATCCTACGGCCTACGGTAGCGCCTGTTAGAGTTGCCTACGATATACCCTTCTGAGAAGGGAAGAGCAAAAGATCAAGATGACTCTGGGATCTTAAGATGTCAATAGAACAGACTCAAGTACATATGTGCCGGCAGTGACAATGACAACGGGGATATGAGAGCCAGCCGCTGAATCGATTATTCAGGTAGGTCTATTCTACAAGGGAAGAAGCCTGGCAGATGAATTAATTCGGCCATGAACAGGCAAAAGTCATTGTTCAGAATGCACCCCAGGTGCTCATCGGCAGTAGCGGTTCACTGGAGCTGGGGGCAGCATGATGGATCAGAAATTCCATGCACCTTCCAATCATGCTCAACTAAATGGGTCTAGCACTTCCAAAAATTGGGTAGTGCACCGTTCACAAGTTGTAATATTTATATTTGTTTATACAACACACAAGGGGTAAAATATTTGGTTGAGGCACTGCCGGAGCATTCCAAGCAAGTTGGATTATGGCCAGGGTTTGGAAATTGGGCAGAAGTTCTCATGCAAACCACCCATGCAAAAGGCAGGATTGGCATGTTATTATGAACAATGATGAGTATCTGGCATATGAACTTCAGTACGTAAAAAATGTATTCCGGACTTCAGCAGGTTCATGAGTTAAGAGATTCATGTTATACAAATCCCATTACAAAGGTTATCAAATACAATATAACTGTACAATAACAGTAAGCTTTGCAGTAAGGGATAAACTGTTGTTGGTCATTGGGATTTACCTGTAATTATTATTAGCCTTGTCTCCACCTTGTGGCAAGAGATTGGGGTTATACCAATCTGTTACTAAACTGATTAAAGTAATTGGCAATATAGCAGCTGGGTTGCAGCTGAGCTAATCAATGAACTGATATTGTGTAAGTAGCAATTAGATCATTGTTAACAATCTTGTGCTATTGTCAGCTGCGGCTACTTCAGCCACAATTATGAAGTAACAGCATTCTGCAGTGCTGAACATCACAATACTCATTGAACTTGAACTTGAAACTCGCGACAGTAGTGTGGTCGGTTGAATTCAGTTATTATGAACTGATGTTAGAACTCTAAGATGAGAAGTTCCAAATACCATCACCTACTCAAAGGTAGTGGAGATTGCATGAGTACCAATTCTTCAGTTGTTGATATCAACTAAATATATACACTTAATGCACCGTTGAGTAAGGTTTTGAGTGAATATACATATTCTTCATGCACAAAGTTAAGTTGCTGCTCTACAATGGTGACATATGTTGGTCTCATGGTAATTAGGAAGAATATCTTGTAATTAATCTCCTTGCCACTGATGTATCGTCCAGTTTAGATTGATGATAACACAGAATAAATGTTGGATCTCAAAGTATGATGAAAGCATGATTCAATTCTTTATAAACTGTTTGTCATGTTTATGCATGTTCACTGTTTGCAAAAATATGTGACACAACAGTGTGGAGAAATATATTCTTGTTTCAATAGGAGGAATGGACTTTATATCTTCCTCATTAGCTAGGTCTTAAAACAGTCAGCTAGACCTCATTTGGATGCTTCATCAGGCATTATGGCACAAAGGTATTCAGTTATGCCAAAAAGCAAGAACTTGCTGTTTTAAACTGTGGTTCAGGAGACTGGTCTTTGCACAGTAAACGATTATTGACACACATTTTCAATGGATTAACTTATGCCTCATGTTGTCACATTTAGCCATGAGGGTGTTCACTGCAGTATGCATGGATAGCATCCAAAATAAGCAGTACATCTCTATTGAGGGGATCAGGAATGTTGTTAAATATTATGATACATTTTATATGATACAAATTAATGACATTTCCAGTTCATTTTAAGTGATATTGACAATAGTTCAGTTATAGAGAAATTACAGCTGTACCATAAGGGAACTACATTGTCGGGTCCAACCCGGATATCAAGTTGTTAAAAAGATCTTGATACAAATACTCGCATCCCAAGATTAGCAGTTGGTTATTGTAAATGTGTAAACATTATTTCACCAAGGGGTTCCAGCTACATCCTTAGTCATGACTCTTATATCAGCACAACGACGGCAAAACTTTGCAAACGCTGTGGCTGGACAGGATGGAATTGGCTGTTCATGCCATTACATTTTCATTCTGGTCTGCACTAGCAGAGCTGACCAGGGCTGGCATGGTTTTAAGATCATTTGAATACCCCACTGTCTTAATTTATGTTATCAAGGCCACCAGAATCCTTAGAAGTATAGATTCAGCACTGTGTATTCGTTAATAAACAATTACACAAGAAAAGGTCAGTTCAGACTATTTCAAGGTGGCTGCAACAGGTATTAACATTGACAATTGTATGTCTCATTCCACCAGGTCAGCATCAACGTCAGTATATCATTTAGACAGTGTGTTTACATCTTATTATACTAGGGCAGCAGCTATGTTGGCGGTCAAATGGAGGGATGTGTCCTTCGACCAAATTTTAGTGGCCATCGGATGGGCAAGTGAGCTGATGTTTCAGAAATGTATCATCGGCCAATTGTCAATCCAGGGCTGTTTGTCAATGTCATTTTAAGTGCCTAAATTTTAGGGGTACAGTTGTTTGTTTACATTGTTAAATAAACCCTATCATTACATTGAATACAATGAATAACTAATGCATTTATTTCTCTTTCGAGTCAATCAAATGCAGTGGGATGCCGAGATTGTAATCTGCGGCATGAAATCACAAAGCTTTGAACTCTTCACGGAATCACTCACGTGACTCCGAAGTAAAATAGTAAGATTAAACGAGAACTATACCAGTTTGAAGTTTGATCTTGATTTTATGAGGAGGAACGTTGGTGATTACGTGCCCACCACGCCCAACCCTCTCTCATAGAAGATCATCTGGTAGTTCTCGAGTCACTGATTTTACTGTTTACTTCAGTGTTGTTTATTTGTGATTTCATACCGCTGCTTTGAAGTTTGCTGCGCAGGCGTCCTGGCGGGCCTTCTTCACGTAATCACCAACGTTCCTCCTCATAAAATCAAGATCAAACTTCAAACTGGTAAGTTCTCGTTTAATCTTACTATTCTACAACAAGACATTGATCCCAAACATACTGCTAAAGCAGCAAAGGTGCTTTTCAAAGCTAAAAAATGGTCAATCCTTGAATGGCCGTCAATCACCTGATCTGAACCCAATTGAGCATGCCTTTTATATGCTGAAGAGAATCCTCTTCAAGGGGATTAGCCCCCAAAACAAGCATAAGCTAAAGATGGCTGCAATACAGGCCTGGCAGAGCATCATCAGAGGAGACACCTAGCAACCGGTGATGTCCATGAATCGCATATTTTAAGCAGTCATTGCATACAAAGGATATGCAACACAATACTAAACATGACGACTTTCATTTTCATGACATTGCTGTGTCCCAAACATTATGGTGCCCTGAGATGGTTATATGTATAAACACTGCTGCAATCTCTACATGGTGAAACCAAAATGTACAAAAATGGCCTTTATTAAAATCTAACAATGTGCGCTTTAACCGCATGTGATTTTTTTTTTCTATTACAAATCTCAAATTGTGGAGTTCAGAGGTAAATAAATAAATGAAGGGTCTTTGTCCCAAACATTATGGAGGGCACTGTATGTGCATTTCTAGTTGTCCTATTGCCCTTAAAGAAGGAAGGAAGGATGAAGGAAGGATGTGGAGGTGTTAGAGGGGGTACAGAAGAAGTTTACAGAGTTGCTGTCTGGATTGAAGGGCATTTGCTCTTTGGAGAGGTTAGACAAATTTGGATTATTTTCTTTGCAGCATTGAGGTTTGAGGGGAGACCTCATGGAAGTATATACAATTATGAAAGATATAGATAGGGTAGATAGTCAGAACCTTTTGCCCAGGGTAGAAATGTCAAAGACTAGAGGGCATAGCTATAAGGTGAGAGGAAGAAAGTTTAAAGGAGATGTGCAGCCAAGTTTTTTACAGAGTGGTAGATATCAGGGGTGGTGGTGAAAGCAGATATCACAGTGGTTTTTAAGAGGCTTTTAAATAGACACATGGATATGCAGGGAATGGAGGGATATGGATCACGTACAAGCAAAAAGATATTATTTTAAGTAAATACCATATTTGGCACAGACATCGTTGGACGAAGGGGCTGTTCATATGAGAAAGTGTGTTCTATGTTCTAACCTGGCTGTTCTCATCAACTCTGAATGTACAATCATTCCACTACATCATTCCACCACATACAATGGCTTGCAAAAGTTTTCATTCCCCTTGAACTTTTCCACATTTTGTCACGTTCCAACCACAAACGTAAATGTTTTTTATTGGGGTTTTATGTGATAGACCAACACAAAGTGGCACATAATTGTGAAGTGGAAGGAAAATGATACATGGTTTTCAAATTTTTTTACAAATAAAAAACTGAAAAGTGTGGTGTACAAAAGTATTCAGCCCCCTTTACTCTGATATCCCTAAATAAAATCCAGTGCAACCAGAAGTCACCTAATTCGTAAATAGAGTCCACTTGTGTGTAATCTAATCTCAATATAAATACAGCTGTTCTGTGAAGGCCTCAGAGGTTTGTTAGAGAACATTGGTGAACAAACAGCATCATGAAGCCCAAGGAACACACCAGACAGGTCAGGGATAAAGTTGTGGAGAAGTTTAAAGCAGGGTTAGGTTATAAAAAAAATCCCAAGCTTTGAACATCTCACGGAGCACTGTTCAATCCATCATCCGAAAATGGAAAGAGTATGACACAACTGCAAACCTACCAAGACATGGCCGTCCACCTAAACTGACAGGCCGGGCAAGGAGAGCATTGATCAGAGAAGCAGCCAAGAGGCCCATAACTCTGGAGGAGCTGCAGAGATCCACAGCTCAGGTGGGAGAATCTGTCCACAGGACAACTATTAGTCGTGCACGCCACAAATCGGGCCTTTATGGAAGAGTGGCAAGAAGAAAGCCATTGTTGAAACAAAGCCATAAGAAGTCCCGTTTGCAGTTTGCCACAAGTCATGTGGGGGACACAGCAAACATGTGGAGGAAGGTGCTCTGGTCTGATGAGACCAAAATTGAAGTTTTTGGCCTAAATGCAAAACGCTATGTGTGGCGGATAACTAACACTGCACATCACCCTGAACACACCATCCCCACTGTGAAACATGGTGGTGGCAGCATCATGCTGTGGGGATTCTTCAGCAGGGACAGGGAAGAGTTGATGGGAAAATGGATGGAGCCAAATACAGGGCAATCTTGGAAGAAAACCTGTTAGTCTGCAAAAGACTTGAGACTGGGGCGCAGGCAGGTTCACCTTCCAGCAGGACAACGACCCTAAACATACAGCCAGAGCGGCAATGGAATGGTTTAGATCAAAGCATATTCATGTGTTAGAATGGCCCAGTCTAAGTCCAGACCTAAATCCAATTGAGAATGTCTGGCAAGACTTGAAAATTGCTGTTCAGATCCAATCTGACTGAGCTTGAGCTATTTTGCAAAGAAGAATGGGCAAAAATTTCAGACTCTAGATGTGCAAAGCTGGTAGAGACATACCCCAAAAGACTTGCAGCTGTAATTGCAGTGAAAGGTGGTTCTACAAAGTATTGACTCAGGGGGGAAGAATACTTTTGCACACCACACTTAACCATATAACCATATAACAATTACAGCACGGAAACAGGCCCTCTCGGCCCTTCCAGTCCGTGCCGACCATTTGTTTTCCCCTAGTCCCATCTACCTGCACTCAGACCATACCCCTCCATTCCCTTCCCGTCCATATACCTATCCACTTTACTTTTAAATGTTAAAATCGATCCTGCCTCCACCACTTCTGCTGGAAACTCATTCCACACAGCCACCACCCTCTGAGTAAAGAAGTTCCCCCTCACGTTACCCCTAAACTTCCGACCCTTAATTCGCATGTCATGCCCTCTTGTTTGAATCTTCCCTACCCTTAATGGGAAAAGCTTATCCACGTCAACTCCGTCTATCCCTTTCATCATTTTAAATACCTCAATCAAGTCCCCCCTTAACCTTCTGTGCTCCAAAGAATAAAAACCTAACTTGTTCAACCTTTCTCTGTAACATAGTTGCTGGATCCCAGGCAACATTCTAGTAAATCTCCTCTGTACTCTCTCTATTTTGTTGACATCCTTCCTATAATTAGGCGACCAAAATTGTACACCATACTCCAGAATTGGTCTCACCAATGCCTTGTACAATTTTAACATTACTTCCCTGCTCCTATATTCAATGCTCTAATTTATAAAGGCCAGCACACCAAAGGCTTTCTTTACCACCCCATCTACATGCGATTCCACCTTCAGGGAACTATGCACAGCTATTCCTAGATCTCTCTGTTCCACAACATTCCTCAATTCCCTACCATTTACCATGTACGTCCTATTTTGATTTGTCCTGCCAAGATGTAGCACTTCACACTTCAGCATTAAACTCCATCTGCCATCTTTCAGCCCACTTTTCCATATGGCCCAAATCTCTCTGTAGACTTTGAAAATCTACTTCATTATCCACAACACCACCTATCTTAGTATCATCTGCATACTTACTTATCCAATTTTCCACTCCATCATCAAGATCATTGATGTACATGACAAATAACAGTGGACCCAACACAGAATCCTGAGGCACCCCACTGGTCACCGGCTTCCAACCTGACAAACAGCCATCCACCATTACTCTCTGACATCTCCCATTCAGCTACTGTTGAATCCATCTTGCTACTCAGCCATTAACACCCAAAGATTGAACCTTCGTAACCAACCTTTCATGGGGAACCTTGTCAAAGGCCTTACTGAAATCCATATAGACAACATCCACTGCTTTACCCTCATCAATTTCCCTAGTAACCGCTTCAAAAAATTCAAGAAGGTTTGTCAAACATGACCTTCCAGGCACAAATCCATGTTGGCTGTTCCTGATCAGACCCTGTTTATCCAGATGCTTATATATATTATCTCTAAGTATCCTTTCCATTAATTTACCCACCACTGACGTCAAACTAACAGGTCTATAATTGCTAGGTTTATTCTTTGAACCCTTTTTAAACAATGGAACAACATGCGCAGTACGCCAATCCTCCGGCACTATTCCCGTTTCTAATGACATTTGAAATTATTTCTGTCATTGCTCCTGCTATTTCTACACTAACTTCCCTCAATGTCCTAGGGAATATCCTATCAGGACCTGGAGATTTATCCACTTTTATATTTTTCAAAAGTGTCAGTACTTCCTCCTCTTTGAATCTCATAGTTCAGTTTTTTTCAGTTCACTTTTCAGTTTTTTATTTGTAATAAAATTTGGAAAACCATGTATCATTTTCCTTCCACTTCACAATTATGCACCACTTTGTATGGTCTATCACATAAAATCCCAATAAAATACATTTACGTTTGTGGTTGTAATGTGACAAAATGTGGAAAAGTTCAAGGGGTATGAAAACTTTTGCAAGCCACTGTATGTAGTTTTATTACTAAGAATTTTCTATGATTTTTAAGTATTCCCCATTCTCCCTTCTAATGAAAGGTTATTGATTGAAGCCATCGATTAACATCGAGACATTGTTTTTACAAGCATTCAGTGTGAATGTTGATTTGATGGGTATCTTCTTCTTCTTTCTTGTGGCATGCACAGCCTAAAGTTGTTGGACAACTATTTGATCTTCCGTTTGTGCGTTGAATTGATTGCATTAGTCGAATAAGGGCGGACCACCTGAAGGTTGCAACCTTCCACCCCGATTTGATGGGTATAAAATTGCAGGACACTTTGTATTCAGTGAATTCAAAACTAGCAGAAATTAAGTAGTTTGTTTAGTTATAATTTGGTGTCTAGATTTTTTAAGTCCTCTTCCAGTACATGAGTGGTCACTGTGGATGAAGTTCAGATTCTTATACTTACTTTTCCCAACACTATATTGGAAGTTGCAGAGTATTAATTCAAAATGAAACACCACTCCTCTGTCTTTAATCTTTTTCTCACATTTGTATCTCTTCGGGGAACCCACACACAGTTAAACCTCCAGAGACCTCCCACCATGCAATGTTATGTGAGCAAAGGAACTGAAGATGCTGGTTCACCCTGAAGACAGACACACAATACTGGAAATTAAACATAAAATACACAAAATTCTTCAGACTGAAGGGTCTCAACCCAAAACATCACCCATTCCTTCTCTCCAGAGATTCTGCCTGTCCCACTGAGTTACTCCAGTATTTTGTGTCTAACCATGCATCTTATTTTCTTTTTGTCTCACATTTTCCCTCCTCATTTCTGTAATCATTACTGTTCGTATTCCTTATTTCCTGCTCATCCCACTGACGACTTATATGGCTACCACCACTGCATTTTTTCAAATCGCCTCATCTTCCTTATGACATTTTAATATGAAACCTGTTTGGCGTGAAATATAATTGAAGGGAGATTCAGGAAACTTGAAGCAGTTCGAAGTAAACCTTAGCAGTTAAATAATGATATCCTGGACAGCAAACATCCCTTGGAAATCCTTTTTCTTGTTTAGGTGGTTGACATTCGTTCCACATGGCATGCTCTGTCTTCGAAGCTCAGCTGTGACTCACGACCACTGGTTGTCAGAGCCCTGACTGAAGTGTTTGCTCTGGTTCCTTCGCTAAATCTTAAGTGCATTGAATATGAGGTAAGTAGCATCAGTCAATGATTTGACAAGGGAAAACACAAATAGAACTCAAATAAATTCATGGCAAGAGAATGCTTAAAAAGAACTAATAATGGAAGGTTCTTAAACCAAAGATTTTGGGGGTTTTGCAGGAAAATGTCTTTGCAATTTATGGGTGCTATGATGGTGGCATTATGATTTGTGGATGACCTGCTTTTAGACACTGCCCTATGTCCAAAGCCTTGGAGAACTTGGAAGTGACCACGTCTGAAGAGATCACGTCTAAATTCTTACTCAGTTTTGTTATGGATGTTGATAAGGCCACACTGCTGAAGTTTCATCTCTGTTTTCTGTGTGAAACTGAATAAAGATGAAATGAAGCATTGAATTCTTGATTTAGATAAAATATTATAGGACATATGTAGGATTTGAAAATAAGAGACTCTTGAGATAACCTCTATTTACAATTTAAATAATATTTTGGGCAATGAGGTTAAGATCTGCTTTTATGCATATCTTTCATTCATTTGTTCCATATCTCACTGTCTATATCTCTCGTTTTCCTATCCCCTGACTCGCAGTCTGAAAAAGGGCCTTGACACGAAACGTCACCCATTTCTTCTCTCCAGAGATGCTGCTTGTCCTGCTGAGTTACTACAGCATATTGTGTCTATCTTCTTGTGTCATCCTTGGCAAGGCGTGTTAATAGGTTGAGTAAAAACTCAACTTTGCAAATGGTCAGTGGAAGAAGAGATTTTGTTGTTCAACTTGACTTATCTTGATCTGTTTGATACTGAGTGTTATCCAGTCATTCTGCATGGGAAAAGGTTCTTTGGCCCAACTCATTCATGCCGACCAAGATGCCTCATCTATATTAGTCCCACATTCCCGTGTTTGTCTCATATCCCTCTAAACCTTTCCTATCCATGTACTTGCCCAAATGCCTTTTAAATGTTGTTATATTATCTGCCTCAACTACCTCCATTAGCAGTTGATTCCCTATAGTCACCACCCTCTATGTGAAACAATTTGCCCCTCACGTTCCTATTAAATCTTTCCCCTCTCACCTTAAACCTATCTCCTCTGGTTGTTGATTCCTCAATCGGTTCCCTTCATAATTTTCTACACCTCCATAAGACCACCCCTCGACCTCCTGCACTTCAAGGAGTCTTCAGATGAGTCTTGCACAGCACTTCTGCTGGTGGAGTTCTCTCCCAGGCATGATCAACATGAGAACTTTAGCCCCCACATCACCTAATTTTAATCATGGTGCCAGATGTCATTGTTTTAGCGAAAATAATAATAATTGGTTTGTCCATTCATTTCTGCTTTGTCCATAATACAATTAATAATTTCACATGTAGTGACAATTAACTGCCTGAAAGGTTCTTATTGTTGTGAATTTGATTTGAAATGCCTGTCGTAGGCTTGTTGAAATTTAATTAATGTATAATGTTTTTGGACTGTTTACTAGATTACATTTATTGATCAGAGTTTTTTTCTCACTAGAAATTCAGAGAGCAAGTTGTAAGCATGTTGTGGAGCCACACCCAGAATAAGGTACAAATAATCTTCACCTATCAACTAAGTCAGGACTTGCAACATTAATTGTGTGTGCAGTAACATGCATTTTCTTGCCTCCACAACATTAATGCCATATATAAAATGGTGTTGTAATTGGATTTTGGTAGTATATTGTTTCACAAATGTTATATAAGAAGGTATTGTTTTTGTTGTTTGCAGAACTCCCTCATAGCCAGTTCAGCCTACAAGGCTCTTTCGGCTTTCAGCTCTGAGGAATACACAATTCTTCACCTGCCGGAAGAGGTGAGGATTTCACAAACTTATTTTTCTTCATTGGAGTTTACTACACAAACAATATCTTTGGGTGTGAACTCATCAGGGCTGATGCATCATTCTGCAGGAATTGTCGTTATACTCTCTAAAGGCTAATCTGATAATGTAAAATTGTCCTAATCAAGCATTAGTTAGTGTAATGCTGCTCTATTAAGGTGACTGCGGTGAAGGAATACAAAATTCATAATTGGAAAGACGTGGAACAATTTTCACATTTGATGGTTAAAATCTTTGAATCCATGATTTGAGATAAAATTAGCTTTGGCAATAATTTGTCTGTTCAAGGAAAATTATATTTGAGAATTAACAAAAGTTGTTGAGATATTAAAAATAATGCAGGTGATGGGAGGTAGATATGTTTTATTTAGAAAGAGTACAATAACAGTGAATTTGTTTTTTGGAAAAGTGCAGACAGGGTCTGAGACAAAGCCCAGGAAAAAAAGTTTGTGACAAATAGGAAACTGAGTGCTGTTTCAAATGAATAACAGTAAGATACAGCAGATCTGGTGGTAACCGTGGAGAGAGAAAGTTTTTTAGGTTAATGATTTATCTTCAGGGTCTTCCTCAAACTGTTGACCTCAGCGACCAGTTTAGTTCTGGGTATTTCTGGAGATTTTGGACAACAACAAAGGTAGCATAAACTCAAGTATGCTAATGATATTGAAGTTGCATATATTTTGTAAATTGAGAAGCGATAAAGACTTCAGGATGAAATGGAAATGTTAGCAGAATCAACTAGCAGGCACCTAGTGCAGTTGAATGTTGCTTTTTCATGAGGGAACTAAGTTTGTGAGGGAAGAATAGGAGTGGGACTATACACAGGCTCTAAGGCATGGATGACAGAAGTGCCAATATTTTTTGTAATTCCCCGAGTGTATTGGTTAGGACATTAGTAACATTTATAATTTTTAATTGAGAGAATAAGATGGTGCTGTGATCATGTATAAAACCTGTAAGGCCATACAAAGAAATATGTATTTTGCCACTCCGCAAATGAAAGCCGGTTAAGGAGCCACATGTATAAATCCACCAGGGTGTTGCCAACAACAGAAAACTATTTATGAAGAAACAGCTTTACGATTTCCCCTTTGATTCAAATTATTAGCAGCCAAAACTGAAAGGAGAAAATTGTGTTTAAAAATAAGTTGTTGAATCATATTTGGCAATAATTACATCAGCAATGGGCATATCACAGAAAAGAATATAATGGATAAAACAAGTAATTATCCTAAAGGAGTAAATTGCTTAAGGACAGTTAACACGGAATTGTTTCAAGGAAGATGGTAATTAATGAACTACAGATTTTTTGACACGGTTACAAGGAGGATTGTTGATCTTACTCAATGTAAAACATTTATGGGACCCAAAATTGGCTTAAGATGCAGTAGAGAGTAATGGTTGATGGAGTTTGATGTGACTGGAAGGGTTCTGCATAACTCAAAGTTGTTGCTTTTTGTGCTATTCTGTCAAAAACACCAATTTAAATGTCGGAGCTCTAATTTCCACCTTTGCTTCACCCAGCTCATCACGCTGTGTCGCCCTGCATTAATACACAATGATAACACTTCTTTGTAACAATTGTGACTGTTCTGACATTTCAGTATGTTACCACAATGAATCATTTAATTCAGGTGCCGCAACAATTAATTCCTTTTCTTGGTCACGTTTTTACTGGTAAAATATTACTTTTTGCCTCCCTTCTTCAAAGAAATAGAAGTGTGGTGATCCACATTCATGTGTAATGATCGTATAATATAACCTGATGGTTATGATCACTGTATTTGTAGTGGGATTTCATTTCAATTCTTGTTCATATATCCTACTGTGCATAGCGTGCCAAAACAATTAGATGAAATTGTCCCTTGAGGTCTTTGTTCTGAAAATAACTGGTTGTTAAGTGAGCTGTTTGGAGGTGATAAGCTGTTGCCATGACTAACCCCAGCAAGGGGAAGGTGTTTGATGCAACAAATTTTCAGTTCCATGTTGAGAAGTCCTCCATCAATTAACGTTTGACATAACTCTGCAATTACTTAGTTTATAGACAGCGTTGAATAAGTCTGAAAATGCTGTTCCTTCTAAATTCACAGATATTCTGTATTCTATTTAACTGAAGATTTGCAAGTGAATGTGGCCATGCCTTAATTCACAGAAACTCTGTTCTAGTACTTCTGCTCCTGTACTCACAATTATTAAAAACACTTGCACCTGCCTGGTGGAACAAAATCACAAAATGCAGCTGTTGGGAGCAACACTGGCTCATTGATTTTGGTTTGATAAATGTAATTGAATTTGATGCATGCAATTTTCAAAGACGGATGCAGTTCCATATTGTATGGTTCCTCCTAAGACATCTGCACCCTGACAATAGATGGAGAAAACGTTCCCTGGATAATATAAATTTTACAAATATTGCAATAATATTTCATGTATAAACGGTATCCCCACATATTGCATTGTTTTTTTGTTGTGCATCAGAACTCTGAAAACATATCTTCCTTCTACTACTCTTTTCTGATTCTTAAATATTGAAAATGTTAATCAAACTTTTTATTAATTAAACAAGTGTCATTTACTTTTCCACAAATTCTGAAGAAATGTCATGTCATAAGTGATAGGAGTAGAATTAGGCCATTTGGCCCATCAAGTCTTACTTTGTGGGCGGCACGGTGCACAGCGGTAGAGTTTCTGCCTTGCAGCGCCGGAGGCTCGGGTTCGATCCTGTCTGTATGGAGTTTGTACGTTCTCCCCATGACCTGCATGCGTTTTCTCCGAGAACTTCGGATTCCTCCCACTCTCCAAAGACGTACAGGTATGTAGGTAAATTGGCTTGGTAAATGTAAATGTTTTCTCTAGTGTGTGTAGGATAGTGTTAATATGCAGGGATCGCTGGTCGACGAGGACCCGGTGGGTTGAATGATCTGTTTCCGTGCTGTACTTCTAACAAACAAACTTATAAACTAAACTAAAATCTACTATCTGCCATTCAATCACGACTGATCTATCTCTCCCTCCTAACCCCATTCTCCTGCCTTCTCCCCATAACTTCTGACACCTGTCCTAATCAAGAAATGTTTCACAAGAGCACAAAGTAAGAGCAGAACTAGAGCACCCGGTTCTGCAAACTGTTCAGTGTGATTGTGGCTGATCTCTGCTGATCTCAACTCTTTTTCTGTGCCAGTTCCTCATAGCCCTCAATTCCCTAATCTTTCATGTATATATTTACCTCCATCTTAAATACTTCTAATGAACAATCTTTGGAGCAGAAAATTCCAGAAATTCACCACCCTCTGCAAAAATAAACTTTTATGCACCTCCATTATAAAAGACCAGTCGATATCTTGTGACTGTGTTCCATCGTCTGAGACTTACCCACGAGGAAAACATCTCACTGTCTTTCCCGTGGGTAAGTTCTCGCTTAACTTTTTTTCCCTGTTGCCAGCCGGACAATCTTGACAGCTTTTTAGGTTGCCAAATGACAGTTTAGGTGGTCATTGAAGACGGTTTGCATGATGCGTGCGATAATGTGCTCGGACGAAGTGCGTAGTTACCAGTCGGAATTATGCTCAATGAAGCATTCACATATTATGTTCAAGAAGGAACTGCAGATGCTGGAAAAGCGTAGGTAGACAAAAATGCTGGTGAAACACAGCGGGTGCAGCAGCATCTATGGAGCGAAGGAAATAGGCAACGTTTCAGGCCGAAACTCATCAGTCTGAAGAAGGGTTTTGGCCCGAAACGCCTATTTTCTTCGCTCCATAGATGCTGCCGTATCTGCTGAGTTTCTCCAGCACTTTTGTCTACATTCACATATTATTTCTGCTTCAAATAACTCACAAACTAAACATATTCACCAATCAAGGCATGATATATACCACAATGACGTAGCAAAATTATAATACAATATCTCAACTCTTTTTACACATTGCAATTAATGCAATTTCTATTAGTTCTTTCCACTTCCAAACAAAAATGTGGTTGGATTATTTAGCATATGGTCAATCTGTGTCAATAAATCCCGGACCATGGTAACATATATGCTTAACCATACACACTACAGATTGATGCGAGCATGTTTTCTGTGAAGGTCATAAAATTACCATGACATGGCCATAGCATGGGTCGTTATTGCTATTGGCACAGAAAAACTCTGGCTTCCCACATAATTTATCCATAACAAAATAGACAGGATGCAAGGAAATTTCTAAAGGCATTTTATGATAATAGTTGTTAAAACCGACCATACCTATCTGACAGGTTAAACATTACACTAACTAACAAGAAATAGCCAATAGACATAACTGCAGCAAATATTCTTTTGGTAATATGTTTAAAGGTGTCAAAACAAATAATAACATTGGGAATTAAAACACATTTGTTACATTCCGTTATCAAACATAATCAATGTTCGCTCTGAAGACCATGAAGCACAATAGATCAGGGGGTGTGTGAATCAGTGCGGGGTGGATAGATGGCGGGTGGGGTGGGGGGGTTGAGAAGGCAATCAGTGCAGAATGGATGGATTGAGGCAGGTGAATTAGTACGTGTTGGTTGGAGTATGTAAAATTGTGAGGGGCGAGCACGGGGGATGTCAGTGGGATGGATGGGGGGGGGGGATCAGTATAGGATGGAAGGGGGTTCAGTACAGGATGAATGGGGTAGACAAAAATGCTGGAGAAATTCAGCGGGTGAGACAGCATCAATGGAGCTAAGGAAATAGGCAATGTTTCGGGTCGAGACACTTCTTCAAACTGTTCCCCCCATTCTTCTTGAATGGGGGGGATCAGCACAGGATGAATGGGGGTGATCAGTACAGGATGGGGGGGGGCGGTCAGGACCGTGTGGATTGGAGGGTCTGTGCAGGATGAATGGGGGATCAGTACAGCATGAATGGGGGATCACCACAGGATGAATGAGGGGATCAGTATAGGATGAATGGGGGATCAGTACGGGATGAATGGGGATCAGTACGGGATGAATGGGGGATCAGTATGGGATGAATGAGGGGATCAGTACAGGATGCATGAGGGGATCAGTACAGGATGTATGAGGGGATCAGTAAAATATGAATGGGGAGATCACTGCAGGATGGATGGGGGGCTTGGTGCAGGGTAAATGGAGGGTAGGTCAGTACGGGATGAATGGGTGGTACAGTGCAGTTTTGAATGGGGGGAGAAGTGCAGGATGGATGGGAAGGGGGTCAAGTACAGGATGAATTGGGGGACCAGTGTAGGGGGGATGGAGGGGGGGGGGTTGGCAGGAGAATCAATGCGAGGTGGGTTAGGATGATGAATAGATTGGGGGGGGGGGGTGGATTGGGATACTCCTCAAGCACCTCATTTACTCCATGCTGCCTATAATTATTGTAGATCTCCCTTTTTCCAAACCAAGTGTCCAATTTCTCTTGAAAGCCATGGCTCTTTCCAATTATTACTCTTTCCTTTCAACCGAACAGGGAAATAAATATTCTGTACTCTTAAAATGTCACCTTTAAATGTCCTCCATTTCTCTTCTACATCCTTCCCATAAAACAAAATGTCCCAATTCACTCCTTTTAAATCCTTTTGCATCTCCTCAAAGTTAGCCTTTCTCCAATCAAAAATCTCAACCCTTGGTCCAATTCTGACCTTCTCCATACATATATTTAAACTAATGGTATTGTGATCACTGGACCCGAAGCGCTCCCCAACACATACCTTCGCCACCTGACCTGACTCATTTCCTAACAGGAGGTCCAGCACTGCCCTTTCTCAAGTAGGTGCCTCTATGTATTGCTGCAAAAAACAATCCTGCACACATTTTACAAACTCCAAACCATCCAGCCTTTTTACAGATTGTGTTTCCCAGACTATGTGTGGAAAATTTAAATCTCCACCAATCACTACCTTGTGCTTACTACCAATATCCAGGGCTCGAAATTGGTGGTTGCCCGGGTGCCAATGACCACTCAAAGTGCCGCCGGTCAACCTAAACGCCTAGTCATTTTGCCCGGCGACACTTTGAATGGTCAGTGGCACCCGGGCAACCGACACAAAAAACTGGAGTAACTCCGCGGGTCAGGCAGCATCTCTGGAGAAAAGGAGCGTGACGCTTTGTGTCGGCGACGGCTGTAATGTGTGGGAAAGATACTAAGTGTGGCGTGACGGAGGGTCGGAGCGAATGACGGGTCCCGAACAGGCGGCAGCAGCGGCCGCGACAAAGTCTCCATCCCCTCCTCCTCCCGCCTCCCCGCCCGACCTTTAGTGGCGCTGCTGCCTCTCTGTCGACAGCGCTTTCAAAACAAACCCTCCTGCACGCCGAGACCGGGAGGAGGGTGGAAGGGGGAGGCCTCCTTCTGCCGTCTGAAGCAGCTGCACTGCTTGTCCCCGCACCTTCCTGTTGGTTGGCGGAGGAGGGGAGGCCATGGCGAGGAGTTCCCAACTGCCTGCCCCTTTGGCGGCGGCACTTGGCGAGGGGTGGAGATCCCGGTGGGGGAGGCGGCATGGGGACACGTTCCCCCCTGTTTTGAGTCGTCCCCCCCTGTTTTGAGAGGTCCCCACCAGAGAGCCCCCATGCCCGGGTGTGGCCAGAGACGTCGGGAGTCAGACTGGCGGGGCGCCCCCAGGCCCACAGCCAGCGCAGAGAAGCAGCGCTAAACCCAGCTCACTCTGCCTGTCCCACCAGATTATCTCTGCCTGGATTTATGGGAAATATGTCATCAGTCCAGGCATGACCAGGCGAGACAGGCAGAGTTGAGCTGCATTTAGCGGTGGATTGAGCGTCCGAAGCCTCGCACGTGTGTGTGAGTGTGCGCATGCGCGCGCAGCCACCAAGATATTCTGTCCCCCCAGTCTCCCGGTCCCCCCATATTTTGATAGCGTGCCTGCAGCGATGATGCCGGTGTTGTCCGAGGAGCGCTGGCCTTCCTTCCCACCTCTTCTGCCCCTTCCTCTCTCTCTCTCTCTCTCTCTCTCTCTCTCTCTCTCTCTCTCTCTTGCACGCCCCCCTCTCCACTCCCCTTATCCTGAGACCCCTCCTCTCCATCCCGCACTTATCCCCATTCCTGCCTCCCGTGTGCTCGCCTCCTCATCTACTCCCCCCCCCCCCCCCCCCCCCCCCCCCCACATCTATTCATCCTGCACTGATCTCCCTGTCCACCTCACATTGATTCTCCTGCCACTCCCCATCAAACCTGCACTGGTCCTCCAATTGATCCTGTACTGACCCCCCTTCCCATCCATCCTGCACTGCTCCACCCCTTCATCCTGCACTGCTCCCCCCCATCCCATCCTGCACTGCTCCTCCCATCCATCCTGCACAGATCCCCCCCCCCCCCATTCAACACCCACTGACATCCCCCACACCTCTCCCCTCACAATTTTACATACTCCAACCAACACGTACTAATTCACCTGCCACAATCCATCCATTCCGCACCGATTGCCTTCTCAACCCCCCCTCCCCCACCTCCAACTATCCATCCTGCACTGATTCACACCCCCTCCCGACCCTATTGTGCTGGAAATGGCTTCAGAGCGAACATAGACTATGTTTGATAACGGAATGCAATCAACTTTGTTTTAATTCCCAATGTTATTATTTGTTTTAATCCATAAAGATGGATTAATTACATTGTGAACAAGTGAAACATTAAAACCGCAATGTTCGATTGCCACTGCTACCGTTGACACGTTATTACAGAATTCATTTTAACGGCAAATCAATGCTCTTAATATGGAGTATCAGGACTAGTTATTTAATGAGCAACATTCACAACTATACATTGGATTTATCCAGGTTTTACTTCTACAGTTAGTCATATACGTCACAGATTTGGTCAGGAGATATTTCAGTTGAAATTTTAACGATAATTCTGAAGTGGGAATGATGGAAAAAGCGATTATCAACAATTTTTTTTAATTTGTTGCTTACAACCTGGGTATCTTCATTGCTGTTCACAACACATACATCTAATCTGAATGTCCAGCAATGTGGCGTCTTGACACCTTTAAATATATTACCAAAAGAACATTTGCTGCATTTATGTCCTTTGGCCATCTCTTGATAGTTAGTGTAATGTTTAACCTGTCAGTTTTATCAGCTATTATCATAAAATGCCTTTAGACAGTTCTTTGCAACCTGTATATTTAGTTGTGGATAAATTATGTGGGAAGCGAGAGTGTTTCTGTACCAATAGCAATAATGACCCATGCATCAATCTGTAGTGTGCATGGTTAAGCATATATGTTATCATGGTCTAGGATTTATTGACACAAGTTGATCATACGCTGAATAATCCAACCACATTTTTGTTTGGAAGTGGAAAGAAATTATAAAAATTGCATTAATTGCAATATGTAAAAATAGTTGAGATACTGTATTATAATTTTGCTGCATGTCATTGTGGTATATATCATGTCTTGATTGGTGAATATGTTTAGTTTGTGACTTTATTTGAAGCAGAAATAATATGTGAATGCTTCATTGAGCATAGTTCCGACTGGTGACTACACACTTCGTCCGAGCACATTATCGCACGCGTCATGCAAGCCATCTTAAATGACCACCTAAACGGTCATTTGGCAACCTAAAAACCTGCCAAGGTTGCCCGGCAGGCAACAGGGAAAAAAAGTTAAGCGAGAGCCCTGAGTATAAAGAATGTAAAAAGAATCTTAAGAAAGAAACTAGAAAAGTTAAAAGAAGATATGAGGTTGCTTTGGCAAGTAAGGTGAAAGTAAATCCAAAGGGTTTCTACAGCTATATTAATAGCAAAAGGATAACGAGGGATAACATTGGTCCATTAGAGAGTCAGAGTGAACAGCTATCTGCAGAGCCAAAATAGATGGGGGAGATATTGAACAATATATTTTCTTTGGTATTCACCAAGGAGAAGGATATTGAATTATGTGAGGTAAGGGAAACAACTAGAGTAGCTATGGAAACTGAGGATCAAAGAAGAGGAAGTACTGACACTTTTGAAAAATAGGACATTGAGGGAAGTTAGAGTAGAAATAGCAGGGGCTATGACAGAAATATTTCCAATGTCATTAGAAATGGGAATGGTGCCGGAGGATTGGCGTACCGCGCATGTTGTTCCATTGTTTAAAAAGGGTTCTAAGAGTAAACCTAGCAATTATAGACCTGTTAGTTTGACGTCAGTGGTGGGCAAATTAATGGAAAGGATACTTAGAGATAATAATATATATAAGCATCTGGATAAACAGGGTCTGATTGGGAACAGTCAACATGGATTTGTGCCTGGAAGATCATGTTTGACTAATCTTCTTGAATTTTTTGAAGAGGTTACTAGGGAAATTGATGAGGGTAAAGCAGTGGATGTTGTCTATATGGACTTCAGTAGGGCCTTTAACAAGGTTCCACATGGAAGGTTTGTTAAGAAGGTTCAATTGTTGGGTATTAATGGTGGAGTAGCAAGATGGATTCAACAGTGGCTGAATGGGAGATGCTAAAGAGTAATGGTGGATGGCTGTTTGACAGGTTGGTGGCCGGTGACCAGTGGGGTGCCTCAGGGATCTGTGTTGGGTCCACTGTTGTTTGTCATGTACATCAATGATCTGGATGATGGTGTGGTAAATTGTTTTAGTAAGTATGCAGATGATACTAAGATATGTGGTGTTGTGGATAATGAAGTAGATTTTCAAAGTCTACAGAGAGATTTAGGCCATTTGGAAGAGTGGGCTGAAAGATGCCAGATGGAGTTTAATGCTGATAAATGTGAGGTGCTGCATCTTGGCAGGACAAATCAAAATTGGACGTACATGGTAAATGGTAGCGAATTGAGGAATGCAGTTGAACAGAGGGATCTAGGGATAACTGTGCATGATTCCCTGAAGGTGGAATCTCATGTAGATAGGGTGGTAAAGAAAGCTTTTGGTGTGCTGGCCTTTATAAATCAGAGCATTGAGTATAATAGTATAAATGTTAAAATTGTACAAGGCATTGGTGAGACCAATTCTGGAGTATGGTGTACAATTCTGGTCGCCAAATTGTAGGAAAGATGTCTACAAAATAGAGTACAGGGGAGATTTACTAGAATGTTGCCTGGGTTTCAGCACCTAAGTTACAAAGAAATGTTGAACAAGTTAGGTCTTTATTCTTTGGAGCGCAGAAGGTTAAGGAGGGACAGAGATGACGTGGATAAGCTTTTTCCATTGATAGTAGGGAAGATTCAAACAAGAGGACATGATTTGAGAATTAAGGGGCAGAGGTTTAGGGGTAACATGAGGGGAACTTCTTTACTCAGAGAGTGGTAGCTGTGTGAATGAGCTTCCAGTGGAAGTGGTGGAGGCAGGTTCGATTTTATAATTTAAAAATAAATTGGATAGGTATATGGACGGGAAAGGAATGGAGGGTATTGGTCTGAGTGCAGGTAGATGGGACTAGGTGAGAGTAAGTGTTCAGCATGGACTAGAAGGGCCGTGATGGCCTGTTTCTGTGCTGTAATTTGTTGTATGGTTATTATATTCCTGTGTGTTTGAGTTCCCGAACCAGGCCAAGATATAACCAGTCAATATGCTCTCTACCTCTAGAAGTTCAAGAGAGTATTCATCGACATAACAAATCTCCTTCTAAAGAGGTAGAGAAGTGATGTACTTTCTTTAATGATTAAATCAATGTGTTAGATCTTCAGAGGTATGCACACCAGGGAGTTAACTCTCTCCATCACTGACCTGTTGATGAAGACAGGTTTGTGGATCCTTGTGCTTCTTCTTCCAAAGCCAACAATCAGTTACATGCTTTTAATGGTGTTGAGAGGATTTTTTTCTTCTGGCACCATTCAATCAAAAGATTGATCTCCCTCCTGTACTCTGACTCATCATTATCCATAATTTGTCCAATAATGGTGGTGTTGTCAGTGAATTTCAAGATGAAGTTGGAACGGTGCCTGGCTACACATTCATGGAGATAGAGTGAGGTGCTCCTGTGCTGATGGTTATCGAGTAGAATCCGTCGCTGCCAATTTGTACTGATTGTGCTCTATTAACGATGAAGTCATGCATCCAGTTGCAAAGAGATCCAGTTGCAAAGAGTTGCAAATCAGTTTTATTGGCAGGAGAGGACAAAAACAATACTTGTCTCGGTATGCGCAGGGTCTGTTTTACAGCTGCGCACCTCTCTCTCTGCCTCCGACCGCGGCGCTGATTGGGACTCAGCTCGTCGGTGAACCCCTCTCATACATGAACATGAACTAACTTCTGGCTGACTGGCGCCTGCCTTTATACAGGTCAGAAATCAGGTGCTGAAATAACCGCCGGTAAGTCCAGGCCAATAGCGCTGCTCCCAAATTCAAACTATAAAATGGTAGCGTACTGCATCCCAGCAAGCCGCCCCCCCCCCCCCCCCCCCCCCCCCCCCCCCCAATACACAGCGCTACAGACTTGGCACGAAAGGTAATGCATACAATGCTGCTGGTTTGGCGCGCAAAGGTTTAAATAGGACTGTCGGCTTAACACGTGGGAATTTAAACATAGATCTGTCGGCTGCAGTGCCATGGGTTCCAGATCTGTCTCTACTGGGATTTAAATAAAGTGCTACTGGCCACAGCACTATGGGCTTTAAACATAGCGCTATGGGTCACAGACTGTTTGGGAAGATTCCCGTATAACAGACGGATATCAAATAATTTTGCAGCGGAGTACAGGAAGGAGATTGAGAACCTTGTACCCTGATGCCAAGACAACAGCCTCTCCCTCAATGTCAGCTAGATAAAGGAGACTGTGCTCGACTTCAGGAAGCGAAGTGGAATATATTCCAAGTTTACGTTCACGGCGCCGAAGTAGAGATGCAGTAAATATTACCAGCAACTTGTCCTGGACCAGACATATCGAACCAATGTCCAAGAAAGCACACCAATGCCTCTTCTTCCTCAAAAGGCTTAAGAACTTCAACATGTTGCCCAACAACTCTCACCAACTTCTACAGATGCACCATAAAACACATTTTATCAGGATGCATCGCAGCATGGTTTGGGAACAGCTTTATCTAAGACTGCAAGAAATTGCAGAGAATTGTGGACGCAGCCCAGACCATCACGCAAACCAACCTCCCTCCCATTGACTCCATTTGCACTTCATGCTGCCTCAGCAAGGCCACCAACATAATCAAGGATGAGTCTCACCCCGATCACTCCCTCTTCTCCCCTCTCCCGTAGACCAGAGGCACAGAAGTGTGACTTTGCATACCTCCAAATTCACAAAGACAGTTTAATCCCAGCTGTCATCAGGCAACTATACCATCCTGTCACCAACTAGAGAGCGATCCTTTTTAGCAACTACTTCATTGGAGATCTTTAATATGACTTTACTGGAATTTATCTTGCACTAAATAGTATTCCATTAATCCTGTATCTGTACACTGTGGATGGCTTCATTGTAATCATATATAGTCTTTCCGCTGAATGAACAGCATGCAACAAAAAATCTTTTCACTGTATCACAAGACAGTAAACTAAACTAATATACACTAAGCATAGTGTTGGAGTTACTCAGCCGATCAGGCTGCATCTGAGGAAGGAATGGATAGGCGACATTTAGTGTCAGGACCATTTGTCACCCTGTCTGTTCCCTCCAGAGATGCTGCTTGACCTACTGAGTTACACCAGCACTGTGTTACATTCAAGATTCCAGCATCTGCAATTCATGTGTCTCTAACTTGAGTTTAGTTGCTTGGGCTTTGCGTAAGCAAGGTTATCATCATTATAGTGGCTACATCTTTAAAACAGTCTTTTCCAGTGTTGCTACAAATATTTATTGTTTGTAGTTTGCTGAGAATGATGGAAGATGCTGGATTTGAAACTGACACCTTAACAAGCCTTTAATAATAATGGTAAGCAGCAAATAAAGAAGTTGCTGTGCAGCATGCAGCTGAGATGTTGGCTCTTTCTGAAGTGGTAACTTCTGTTTCAGTTGACGTAAGATTTTGGACTTCCGTGTAAACTTTCAGGGTCATTTTATTTTGTCAGCAAATATTGCTGTCTGCAAATGCACTTCAAGTGGTAGGAAAATTCTATATGACCGCTAATGAACTTAAAAAAAAATTGTGACTTTGTTGTTCAGGTTGTTTTCAAGGTAAGTAAATGGTAAAAGCAGCTGATGAAAAAGGAGATCTTGAATTGACTGAAATCTAAAGGTTTTAATGGGTGTCTGGGGGCTAATTGTGTCTTGGCAGTTGTTATTGAGTGCTATTTGTTAATCAAATAGAGACGTATGTAGGGGTGGAATAAAATTCAACAGCATTTCTTTTACTACTTTATGATTTGGATTTGAAAGTTATCATTGTATATAATAAGGTTGATATATAAACTTTAGCTATAAAATAACAAATTGTGTACAGATTACTTCATTTACATGAGAGGACTAGAGTATGGAAACAGGGATGTTATGCTGAGGCTTCATAAGGTCCTACTGGTCAGACCGCATTTGATGTATTGTGAACAGTTTTGGGCCCCATATCTGAGGAAGGAGGTGCTGGCGTTGGAGAGGATCCACATGAGGTTTACGAGAATGATCCCAGGGATGATTGGGTTAATGTATGATGAGCGTTAGATGGCGCTGGGCTTGTACGCACTGGAGTTTAGAACGATGAAACTTACTGAATAGTGAAGGGCTTGGATAGAGTAGATGTGGAGAGGAGGTTACCACTTATGGGTGAGTCGAGGACCAAGGGCATAGCCTCAGAATAAAAAGATGTACCTTTAGAAAGGAGATGAGGAGGAATTTATTTGGTCAGTGGAATTCATTGCCACAGACAGCTTTGGAGGTCAAGTCACTGGGTATTTTTAAGGTGGAGATTGACAGATTCTTGATTAGTAAGTGTCAAGGGTTGTGGGAAGAAGGAGCAGAATTAGGCCATTCGGCCCATCAAGTCTACTTCACTATTCAATCATGGCTGATGTATCTCTTCCTAACCCCATTCTCCTGCCTTCACCCCATAAGCCCTGACACCCCTGAGAAGGCAGGAGAATGCGGTTCAGAGGGGAAGATAGATCAGCCACGATTGATTAGAGGAGTGGACACATTAGACCAAATAGCCTAATTCTGCTCCCATGACTTATGAACATAATGGAGTCATTTTGTTTTTGTGTGCTGAAGTTTCTCAAGTGGAGGAAAGTACACTGTAGGACAGTTTGTCTGGTCACCACAGTGAGGGTTGAGCTCCAAATCTATTCTTAAATAGTAATTTGTCTGAATGTGTGGGGTTAAAACATTCACTTTGAACACAGTACATCCGTCAAGGCTTTTCTGTCAAGTAATGCAATCCTGACACTTGTTTTGGTTTGCACTGCATTGTGTCAAAATCTTGCATATTGGGACTGGGCTCTTTTATGTCTTAAATGTCCGTTGGTACCTCCACACTGGTGTGGGATATGTCTACCATCTTTTTTCTTAAATAATTAAACTTTAGACTAAATCAAGTTGACAAGCCAGGGGACAGTCGGTGTATGTGGTTTTTTTCTCCACGAGCAGCTCCAGCTTTTAGCTTCTCTGTGACATTAACGGTAAAGAGTGTGGTACTGATGATGAGAAAACAAGCAAGAGTCAGGTAATTTACTGTGGCTGTTGTGGAGGAAAAGAAAACTTGCATTTACAATTCCCTCCATAATGTTTGGGACAAAGACCCATCATTTATTTATTTGCCTCTGTACTCCACAATTTGAGATTTGTAATTGAAAAAAATCAGATGTAGTTAAAATGCACATTGTCAGATTTTATAAAAGGGTATTTTTATACATTTTGGTTTCACCATGTAGAAATTACAGCTGTGTTTATACATAGTCCCCCCCATTTCAGGGCACCATAATGTTTGGGACACATGGCTTCACTTGTAATTGCGCAGGTGTGTAATTACCTCCTTAATGCAGGTGTAAGAGAACTCTCAGCACCTAGTCTTTCCCCCAAAATTTTCCATCACCTTTGGAAACTTTTATTGCTGTTTATCAACATGAGGACCAAAGTTGTCCCCCATGCTTTCCCTCAAATCAATAGCTAGGATGTTTCAGCATCCACCTCAAGACAGTGGGATGGCAGTGGTGGGAGTTGGGAAGATTTGTAACTCATCTGACAGGCAGCATCTCCTGCACTCCTTTTGTACTGCACTATAATATCAGCCTACATTTCTGTTTTCAAATATAAATGGTTTGAACCAAGAAACTTCTGGAGTGCTTCCACCTGAGTCACATTCGATACCTTCAAACACTAGAACCTATTTAATCAAATTATAGTTTGAAAATGGGTTAGAAGTTGGCCAGTGTGTAATGCACTTTCTCTTTAGGTACGGCCAGAAAGAAAAAATGATTATGAAATGGATGAAGAGATGGAATTAAATGCAGAAGAAGAGGAAAAAGAGGAAGATCTTTCAGTCCCAGGTGCATCGTATATAAAGCTATTATTAATAACTCCTCAGCTGGTGTTGTCTGGTATGTATTGATACTTGTAGTTATTGCATTTTCAGGTTTCAGCGGCAACATTAATTTTTTAATGTCCAGCATTAATGTTTTCATTTTGGTAGAGGTTAAAGACTTCCAAATGTCATCACTAATAACACCTGCCCCCCAATTCTTGTTTAGAAGATTAGTGGGATTAAGAAATAAATGAAAATGTGTAAAGATGCTTTTTGGGTTAAAATTCTTGGCAACCTCTTTTTCTCCCACATTCACCAAAAATGAAATCATGTAATTATATTTTGTTAGCAAGGCACTGAGTTGATTGACATAGTTTGATGCTAGTGCATAACTAGTTTAGTTTCGAGCTGCTGCATGGAAACAGCCCCTTTGATCCACCTAGTCCATGCTGCCCAATGATCACCTGTGCACTGGTTTTATCCTACACACCAGAAACAATTTTACAGAAGCCAATCAACCTACAAACCTGCACATCTTTGGAATGTGGCAGGAAACCGGAACACCCGGAGGAAACCCACACAGTTACAGGGAGAAGGTACAAATTCCATACAGACAGCACCCGTAGTTAGAATCAAACCTGTGTCTCTACCATAACTCTACCACTGCGCCACTGTGTCGCCCTTGTTGGAGTTATCCTGAAGCCATTTAAGAAAGGGCTCGCTGCAGGCAGTATTGAGCACCTCTAATTGAGTTGTTTTTGTACAGATTGTGTGACTTCAAATATATGAGCCAGTCACTACGATTAAGGAAACATTTATCAACTCACTTGATGTGATACCACTGTACTTTCCAAGCCAACTGTGCCCAACCCAACTAGGGCCCAACCCAACGTAATTGATGCTGTATCATAAATATACATTATTCTAGTAAAACTACAGCCAGAAAGGCAACATTAATAGTTAGATAAAGAGTTTTGATATCTCTGGTCATCTGTCTAACTGGAACTAAAGGATTTGGGGAGTTGCATTTTCAAGTAATTAAAGAGCCTGAGGAAAGATTGGGGAGAGGGACCTTCAGGAGGGACAGGTGTGGGAGAATAAATATGCTTGGGAAAATGGCTGGCATGATGAAAAGTGGTGATCGGTGAAGATTAAATAGAGTGCAATGCAAAAAGTGATGAAAGAAAAGATGTCTAGATTGCCAGTCCTGTTTGATGGGGGATAAAGCTTGGGACACAATAATTTGTTTCTGTGTTTATATGCAGAGTAGATTTGGAGCATCAGGTTGAATGTGAGGTGGTTTACATTTGAGGGATCTGAAATCATGTATCACCTTCGGCACAATCTGTCCACAACTCAATCAATCACAATCACAATAATACTTTGGTAAACAAAAATGCTGGAGAAGCTCAGCGGGTGAGGCAGCATCTATGGAGCGAAGGAAATAGGCAACGCTTCGGGTCTAAACCCTTCGCTCCATGGATGCTGCCTCACCTGCTGAGTTTCTCCAGCATTTATGTCTACCTTCGATTTTCCAGCACCTGCAGTTGCTTCTTAAACTCACTAATACTTTATTAACCAAGTATGTTTTGCAGCATACGAGGAATATCATTGACCAAGTCAGTCATACAAATAAAAAGCAACGGAATACACAAAATGCATTTTAACATAAACATCCACCACAGTGACTCCCGGGTGATGGAAAGCGAAAAAAAGTTGAAATCTCTTCTCTTCTCTGCTCTCCCGCTGTCCTGGGCCTCGAGCCATCCGTTCACTGGACGATCTTGAATTCCGTAGCCGGTGGCGTTTGGGTCCTCCGCATCGGGGCGATCAGCTCCTGCATCGGGGGTGATATCAGCTCCCCCGCGCCGGCGATCGGACCCCGGGTCAGGGCTGGTTGAGCCTCTGCGTCGTTGGAGCTTGCCGACTCGGCCTCTCGCGAGGCTGCGAGCTCTTGATGGTAAAGTACGCAGGCCGCATTTGGAGCGATCCCAGGCAAGGGATCAGCTCCGATGTTAAGTCCACGCCCCAAGGTGGGGCTATAGTCAGACCAAGGAGGCCTCCAGCTCCATCGATGGTAGGCTGCAGAGCAACCGGAGATGCGACCCGGAAAACAATTGCATCTGCAGCAAGGTAAGAAATTGAACAAAAAATTTCCCCTGACCTCCTCCCCCTCCCCCCACATGAAACATTAACACAAACCTTTAACACACACTAAAAATTTAAAAAAGACAAAAAAACAGACAAACGGTTGGCGGGGCTGCCAATTGTGCGGCGGCGCAGTCGTTAATGTTACATAATATTATTCAAAAAATGACTGAGGTTTTCATGTGGCACTTTTTCCTTGAAGTTTCATTAATGTTTATTTCAGTTTATCTTCTTATAATTCTGTACAGTGATGGATTCTCTTGAAGTGCCAGTTATTGCAGCTGCAACCCAAACTTTTGCATCAAATGAATAATTTGGTTGATACATACTAATGAATGAGCCATTGCTTGTCAAATTATTGTTTTATGCTTTTTTTGCATATGGTCTGAAACCAACACGATATAAGGAACTGTTTTCCTAATTTTTATATCTAAGTGTAACCCCAAAATTGACATTGCTATTACTTTCTAGGTCTGCAGTTATGTAAAGTATTGATCACAAATTATATTATTTTAAAGTTTGCAACTATTTCTCTTCCTGGTTGCTCCAAAAGGCAGAACAGACGCGCTGCTCCGTGTCTAATATTAATTGTTTGTCCTGAGGCCAGCGTTGGCAATACAGTGATTAATCACCAGAAGAGTAAAGAGTTAAAAGCATTTGTCTCTTTAGTAGAGCATCTGACATCGCTTACTGGCAGCTTCCTGAATAAAAGTTTAGGCAGAGGTTAACTCAAAGTTATGATGACACATGGGAGTGATTGTCTTGGCCAAGCTATTTAAATTTGAACTTGCAGTTACTAATTTTGTTCCTCATGACAGCCAGAAGTAGCACTTCTTTGACCTTTTTTTTACAGCTTTTGAAGAGTTTTTGTCGTCCCTTGTGAACCAGGAATTAAGTGTAATGCCCCGTGGAGTGTATTATTCTGCAATGCGAGGTGGAACCGTGCGTTCTGACCAAGGGAAGACCGTAGCTGGGATTCCCAACTTCATGCTTAAGACTTATGAAAAGAACAAACAACCTGGACTGAAATCTGGGCTGGCAGGTAAAGTAGCCGTCAGTCTTATTGACAAGTGTTGCTTGTTGTTGTGACTAATCTGTTTTCCCAGAGCTTCATAAATGCAGCAAGTTCATTTGTTGCATGGCCATTTGGCAATCATTCATGTAGCCTAATAATACCCATACATTATAATAGGAAGTTGTATCTGAGAAGACAAAGTTATTCAACACTCCCCGTAATTATTTCTACTCTAAAAATCCCAGTATACACAAAATTATGTGATTGGTCACAGATGGGGAAAGCAGAACATTTGGCAGATAGTGGAAAAAGCTTGTTGGAAACTCTGCACTTTATAACTCAAAGATTTCATGGAATATTTATCATGTCATTTTGCATTTTATTTTGATTTAATGTTAAATCGTTTATTTGCAATGCAACTTTTGTTACATATCTGAAATATGTTCTAAAATGAAATGTCTGGAATATAAAATATCTCTCAGGTGTTAATCTGGCTGGAGGTCTGTTCCAGTAGTGTTCCACTGGGATCTGTGCTGGGACCTTGGTTGTTTGTGATATATGTAAATGACTTGGACATGCATGAAGATGTGTTGTTTAGTAAGTTTACAGACACTAAAGTTGTTAGAGTTGCAGACAGTTAATAAGGCTGTCAAAGGATACCGCTGGATATAGATTATTTGCATATATGGGCTGAAAAATGTCAGGTAGAGTTTAATCTGAGCAAACATTAGGTATAGCATTTTGGGAGGTCAAATGTGAGGAGAAGGTATACTGTTACAAGACCCAAAGCAGCACCAATGAACAGAGAGATCTTAGGGTTCAAGGCCATAGCTCCCTGAAAGTAGCAACATGAGTGGATAGAATGGTAAAGATGTGGTATAATATACTTCATCCAGGGCATTGAGTATAAGTATCAGGAAGTCATGTTGCAGCTTTATAAAACTTGGGTTAAGCCACATTTGGAGTATTGCATGCAGTTCTAGTCGTCCCATTACAGGAAGGATGTGGAGGCCATGAAGAGCTTGCTGTAGAATTTTACCAGAATGCTGCCTGGATTAGAGGATATTAGAAAAACTTGCATTGTTTTCTTGGGAGCTTCGGAAGTTGAAGAGGAGACGTGATGGAAATATATAAAATTGTGAGAAGCATAGATAGATCCCTTTTCCCAGTGTTGTAATGTCAAAGACTAAAGGGCATAACATTAAGGTAAGAGGGGGGGAATTTAAATGAGATGTGCGGCACAAGTTTTTTATCTGGAAAATAATGTAACAAAAATTAACTGCAGGTGCTGGTTTATACCAAAGATAGGCACAAACGGTGGAGTAATTCAGCTGGTAATTCAAATGTATGTGATGTTTCAGGTCGGGACCTTACACAAGGATTTTAACCCGGGTGGCGCCGGCAATGGCTGCCTCAACAACGGTCCGTCTGTCCTTTCCTGCTTTGTGTTTTAATTGTATGTGTTAAATGTATGTATTTCGGGTTCTTTAGCTTGTTTTATGTGGGGGGGTGGTGGGTGGAAACGTTTTCTAATCTCTTACCTCGATGGAGATGCAATTTTTTTCCGTATCGTATCTCCGTCTGCACTGCGGCCTAACATCGAGGACTTGGCGGCCATTGCCGGCTGTGGTAGCTTCGATCGCCCCAACGGATGGTTCTGCTGTCCCGACAGCGGGAGAATAAAGAGGAAGAAGATTTGACCTTTTTGCCTTCCTCGCAGTGAAGAATGTGGGGAATCCGCTGTGGTGAATGTTTATGTTAACTTTTATGTAGTTGTTGCGTATGGCTGTATAATAATTTGCATATCACTGTACCTTAACTGATACATGTGACAATAAAATACCTTTTAAACCTTTGAAATGTCACTAATTCATTTTCTCCAGAGATGGCGCCTGACCCGCCGAGTAGCTCCAGCATTTTGAGACTATCTTTTTTATATAGGTGCCTGGAATGCATTTCTGCGGTGGTGGAATCAGCCTCTTCTTACCAGAGACCACGGGCTTCACGATGTTAAAGTCCACAGGCCCCGCGGGTGGAGCTTCGATCCCCGGCAAAGGGATCGCAAGCTCAGCGATGTTAAAGTCGCGCAGACTCCCGCCGCTTGGAACCCCTGTCGGTCTCCAGGAAACATAGAAATATAGACATAGAAAATAGGTGCAGAGGTAGGCCATTCGGCCCTTCGAGCCTGCACCGCCATTCAATATGATCATGGCTGATCATCCAACTCAGTATGCCTTCTCTCCATGCCCCCTGATCCCTTTAGCCACAAGGGCCACATCTAACTCCCTCTTAAATATAGCCAATGAACTGGCCTCAAAAAGGAAAGGCCGCTAACTCCACGGTGTTAGGCCACAGTGCAGACGGTGATATGATACAGAAAAAAAACACATCTCGTCGGAGTAAGAGATTTGGAAAAAAAAGTTTGCCCCAACCCCTCCCCACATTAAACAAAGCAAGGAACACTAAAACATACTTTTTAACACATACGAAAAATAACAAAAAAGAAGAAAGGACAGACAGACTGTTGGCGAGGCAGCCACTGCTGGTGGTGCTACCTGGTGTGGAATTCTGACTCTGTGGTTTGAACTGCAGGTGAAATAGATTTGCATATTCAGTAAGGAAAGTTAAACAAAAAGAAGGAATGGAAATAGGATTGAGTGAAAGTGCTGAGATAAAAGTGAAGGGATAAACTAAATATGTCTGTTTTTCACATAATTATTGAGCTAGTTTTTGAAATATATATGAATGTAATTCTATGCATATAATTTGTGACACCACACGGATTGTTTAGTAATTAAGATACAACATAGTGTTTAAAACAAAATAATTTTGTTTCTGATGCAGAAGGTCCGATTGTGTTCCGATATGATATGTTCTACTTTGTGTTGGTTTTACAGCTGGCTTATTGCTATGTTATGATCTACATATCCAAACTGACAAAGATGGCAAGCCTATTAATCGCTTTCTTGTTAGTAGAGGTCGCAGTTATCAGCAGATGCTTGCAGCTCTAATCCATGAGGTAGGTGGGTTTTGAGATGTGTGTGTATATATTTATATATGTGTGTATGTGTATGTATATATATCTGAAGATTAAAATCATGCAAACATTCTGACATATTAAAAACCAGTAGTTGTGGAAAAAGATGTGGATTCATCTTGGGGGTGGGGGAAAATCTAGAGCCCAAAGCGTAACATATTTCAACAAAAAACTATTTTAATGCTGCTTCTTGTAAAGGATTCCATTAGAGCCACTTTCACTGCATGAGCCACAGTTGCATACATCAGTTCATTTTCCTAAGAGTGAAACACAGGGGAATGCTGATAAAATAACCACATGCCTGAGCTGTACAATTGCCTCCACGGGCAGCTGCAACATTGCCTTCTTCAATGCTCTTCTCACTGCCTCTCTTATCCTCAATTTTGATATTCTCTTACCATTGTCACAGTTAACCCTCCAACAATACAATCTAATTTTCAAGGCATACTTTCGACAGAAACTGTCTTTAAGTAACGGCTGCTCCATATAATCCGGATTTCTTTACCTAAGCATTTTAATGAACTTAGATCAAACATGTAGGTGAAGAAACTTCGACTCTACATGTAGGTGAAGAAACATGTAGGTGAAGAAACTTTCATCCGTCATAATCACCTCTTTGCACCACAGGTTTGCTGGTGAATTGTTATTATAACTGAAATCGTTGCTTCTTATTTACCTATGTTCTCTACATTGGAAGCCTCTTCCATCATGTCTCTTGTATGGTTGGTGTTTTGATCATTGAACAATGCAAGCACGTTTTCTTGGCAGTAATTTCCCAATCAACTGATCTGAAGAAGGGTCTAGATCCGAAACGTCACCCATTCCTTCACTCCAGAGATGCTGCTTGTCCCGCTGAGTTATTCCAGCATTTTCTTTCTATATACCTGGTATTTCCGTCTCTTTCCATCTGAGTATCTTGTTCTGTCTTTCCAACCTTTCTCCTCTCTTTTACTATTTCTCTATCACTCTCTTGTTCCTCTGCTCTTTCTTGTTCACTCGTTTACGCTTTTGTGCTCTTATTCCCATTCATTCCCCACCCAATTCCTGGCTTCCACTCACATTCCTTCTGTGCCTTCCCTCACTACTCTTTCTTGCTCCATTTTATTGATTTTGCTCTCCATCACACTCTCTACACTTTCTTTCTTTCTGTTTTTCTCATTCTCTCCATACTGCTCCCTCCGTCCTCTTTGATGTTGCAAAAAAAAAAAATGCTGATACCAGAAGACAATGTTTAAATATTCCCTGTAAATCCCCTACTGGGGATAATATTTTTTAAATTGTGTGGATTTTTAAAACAGCCAGAAATAGTCATGTATTTTAGAATAAAATAATATTAGTATGTTTCCAGAATAGTTCAATAAAAAATCCTAGCAAACCTTATTTGAGAATGTTTTCAGAATTGCAGAATAATCTGATTTAAATATGCTGTAGTCAAGTCACAAGAGATCAAAATATAGTTAGAAGATAATTCCATAACTCAAAATAAAATTGTTAGGGAAGGAAATTAATTCACATCAGAGATGACAAATTAATAGCTTTCATTGGCACTGCATGATTCACATAGGTGTGAATGTGGAGATGTCTCTTACCTCCAGTAAAGTGGAGCATTTCCAGAAATGTATGCTGGGGTGCACAGCTTTCACTACCACTCCTCTGTTGGCGGGATATTCTCTGTTTCAAATAAGATCAGAAGCCTGTTCTTTTGTTAAGTAGAATAAAGTTTCTAAGATTTGTGGAGAATATAAGATCAGAAGCCTGTTCTACTGTTAAGTGGATAGAGTTTATAAGATTTGTGGAGAATAAAAAGCATTGCACTCTTTGAATCTTTGGGGAGGAAATCACATTAAATACTTTCTTGAACACTCTTGAATCTTTAGCCAACCCCATTGATAGATAAGGTTCCCACATGATCAACAAATGTTTATCTGTGCATGATAATTTCAAATCTTTCCATGACTCTTAGTTGGGTCAATTATGATTTTGTTATCTGATGATCTGTATTCAATTTACAGGTGCCTATTCAACCTTCTGAATGGCATAAATCAATTTTGATGTCCCAAGCATGGCTAGGATTTATGGCCAGAACATATCAGGCTGTTCTGCAGGTAAATACACCTTTGAGATAACAATGGATTCCTTCCATGATAGTTAACTGATCGACTTAACAAATATTTTGATGGATGCAAATATTATTTATATCAATATTTCATTTGTTCTGTAAAAGGCAGTTAATGTAAGAGAATGAAGATCAGTTCAGACAAAGGGTCTTCAACTTGAAATATAAACTTTGTTTCTTTGTCTAACCTGCTGAGTGTCCAGCATTTTCTCGTTTATTTCATTATCTATTGTTAATGTTTGACTAAGACCTAAAGGTAGCACAGTGAGTAGAGCTGCTATCTCACAGCACTAGAGACCCGGATTTGATCCTGTCCTACGGAGCTGTCTCTGTGGAGTTTGCATGTTCTCCCTGTAACTGTGTGGGTTTCCTCTGGGTGCTCTGGTTTCTTCCAACGTCACAAACCCCTGTGTGGGTTTGTTGGTCAATTGGCCTCTGTAAGTAGCCCTGTGTGTCGGGAGTGGATGTGAAAGTGAGATAACATGAAAGTAGTGTGAACAGGTGATCAATGGTTGGTGTGGACCTGGGCGTCCAAATGGTTTGTTTCCTTGCTGTATCTCTAAACCAAACTAAACTAAGACTTATGTGTAGAAAGGAACTGCAGATGCTGATTTACACCAAAGATAGACGCAAAATGCTGGAGTAACTCAGCGGTACAGACAGCATCTCTGGAAAGAAGAAATAGGTGATATTTTGGGTTGAAACCCTTCCTCAGACTCTGAAGAGTCACCCATTCCTTCTCTCCAGAGATGCTGTCTGTCCTGCTGGGTTACTCCAGCATTTTGTGTCTATCTGCCGTTGGACTTGGCAGCTTGAAACACCATCTTTAATTGTTTTTAAAGGGTTGTTCCCCTTGGAGCAATGCAGGTTGACAGATTTGAAGACGCTGCATAAGGTTATGACTGTTGGATAGGGTAGATAGAAGGAAGCTATTCTTCATAACAGATTGTTCAAGGGTGAGTGGGCTCAGATCCAGAATTTGGGCAAAATATACGATGGAAATGTGAGGAAATGTTTTTGAATGGAGAATAGTTATGGAATGCAGTTCATTGCTTATGCTGGCAATGGAATCACAGTCATTCAGAGCTTTCAAAGGTGAATTGGATAGGTAGCCGAGAGGTTAATTTACAGGGCTATGGGAATGGGACTCACTGGATTACTTTACGAAGAGCCAGCATGGTCCTATGATTTATTTTGTGGCAAAACTATTTTTAATTCTATTCATTGTTTCTAATGTGTTTGTTTATGACTTGTTTGAGCTCCAGGTGCTGTGTTAACATTCTGAACAGCAATATCCAGATACAATACTACCTTTGCCTACTTTATCCCATTACCCAACTAAAGGAATGCAGAACATTTTGCAGTGTCCAAGCACATTGGGCATTTAGTGCTACAAAATCGTTAATTGTTCAAAAAATATATAGATCCCTTTGTTTCTGTAATTAAATCATGCTAACATATTATTAATCCTGTGGTTTGTCTGAAGATTGTGGTTTGCGGCCATACATTTAATGTTGAAAACAGTTGTTAATTGTGCAATGTGTGCAGTATAAGGCTATGCACACTCAGATTGAAGCTTGCTTCAAGAATTATTGCAAGAATTGTTTAAGATACATTTGCTTCAAATTTTAAAATCAAAATAATGCAGATGATAGAAATTTGAAATATAAATCAGTAAATGCTGAAACAATCCGACAGGTCAGACAGCAGCTATGGAAATGGAATAATTAATGTTCAATTCAAAAGACTCTTCTCAGGCAGCCAATATGACTAAAGACCCTCCACCATGGCCATGCTCTCATATTGCTACTACCATCGGGAAGAAGGTATCAGGCCTGCAAACTGTGACTTTTTTCAGGTTCATGAACAGTTTCCTAGCAACCATCAAGCTGTTAGTTAAACAAAAATTCTGGAGGAACTCAGCAGGTGAGGCAGCATCTGTGGAGAAAAGGAATAGGCGACATTTCGGGTGGAGACCCTTCTTCAGACTGATTATCAAGACCATCAAGTTCTTCATTATTGCACAACCTCAATAATTGAGATTTTCCATGGACTCTGTCTTTACTTGCATTATGTTCTATGGTTTTATACTATGGTTACTTAGTATCATTGTTATTAATTTATTGTACTTTGATTACATATCTATCTATATTATTGCGTTTACTGGTCTGCTAAGACGCAAGAAGTAGGATTTCATTGTTCCATTACCAGTACATATGACGATTAAGCACTCTTTACAGAACTGGTGAAGTGGGAATGCAAGGAGAGAGAAAGAGAGAGAGAACAATAATGTGTTCTTTCTTTAGAAAGGCACAAAATGCTGGAGTAATTCAGAAGATTAGTCAGCATCCCTGGAGAATAGGTAACATTTCGGGTCGGTACCCTTCTTCAGACTAATTCAGAAACGTCACCTATCCATTCTCCTGGGATGCTGCCTGACCCTCTGAGTTATTCTAACATTTTGTGTTTTTCCATGGTAATCCACCAACTGCCGTTCCTTTCCCAGTTCTGATGAATGGTCTTGGACCTAAATCCTTACACTGTTTTTCTTTTGCACAGATGTCAACTGACCTAATGAGTGTTTCCAGCTTTATCTGCTTACATTTTTATTTGTTTCATTGACCTGGTCCTTTCAGGCATATTGACATTTTGGTTATCAAATCCTGGATTATTTCTCTTGACTAGAATTTTGTGTATGTAAGAAATACGGTAACAGTTTTTGCACAACGCATCAGTGTGACTCCAGACAAACTGTCCCTTCAACATATTGTTTCAGTTAAGCACAGAATATGTGTTGCAACTGAATTTAGTTGGATATCTGGCATAATTTATTTTTCCTTTTCGTGAAGGAAATTGCCCTGTTCATAATGACACCTACTTTGCAGATTTCTCTTTAGCGTAAAATCGTGAAAATTAAGCACATTCGTTTTTCTGTTGACAAAGTCGTAACATGAGGCTGATGATACTTGACAATTGTGGTGTATTGAATAATTTGAATGAAAAGCAGTGCCTATATGTAGAGTGTAGTTATAATGTTACAAGAAGCAAAATCACCAACCAAAAAAACCCTTCGTTTCTCAGGAAGTTGTTGTTAATTGTCTGCTACAGCTATAAGAGAATCACTATAATCTTGCATGATGATTTATGAGCCATTTTGGCAACTCTTGGATGTGGATTTTTGAGACTGCATTGAACTTCCAACATTTTGAAGTGTCCAAGCATATTTATGTGTTTTTCTGAATGGATGATTGTCTTTGTAGTTCAATTAGTATTTTCTCTCCTATTTACTGAGATTAGACCCTTAGGGAAAGTGACAGGAAGAGTCTGAAATCATAGAATGGTGCTGCCCACAGCAATCCTGTAGTACCAGGCAAACACATTGTCAGTTTTGTCTGCAGGCTGTAGTAATTACATAATTAAATAACCATTAATTGTACTGAATGTTCTGTGGTTACTTTATTTGTCCTTGGTTTGTTTATTTTATTGGTTTGATTTCATATGGCTTGGTTGGAGCCTATTGTTTATGTATCTCCATATATATCTCATCCTTTCAAATTCATTGTGTTAGTTATAAGAGGCTTGATTATTTTCCACCCACAAAATATATATTTGCACAACATTTTGTGTACTTTAATTGACAGGTGTGTTAAATTTTGAGTATTTTTTCTGGCTTTAATGAATAATTCATGTTTTTCTTCATTTTCTTTTCACATACTTACTTCCCTGCTCATCCCCTTAATAAGAAGCTTATTCCTTTCTGGGATTTCAGTTGAAGGGAGTTTTTCCCAGGTCTCATGGGAAAAGCAGTAGCACTATTATTCAAAGTTGGCCAAAACGAGCCACTCGCTGTCAATGAGTGCAACCACCACACTCCTGGCATAGTGCCAACGGCTCTATTCCTTTATAATTTTAAATATCTAGCTGAATGGGAGAGTAGTTCATTGATTTGAGCAGATTATTAACAGTATTGACTCTGCAGCCATTTTACTGAATGTTGAGGAAAAATATTACAAGAAAGTCCAAATGAGCAAGTTCTCCATAAAACAGGTCCGAAGAACTACCAAAAACAGTGGTGAGTCTCTCCAGTCCTGCTCTTTAAAGCACACTTGACATCACTTCTCTAAGGCTTTTGAGCAACTTTTGACACCCTCCCCCATTTGCCCCACCCATGTGATTGAACTTGATTGGCACTGGTCAATATCCTCAGTAACTGTTGACACCTGATCTAAAGGCCAGGCGCAGTATCTGCTGAGGTTGCTTCGGTAGTATTGAAGAACCATCTGTATATTCCCTCCTTGGCCTGGTGATCACTGAGAGCAATTGCAGCCATAGCCAGCTAATTCATTACATTTGATGTATCGACTTTGAGCTTTGATTTGGTTTATCCAGGGTTGCAGTTTTCTGGAGTCCCTAGCTCTACTTTTCCTGTCGTTTTTCAGTGAAGACCTAACAATTATTTTTTAGGTAGTCCGAAGTATTTTTGTGCAAGCGGAAGTGATTAGTTTAACTTGGCATCATGTTCAGCACAGACATCATGGGCTGAACGAGCTTTTCCTGTGCTGTACAGTTCCATGTAGTCTTCCCACCTATTTTCTGTGTTTTACATCAATAGCTTGTACTTGAATTTGATTTGACACTTTCACATTAATTACTCTCTTGGAAGTATCTGCTTTCTAAAAACTAACTTAAAACAAAGCGCTGAGGTAATTCATCAGATCAGGCAACATCTCTGGAGAAGTTCTGAAGGTCTCGACCCGAAACGTCGCCTATCTCCTTCGCTCCTTAGATGCGGCTGCACCCGCTGAGTTTCTCCAGCTTTTTGTGTACCCTCGATTCTCCAGCATCTGCAGTTCCTTCTTTAAAACATCTCTGGAGAATGTGGATAAGAGACCTTTCTGGGTGGGACCCTTCTTCAGACTAAAACTAACTGTTGCGGTAGTTCCTTATTCCAGCAGATAACAATTGAAATGAAGCTAAATTTAGAGCAACAATAAGTTGCATTAATTTAGCATCTATGTGCATCTTAAAGCATGCCTCATAACTGCAGAAGTTGACGCCAATTGTATTTAAGTGTCCTAAAAACGGGAAGAGAAATGGAAAGCTTTCGGATGTAGAACACGATGGGTCTAAAAGTAGGTATTCTCCATCAAGGGAAGGTGAATTTTGCTCAGGGCCAAATGGGATGTCAAGTTTTCAACCATTACTCACTATTATCATTGAAGCAATAAATCATATGAACAGACATAATCTGCAAACATGATGGAATCCAAGTATTTCCTCACGAGAAGAGCAAAAGAACAAGGACATAATAGTAGGACCTTGGAGTGGAGATTTTCACATTTCTTTTAATTCCCACTCCTTATTCAACTGAGTGTTATTTTGGGAGGTCTACCATCTGCCCTGAGTTCAAGAAAAGCTCATCCCTGGTCTTTGACTGACATTGGGCCAAGCGTTCAAGCTGAGCTGAAGCCGTTCGATGGAGACGGATATGTTAAAGCAAGATCAGAGCATGCTGTGCACCTCTGCACTGCTAATTGCGGAATGGTGTTGGTGCGTCTTATCTGATAAATTGGTGCCCCTACATTTTCACCTGGAGAGTTGGCACTTGATTAAGAATGGAGGATTTTAGGAAATTGCTACACGCTGGTTCACTTTATAAATAGGTGTCTTACTTTAAATTTACTACATGCACAATTCCTTTCTCAGTGTGAACTGATATACAACTTCCTCTTGCCTGTTCTCACTGATTGCTAATAGTTTCATTGTGGGATGAGGCTGTTGATTGATGACTTTGTCTATAGGGGAGACAGGCTGAGTTGGAGATGCAGCAGAAGCATGGGAAAGACGATCCCGAGGAGCTCCAGTACAAGCAGTTCATATCCTGGCTCTGGTAGGAACTGTTTAATGGTGTAATTATTTATCTAGCTATTTACTTTATACCTTGAGCAGCAGTACTCGCATGTCACTTTATAAATGTAGTATAATTTGTTGCAGTGTGAATTTCCAGAAATATTAATGTTGCAACTGATTCCTTCTAATTCTTCCCATTTTTTTCATTGGAATTTAAAAATGAAAAAAATATTACTTGATGTAACCCTTCTAGCTCCACCAAGTGCATTAGTCCTGCGTGTTCCTTTATCCCACATTTGTTATTATGACACATGTACCAACTAAGGACCTTTAAGCATTTAGGACACTTTAGTGATCACTTTGAGCATGTCTCTTACCTTGTGTCTTTGTACAAAGAAATTGCATGCAAGTCATAACTCAACGTATCCAACAGACACTCTCTATTGCCCTTAATTCCCTGCTGCTCAGTTTTTGAAGATGTGAAGCTTGTGGAGACGAGTTGCAAATGTTGTATTTTCATTGACTAGTATATGCAGAACTGGAACTTGTGTTACTTTAAGACTCTCAAGCTCCTAAAAAAAAGTTGCATAGAATGTATATGTAGAAGATGTAGTAGTATACTAGTATACTAGTAGTAGAAGGGGCACACCCTCCTCCCTGCTCCACGACAGACTCCCCCCCCCCTCAATCCCCCTGGTCCACTTCCTCTGCCCTTTCTTTGTCACACCTGACCATCAAGGCTGAGCAGGTGAGGAAAGAGATGAGCAGACTCTGCCCAGGCAAAGCCACGGGTCCCGATGGTGTCAGCCCTAGAGTACTCAAGGCGTGTGCCAGCCAGTTGTCCGAAGTACTCCAGCATAACTTCAATCTGAACTGAGCCTGGAGAGGGTTCCTGTGATGTGGAAGACATCCTACCTGGTTCCTGTACCAAAGAGGACGCATCCCAACTCATCCAATGACTACAGACCGGTGGTGCCGACCTCACAGTCCCTGGAGAGACTGGTGCTCACTCACCTGCAGTTTGCTTACCAAACGAAGGTGGGAGTTGAGGACACAATCATCCACCTGCTCCTTCGTTCCTATGCTCACCTGGATAACCAGGGAAGAACTGTGAGAATCATGTTTATTTACTTCTCCAGCTCTTTTAACACCAACCCGCCCTACGCACTGCTAGGGAGCAAACTGATTAAGATGGATGCTTCATAGGTGTCCTGGATCACCAACTACCTGATTGAACGACCACAGTTTATCAGGCTACAGAACTGTGTCTCGGACATGGTAATGAACTTTATTTATCCCAGGAGGGAAATTGGTCTACCAACAGTCATAAAACTTCATCATCTACACCTCGGACTTCAGATACAACTCGGACTCCTGGCACATGAAGATGTTTTCAGATGCCTCTGCAATTGTGGGCTGCATCAGTGAGGGGATTGATGCTGAATATAGTCAACGATTTTGTTTAGTCGTGTGGGCTGAATAACCTGCAGCTCAACGCCGACAAGACTAAGCTGTTACTGGCGGACCTTCGGAGAAGGGGAACACCCCTGTGCCCAGTCTCCATCAAGGGTGTGGATGTGCAGTTTACCAAGGAGTACAAGTACCTTAGAGTTTACCTGGTCAGTAAACTGGACTGGTCCAGGAACCCTGAGCCCCTGTATAAGATGGGACAGAGCTGTCTGTACATTCTGAGGAGACTCCGCTCTTTCAACATCTGCAGTACGATGCTGCGTATATTCTATCAATCGGTGGTGGCCAGTGCCATCTTCTTCGCTGCCGTATGCTGGGGCAGCAGGGCGAAGGTGGAAGATGCCAACAGAATTAACAAGCTCATCAGGAAGGCAGGCCCCGTCCTGGGGGTGCAGTTGGATTCACTGGAGGTGGTCTTGGAGGGGAGGATGCTCCTCAAACTGTGGAGCATCTTGTACAATACTGTTCACCCCTCCATGACACACTGATCAATGGGAGGAGCACTTTCAGCAACAGACTGGTTCCACCAAGATGCAGCAGAGCACAACACAGGAGATCCTTCTGCTCAGTGGCTCTCAAACTACCACTCCTCCCTCTTTTGTCGAGGGATAGACTGACTCCCCTTAACCCCCCCCCCCCCCCCCCCCCCCCCCCCCCCCCCCCCCCCCCCCCCCCCCCCCAAACTCCCAATCTTTGCACATCCTCAATCCTGGACTTTCCACTCATCGCTTTAATTTCATGTTCATGTATATTGCCATGTTTTATGACTGTTGGTAGACCAATTTCCCTCCTGGGATAAATAAAGTTCTATTGTATAAATAAATAATTTTTATTTAAGAGTAATGTGAAAGGGTCAGAAAGCGATGGAAATTACTGTTAATCTAATATCTTTCCCAGTTCTGCCAAATGGTCTTTGATCTCAAACATGTTCTCTAGCCACATATGTGGCCTTACCTTCTGAGTGTTTTGCACCATTTTCTGATTTTGGTTCAGATTTGTGACATATATAATTTGTAGATTTAGATTTTATTTTTGCTTCTCTTCAACAGGGCGAGGGATATGCTAACTGACGTAGTTAAATCAGCATCAAAGTAAGTAAAGCTTGCATTATTGAGCACAATGTTTTCATTTGAATTCTTGTGTTGTTTTTGCCTTCCCCACCTCTCTGAATAAAACCACTTTACTCAGCAGATATTTTTTCTTGTGAGCTAAGATGTTTTATTACATGATGATGTTCTTGTTTTTTAATGTCTGGTACTTATAAGGAAATTAAATCAAAAGGAAGTGCATTTGCTGGTTATACCAAAGATAGAATCACAATGCTGGAGTACCTCAGCAAGTCAGAAAGCATCTCTGGAGAAAGTGGAATAGGTGACGTTTCGGGTTGGGACCCTTCTTCAGACTGATTGTATGCGCAGGGGGAGGGGTGGTACTTGAATTAATAAAAGACAGGACTAACCAGGGTCGCCAACAGGTGACCTTGGACAGTGTGGTTCCCTGATAGGCTGCCAGTTGGCTACAGACGGTGTAATCCCAAGAGGGCAGGCATGTGCCATCAGCGTAGGCAAGGTAGGCAGTGCCTACCCTGACTAAAATTATAAAATGATGATTATTAAATATAAATAGTAAAGGCACGGGAGAATTATGCCTACCTAAGAGATCGATCTCTTAGGTAGGCATAATTCTCCCGTGCCTTTCATTCGCAATACACGTGAAAATATGTGCAACTCGCGTGCCGTCGACGCTGCTTCAAGCCTTCAATATAAAGGTAGCAGAAATTCTGCCTTTGCACTGTGGACTGCGTGCATGTACTGCGCAACGTACTGCGCATGCGCAGCAGCCTAATGCGCATATGCAGTGCAAGTTTCTTGGTGGATTTTTCAAACATGGATTGTCATTATCTTAAGAATATCTTAAGTAACAAAGAGAGAAGAATGGAGTTTGTGCACAAATAATGTGGAAGTGAATTTCTTTGAGCAATATGTTTTTAAATACCGTGTTTCCCGGCAATGAAGACGCTATTTTGTACCCAAAAATGAGGAACGAAAATGTACCTGCGTCTTAGAGGCCGAAGGTTAGGTTGTTAGCCAAGAAAGATAGACTTGGCTATCCCTCAGTACAGCAACATCAAGAACAATGTTACTGTACTGAGGGACAGCCAGGTCCATCCCTCATTGCTGGCAGCTGATTGGAAGTGGCTGTAAAGTGGGAAGCGGCTGTAAAGGGACAGTGCCGCTGGGGTGGGGGGGAGTTCCTTTCACAGCGTTTGGGGAGTCTGGCCCGGGTCAGTACAGGCAGAAGCGTTGTGAAAGAGGGGTTCGGGGGTCATGCGAGCAACTCACTCGGGTGGCTGCGAGCGGCGACCGGGACCTTGGCGCCTTCTGCCGGCCCGCTCACCTCTGGCAGTGCTCTCCGTCTGAACACCTCTCTCCTGCCGCTCGCCAGCCTCGCTCATGTCAGCCGCTTCCCGCAAATCCTTAAATTCCAACTGCCGCCGGGAGCAGGACATGGCGTCACTTGCTGCGCTGGGTGACACTGCATGGCATTCACTGCCCGGTCCGTGTCTTTAAATGTAAACCGGACAGTGAGGGGACCAGCTCAAGAGCAGGTCAGAGGGCGATGGATAACAGGATAGTGGGCGGTGGAGCTTACTCCTGTGTCAGCGCGATCAAGGGACCAATTGAGGTTACTCGCGCTGACACAGGAGTCTGCTCCACCGCCCACTCTACAGCCACGGCAGCAGTTAGTGAGTGAGTTGCTGGCATGATCCCCGACCTCCTCCTTCACAACGCTCCTGCCCGTGCTGACCCGGGCCAGATCCCCACATGCTGTGAAAGGAACTCTCCCCCCAATTGGTCCCTTGAACTAGTATTGTCATTCAATAAGATCACAACTGATTCAACTTGTCACGGTGTGCTCCCGTTTTTCCCATCATCTCCACCTGCCGTCACCCTCCACCCCCCACCCATTCAGTCATTCAGAATGGAGGAGATCTGGAAGCCTTGGGCAAATTGAATTGTTTATTTATTTATTTATTCACTTATTTATTTTTGAGCGTGAGATAGTCTATGTCCCACCAGCCTTTTTTCAAAATTGAGCAACTCAAAATGAGGGTGTGTCTTCGACGCAGCTGCATCTTCATTGCCGGGAAATATGGTACTTTATTAAGAGATATGGCTTTTGAAGACAAATTACTTTATAAAAGTTGACTGACAGCTTACCGGAGAGGAGAACAATCTACGCATGCGCGGTTCTTAAAATTTTAAAAGCCGACTGACAGCTTAAGGAGAGGAGAACAATCTGCGCATGCACCGTTTTCAAGATTTTTATAAAGCCGACTGACTGCCTACCCTGAGTAATTACTCATGGCACATGCCTTGCAAGAGGGATACATCTTTGCAAAAAGTTAAACTAGTTAACCAACTTTAAATGGTTCAATAGTCCTTCATCGTCACATGTGCAGAACACAGTAAAAAAAAAATTGAGTCGCCAGATTTGGTGCCATTCCAAAGTTTGGCCCGCGAATGGAGCGGTGCCCGATCCATGTGACCCCCTGGCTTCTGCAGGGCCTCCAGCCTTCGCCTTTGCCTGGCTACCTCTGTGCCCCAATGGCGCCTCCAGAAGCACGATGTACAACTCCGGTTCACTTCCCCAGATCTTGCTTCTCGCCACCTGATTCCCTTCTCTTCGGTTCTCCAGTCATCGGGGGATGAACTGTGGGGTGGGCTCGGCGGTTTAAGGCCACAGCCCACCCGATGTTTCTGGTTTTGGCCACGTGGCCCACTGGGTCTTTCTGGGTGGGTTCCCGGATCCACAGCAGACGAAGAAAGGGTAAGGCCATGGGACAGGATCCTTCTGCCGCACAGCTCGCCAGAATCACTTTTTAATGGACGAAGAGGGGCGAGAGGTATCCGATCAAATCTTATTGTTCCCCAACCCCGTACAGCCCATTTCTACCTTCTCCCCAAAATCCGTAATCAGAACTGTCCTGACAGACTCATTGTTTATGCCTCACTGAACATATTTCCACAATCCTCGATTCTATCCTATCACCCCCCCCCCGTCCAATTCCTTCTAACCTAGGCACCTCACATGCACTTCAACTCTTTAATAACTTTTAATTTCCAGGCCCCCGTTCACTCATCTTTACCATGTTACCCAGTCCTATTCCACCTCCAACCCCACCAGCAAGGTCTAAAGGCCCTCGTTTTCCTCCTTGAACCAAACAATTTCCCTTCACTAATGCTCTCCTCTACCTAGCGGAATTTGTCCGCGCCCTCAACAACTACTCTTTTGACTCCACTCAGTTTCTCCAAACATGTAGCCATGGGCACATATCCAAAGATACTAGAGCTGGGCAAGATAGACCACTCCTGCAAAATCCAATGGACTGATGTGTAGTACGCAACGGACCATGAAGGCGATTCCTCGGCAACCACCTGCGAACATGTGGCGACAGCAAAGTCTCCTGCAGTCGCCTAAAAAATCGCCTAAGTGGAACAGGCCCATTAGGATCACACGTAGCCAAACAGGCAGCCCATCAAGGAACCTCGCTGCCTGAGGACATCTTTTGCCAGTCCTGGTCAGTTTGTCCTCGTCTTTTCTTGCTTCCAGTTCCAACCCACCCCCTCTCCCTCCCCGCACAATCAGTCTGAAGAAGGATCCCAACCCGAAACGTCACCTAACCATTTTCTCCAGACATGCTGCCCGACCCATTGACCTCTGCATTATGTGTCCAGTTTTGAAGATAATCTCATTTCAGTCTTAGTACATTTTCAGCATATTCATCCATCAACATAGTTTAAATTACAGGATGACCTACACGATGACTATGGTTTTAACATTAATCATATATCTTAACAACTTTTTTCATTGATTTAAGAATAGAAAGCTCCACATTAAAACTTCCTCTCGAAATATTCTAATTGTTTCGGCGTTCCCCACTAGCTAGTATGACTTGTGATATTTGTTTATTGCAATGCAATGCTAGTAACTCTCATTTACAATCCACAGCAGTGATTCCCAACCTGGAGCCATATGGCCCCAAAGGGTCATGGCAGATTGCAGGGGGGCCACAGAAAAATTTGGGGATTTAGGGGGCCACAGGTTCAATGAAGGGGGCCACTTTTTTTCTGCTAATATTGTCATGGGGGGGGGGGGGCCACAGAAAAATTAAAGAGCCCAAGGGAGCCATGAAAGTATTTAGCTGAAAGTATAAGAAGTCATCCGAATATTTATGGATATAATACCAAACACTCAAATAATAAAATTTCATTATATGCAGACGACATATTATTATATATTACAAATTCGCAAATTAGCATACCAAATATACTAAATTTAATAGAGGAATTTGGTTCTTTTTCAGGATATAGAATAAATTGGAACAAAAGCAAAATTATGACGATAAAACCTCAAGAGTCGACACATTTGTTGAAATTCCCTTTTGAGCCATGAACTAAAAAAGGTTGGGAACCACTGATCTACAACATTGGTCAAATGCTTAAACTTGTAGAATTCCACTTTAAGCACATGTTATCAGCTTGAAGCAAACCATGTTTACGCAAAGTGTTTTTCTGCTTTATGTGAATAATGTATAATCTCTTACTGCAAACATGTGCTATTTCGTCAACTTGAGGAATGAAATTGAATTACAGACATAATATTTGTTGGGTTCATACCTGTGAGCATTTCAAGTTGCCCATCCTTATTTCACAAAGGCTTGTGGTGGCAGAGAAAAGGGCTTTAAATCCTCCAGTTTACCTGGATTTGGATCTTGGTGATGCACTGGGCAATCATTCAGCTCATGCACAAAGATCAATCAACCGTCGCACAATGACTGGTTTCTACATATGATGGTTGTAGCTTAATAAAAAAATGTGTGTATTTCCTGTTGATCTTCTGTTTGGTTAACAGGGACAGCCCGGTTGTGCAGGGAAATTCCATCCTTGCCTTAACAGGACTTGCTGTGACGGTGGCCAAATATGAAAGTAGCTTGCCATCCGAAATCAACGATGCCCCTGAAGTAGGTATATTCCACTGGTGCATCTTTTTGTTCTCGGCATTTGGGAATAGATTTTTGTTAGTGAGCTAAAATGATGCAATTGACCCACCTCTGATCCTTGGTCCCAGTCCTCCCAAACCCATGGTAACCCACAGTTTTTCAAAAAGCAGACATCATAGACATTCATGTTGAGGATTGAAAGGGACTTGCATAATGCATTAGCCACCAAATTTAGAAAGAACATGTGGGAGTAAAATTTGTAAACGGGCAACAAATCCAGTAACCAAGAATATCCTTCTGCTTTATTATATTGTGTATACCTTATTTATATAGTGAAATGCGGCGGTTTACTAGGTCCCGTAAGGCTGGTTACAGGAGCCAGCAGGGACAACTCCGGTACTTTAGAGCACTGTGGCCACTCCTGTCGGGAGGCAGGCCAGGAGTAAATTGTCTCTTTACAACTCCAGATATCCAACTCTGATAAGTGAGGCCAGAAAGACTTCCCTCTTCCAAAAATAAAGGTTGGGGACGTTTGGACAACGTGGAACACCTCATAGCTAAAATGATCAACCAGGAGGTGTTCCAGCCGGGGTTTTATACCCCAGGGTCCCCAGCAGCTTTCAGCAACCTCTAGCTGAGGTCTGTATAGCAAAAGAGCTGTACACGTATGAAGGATAATATGCCTACGAGTCTGCATGGGGACCCGTAACAGCAGGGTCTTTTTAAGTGCTGCATGATACCTCCCGTAAGCATGAACCGGGAGAGCCAGGGCAGTATGAATCTGACCCTGGGAGTTTGGTGTCACTGCTTATGTGCATACACCAAAGCACATGAGCTATGCTCTAGGTGTGCCGGATGCGGCCGGCAATTTGCCATACCCGCGGGAGCGGGTGAAGTCATGGATGACAATCTGGCCAGTAATTTAATGATATGGCCTCTCACCAGCTCTAAGAGATATCAGACACCTGTTAACTGTGCATCGCTCTAAAGGGGCGCATCATGAGGGCGCATGAGTTAAGGCTGCAGAAAGTCCTAAAAACTGGTTGGAGCAGGAATAATGGCGTTTAGCCAAATGGTACAAGGGCACCACTATCAAAACACAGCAGGATGTGGACCCAGCTGTGTAATCCCCATTTTGAACATTAATTATTCACAAATAGCCATCAAGCCTACGCTCAACCCACAGTTCACAGCCTTGCGCAGATCCTCTAATATCCAGGAAAAGACCTGGACGATGCAGCAAAAACAATCGGCCTCATCAAAACTCATCCTGAGACCAGGATGCCGCCTCAAAAACCATACCCTTTCAGAACGGGAAGGTGTAATTGAACTAGAGACGATGGTGCAGGTCAAGGACCAAGCCGGGCGACCCCAGCTACATGTATCGCTCTTCAGGGATTTTGGCTAAGATCAAGTGTAGCATCTAACCATATAACATATAACCATATAACAATTACAGCACGGAAACAGGCCCTCTCGGCCCTTCCAGTCCGTGCCGACCATTTGTTTTCCCCTAGTCCCATCTACCTGCACTCAGACCATATCCCTCCATTCCCTTCACGTCCATATACCTATCCACTTTACTTTTAAATGTTAAAATCAATCCTGCCTCCACCACTTCTGCTGGAAGCTCATTCCACACAGCCACCACCCTCTGAGTAAAGAAGTTCCCCCTCACGTTACCCCTAAACTTCTGTCCCTTAATTCTCATGTCATGCCCTCTTGTTTGAATCTTCCCTACCCTCAATGGGAAAACGTATCCACGTCAACTCTGTCTATATCTTTCATCATTTTAAAGACCTCAATCAAGTCCCCCCTTAACCTTCTGCGCTCCAAAGAATAAAGACCTAACTTGTTCAACCTTTCTCTGTAACATAGTTGCTGGAACCCTGGCAACATTCTAGTAAATCTCCTCTGTACTCTCTCTATTTTGTTGACATCCTTCCTATAATTAGGCGACCAAAATTGTACACCATACTCCAGAATTGGTCTTACCAATGCCTTGTACAATTTTAACATTACTTCCCTACTCCTATATTCAATGCTCTGATTTATAAAGGCCAGCACACCAAAGGCTTTCTTTACCACCCTATCTACATGCGATTCCACCTTCAGGGAACTATGCACAGTTATTCCTAGATCCCTCTGTTCCACAGCATTCCTCAATTCCCTACCATTTACCATGTACGTCCTATTTTGATTTGTCCTGCCAAGATGTAGCACTTCACACTTAACAGCATTATCTGTTCTTATCAGTTTAATATCTGATACGTCCCTTACCTAGGGACCAAAACATTGGCACGCTCTAATGCACACCCCAAACAGGGTCAGGAGACCGAGGAATCCATACATCCTCTAGAGGTCAGTCACCGGTCGGGGGTAGGTTGCAATTGTTCTATGATACATGGTGCTGCATAACATCAGATCTATTCATACTGGACTGTATCCGAGGGTCTAAAATGGGGTTTATCTCGGAAGTACATCCACCCGTACAAAATACACCCAGGTATTGGGTTTTAATACCAGAAACTCTTCAGGTGAATGATGAAATTGGAATATTATTCCAAAAAAGGGGTAATGAAAAGGACGGCATATCAGCCTCAACAATTTGTGTCCAATATACCCCAAGCAAAAGAACGATGGTGGGTGTCGAGTCATTCTGGACCTAACCAGACTTGACTCTTAGGTCCAGCATAAACATTTTTAAAAATGGAAACTTTCAGTACTGCTAAGCAAATAGTATCAAAAGGGTGTTATATGGCAACCATAGATCTGAAAATGCATATTATTCAGTACCAATACCGTAGATACTTGAAATTTAGTTGGATGAGACAGCTATGGCAATTTAGAGTTTTTCCCAATGGGTTAACCTCAGCCTAGGCTATTTACAAAATTGTTGAAACCAGTATCAGGGCTACTCCGCGCTCAGAATCGCATTGTAATGGCATACTTGGATGATGTTTCTCATCATAGGTAAACTCAGGAAGCAGCTGAGGAATTGGGTTCAGTTACCAAACACCTGTTTGAGAGGTTAGGTTCTTCACTCATCTAATTAAATCCAAATTAGTACCATCTAGAATGATTGGCTATTTGGGGTTCATCATTGATTTAACTAACATGTCAGTTACTTTGCCTACGGCCAAAACTGTAAATTATGAAGGCCTGTAGGAATCTGGTTGATGAATAACAACCCTCCATCCGATGAGTAACCAGTGTTATTGGTAAGTTACTGGCGTGTTTTCCCTGCAGTACAGTTCGGACCTCTGCACTATCAGAATGTGCAACGAGCTAAACAACAAGCACTAAAAGAACATGCAGGTCATTTCAATAGACCGATGCAGTTGTCAGCCGAAGCTATCGCCAAGTTGCGATGGTGGATAACTAATGTCTCACAATGTACTAGAGACATTCTGACTCAATAATCTTCAATTTACAAACTGATGTGAGTGCTTCGGGATGGGGAGCCACTGATACCGAGTCTAGCTGTGGCGGCAGATGGAATGTGGAAGAGGCGTTAATCCTGCAGAGGCATGGGATAAACTACGTAGAATTGCTGGGTGCATTCTATGGCCTAAAAGCATTCTGCTCAACAATGCATGATTTGTATGTGCAGCTTCAGATTGACAATGCCACAGCTGTTGCATATATCAATCACATGGGTGGAATTAGCTCATTATTGTGTGACAATCTGGCTACCCTCATCTGGCACTGGTGCATTACGAGAAACATCTAGGTCTCAGATATCTACCTACCAGGTAGAGATAACGTGAAAGTGGCAGACACCAGGTCACGTAAATTCAATGACAACACAGAAGGGATGCTGAATCCAAAAGTTTTCAAAATGATTGTCAGCCGGTATGCATTGCCAGACATAGATCTGTTGCATCCAGGTTAAATCACCAGTTACCTAAATACGTCTCATGGGAACCGGATCCAGGGGCAGTAGCGGTGGATGCATTCTCGCTACATTGGGTACGTACGTTCTTACGCTTTTTCCCCCATTCTGCCTCATTAGTCAATGTCTCACCAAAATAGAGCACGACTACGCTTTAGGCGTTTGGTAGTTCCTAACTGGTCATTCATGACTATCCCCAGATCCAGTAACTTGTTGGTTCACCCTGGGACAGGGGAGAGTCACCTTTTACATGATCGTATTAATCTGTTGATTTGTATCTTCAGACTGTTCCAACGACTGGGACTATCGAATGGGACCGTGGATGAGATGGTACTAAAAAACGATATGTATCTCATATTAGGAAATGGGAGATGTTCTGTTTACAGTCAAATATATCTTATCATACTGCAGGCATACCGGATGTATTGGCGTTCCTTGCAACATTGCATTTTGATGAGCAGTTAAGCTATAGTGCAATTAATAGTGCTTGAAGTGCTTTGTCCTCCTATTTAGGGCAAGGGTCCGGACAACACTCTGTCGGATCTGATCTATTGGTGGCCCGATTCATGAGAGGTATTTTAAAAAAAAACCCTCCCAGACCTAGATATACGGAAATCTGGGATGTGAGCATAGTTCTCACACTGCTTCGGCAATGAACTCCAATTACATCTCTGCCTTTCCAGAAGTTTACGCTCAAAGTGGTCATGTTCATGGTGCTAGTGTCAGCACAATGGGTCCAGATATTGCAAAGGTTATGACTGGACAGCATGCATTCTTCTGTAGATAATATTACGTTTTATGTATATGATCTAATCAAACAAAGCAGGCCAGGGATGGCTGGAACCAAAATAAGCTTAAAGTATACCCCATTGACCTGAATGTCAGTTTGACCTATTGACCTCTGTGTACCTATCTGATTGACCTATGTGTAGTTACGCACCTGAGTCAGTATGTCAAGGTCATCAAGAGTCTCAGAGGCTCTGAAACAGCGATGCTCATCAGTCACATAAAATCTCATACAAAGGTGTCAGTACAAATTATTTCTAGATGGCCGAAACAGGTTTGCATTATTGCTGGAGTGGACACTGATGTGTTTAAATCTCATCCTACCAGGGCGGCGTCAATGTACGCAGCAAAGGCGCAGGACGTGCCTTTAGACTAAATCCTCACCGCAGGATGGTCCAGTGAAGGAACTTTTTTCACGATTTATGATAAACTTGTCCCCGCAATGGAAGGATTAGGGCATGCTGTTTTGGGTTCTGTTTACGTTCTCCTTTGTAATTTCCCCTACGAAAGAGGGGTTATTACTGTTCTTTTATTGTTTAAGACATTCATTGTATACTTTAAACAATGTTTAATACATTATTTGTTTATCCTGTGTCAACCGAAGCAGTGTGTCGTATGGAACTGTATCTACGGCATGAAATCACAGAGCTTTCAAATCTTCACGGAATCACTCACGTGACTCCGAAGTAAAATAGTAAGATTAAACGAGAACTTACCAGTTTGAAGTTTGATCTTTATTTTATGAGGAGTTACGGTGAGCGATTACGAGTCCTCCACTCCCGGCCCTCATAATCACAAAGATCATCTGGTAGTTCTAGTCTTCTTACTATATCACTTCGACTGTAGTTACTGTGATTTCACGCCGCTGCTTTGAAGATTGACGCGCAGGCGCTCTGGCAGGGCTTCTTCACGTAATCGCTCACCTTAACTCTTCATAAAATAAGTTCTCGTTTAATCTTACTATTATTCCTTACTACAAAAATGTCCAAAAGTTTCAGGGAGAACATGCAAGCTTCACACAGACAGCACCAATGGCAAGATTGAACATGGGTCTCTGGCACTTGCCCTTGGTAGTGTTTTCATTTTGTCTACTTGCCTTTAAAAGTTCCGGGCATCTGTTTTTATATTTCTCATTGGTTTGCTCTATTTATTTTTCCTTTCTTTGTCATTTTTTGGAAATCTTTTGTGAAATTCTAAAATACTACCAGTCTTCATGTTTAATGACCTTCTGGCATCTTTATAAGCAGTTTCCTTAAATTTAATATTATCTTTAATTTCTCCTCTGATCCTTCATTGGACCAGTTTTACTGATATGGCTTTGTGCCATCAAGGAATTGATATCTGCTTCAAATCATGTGTTGTTATTTTAACAGGTGCCATTGCCTGTCAACTTTAATATAGTGTCCAATCTATCCCAGCCAACTTCCCCTTCAGACCTTCATTTTCCAAAACCCTGTTTTCAGAAAGAACTTCCAGCACCTTTGAACTTAATTCTGTCATATTACAGCCACTCTTTCTTTTAAGCTCCTTGATAAAATGATTATTTTATTACTGCAGGGTAAAAATAGGCTGTATGTTACGTTGTTTAGTCATTATTGTACTAATGTCATTAGAAGCAATTGCTTGTCAATTTATGTGGCACCCACGTTTAAAGTATCAGTTGTGTTCTTATATAACAGGCGTTTGTTTACTGCGCGGGGGGGGGGGGGGGGGTTAGATGGAAACAGGATTTTCCCCCTGTTCTGTTTAAATCCAAAATAGCCTTTTTCCTGCTTGTCAATTTTCAAAGGAACTTTTATGTGGTTCTCTGGTTCCCGATCAAAATTGCGTTATAACCAATTCAGCTGCATAATGCAAATAATGTTCCCCACCTCATCACTAGGGCTGTATCCAATTTGTGTTATGAACACGCATTATAGCAGAACTACCTGTATTAAATCTAAAATAGCCTGTTCCCTCAACAGTTTCTCAACACAGTTTTCTAGAAATCCATCTCAGATATACTTTAGGGTTCTACCCTCTACATCGTTGATACTAATTTGATTTATCCCCTCTAATATAAGGGTAAAGTGTTTTATAGGGTTTTCTTAACATTTTATATATTATCAAAAAATAGTGGAGGAGATATTATCTGTGCACTGGTTACACTCTGAATTATCACTTGTGCAGATTGGGGCCGATATCTTGCCAACAAAACATTGGATATCCATGGTGGTGGAGACGCTGCTGAGCATTGTCGACAGCCGCTACCGTCCAAAGGGACGCATTTTCCCATGGTTCCAACATGTAAGTTCTTTCTTGGACAAACAATAATGTGTGCAATCCTGAGTAATTGAATATGACAATAAAGGTGTGCCATGTATTAGTTTGTGTGACATGAATCAGACCTGTAGTTTAGTTTTGAACTACAGCGCGGACACAGGCCCTTCAGCTCACCGTGTCCGCGCAAATCAGCGATTCCCCGCACACTAATACTATCCTACACGCACTAGGGACAATCTCCGGGTACTCCGGTTTCCTCCCACACTCCAAAGACGTATAGGTTTGTAAGTTAATTGGCTTGGTAACATTGTAAATTGCCCCTGGTATGTGTAGGATAGTGTTAGTGTGTAGTGTGCGGGGATCATTGGTTGGCGTGAACTCAGTGGGCCGAAGGACCTGTTTCCACGCTGTATCTCTGAACTAAACTAAACTAAAGGAAGCTTTAGAGGCAGGTACGATTATCTTGTTCAAAGAATATCTGGACACTTCTGGATGAAGATGGTTTAGAGGGATATAGCCAAATGCAGGTGAATGGGACTAATATGGAAAGATATCTTGGTCAGCATGAACAACTTATACCTAAGAGCTTGTTTCTGTGTTCTGTGACTCTATGACTGACATTTTTAAAGGGATATAATCAAAACCTTTCTGAATTTCTGAGGACAAAGTGAAAAAGCCTAACGGAAATCTTCTGAGAAAGTTGCTTGAGATCATGTGTCACAAATGAACCTTTGAATTTCAGAGCCATGTGTAGCAGAGAACATTATTTTTTTGCAATTATTCAAATAAAGATGAAAACATAAGCTCCAAAGTAAAATTAACTATCTTCATTTAGTTTTTGGTGTTTTGCTATTCATTTAAGTGCAGTCATGGAAAGAAAGTTGCCTAAAGAAACTATGTCTATTGACAGTTTTCTGTTTTCAGCGATATTGTTTTTTTTGGAGGCTGCAGTGTGATCAAAGAGACAAGATTGGTGAACAGATTGGTGAACTTCCTGATGCATTTACTGTAAGATGAGGTCTTCCGTTCCAGCACTTTGAAATGTCCTCCTTTTCCAGGAAGGGTGGCTTTCCTTCCACTGTGATTGAAGGAGCCCTCTCTTACATTATCTCTTTCCCTGACATTGGCTCTCATCCCACCTCGCTCCAGAGTGAGAGATCCCTGAGTCCACTCCTCTCCTACCACTGACCATTGGCACATTTCCCTGCAACCACAGAGATGCATCATTTGTTATCACAACTCCGCCTTCGCCCCATCCAGAGGCCCAAGTAGCTCATCCTGCCCAAGCAGGTGAGCAAAGATTCACAAACACCTCCACCACTCAGTGCTGCCGATGTGGCCTCTACATTGGTGTGAATAAGCACAGACTAGTCGACCATTTTGCAGAGCACTTACAACTCTGCAGTGACCATCCCCTGCTCTCAGTTGCATATCATTTCAACTCTGTCCATCCTCTGTAGTCTCCACTGGCAGGATAAGACCCAAGGTAAACTAGAGGACATTATTTTCCAGCTGGGTATTCCACAACCCAATAGTATGAACAGCTTTATGTGACCCTACCTTCTGGCATCATCCTCCAGTACCCCATTTTTTCCTGCTTCCCTTCTCACCCCCCTTCCCCACCATATGGGTCTGGTTCCATCTGCCATTCACCTCTCTCCATCATTACCTTCCTTATTTATCAGATGTCAGCATTGGCACCTCTAATAATGTAGCACTCCCTCCCATTCCATTGATTTTGGTTGTGTGAGCTCAGCTTCGGAGGTGTGTGAAATCACTGAAGTGAGATAGATTCTTGGCGTCTGCAACACTAACATTGAGGGCAGTGAAATGAATCAGCCGCTTAATTTGTCAGAATGAGATTGTTTATGATAAGTTGACATTGGAAGTTGATGTGAGAGCTAAGAGATTATTCCCATGGTGCAGGCTTAAATCGACTCAGAAGTTGGTGCTTACAATGTTTTTTTCTCAGTTTATGGCAGAAATGAACTGTCCGCCCAGAGGTCTGGAAATTTTTCAAGAGCATTCAAACGTTTCCAAAAGCAGAGGGGATTGCCCTAAACAGAACAATCCATTCTGGATGCCGAGGCTTCTTTAAGGAGTTCCCCGTATATTGAGGGTATAATGAGTAGTTATGGGCCTGTCCCACTTAGGCGACTGCAGGAGACTATGCGGTCACCATATATTCACGAGTGTTTGCTGGGTAGTCGCCTTCATGGTCATGAGGAGGTCGCGCATTCTAGGAACTAGTCGCGGCCTCATTATCAACAGGTTGAAAAAATAGTGGCGACCAGAATGTAGCCGCCATGGAGAATAGTGAGAATTCTCGTGCCGTAGTTGCAGTGGTAGTGGGTTGCCAGGAGGTCGAAGGTTGTCGTAGGTTCTAGTAGGTTGTAGCCTGTGCTGACCGGTGAATATCATTGGGGAAAGAAAATGTAGGCAGTAGTTTTCAGGACCAAGGATAAACGACCGGTAATGTTAATGTCCGCCGAGCTTCACAGCCGTGTATCTCTGGCTTCTTAAAAGTTGTCTCCCCTCTGTCCCCGTCTTTTAAAGGACTTACGTGACCCTTCCCGTACACTGTACTTTCACCATCTTAATTACAGCGCCAACCTTCCTGTTCATCATGGTGTGATTCTGTATCACATTGGCTTTGCACCGTGTGAATTTCACTCAGACAGCGCTCCTCCCGCTTCTTCCTGTCCCCCGTCTGCATAACGGGCTGGTGAAGGAAGTAATGTGTGTGTGTTCCACTCTGACAGTCGTTGTTCCAGTCGCCGGCTTTACAGGCAACTGCCGGCGACTTGACAGTTGCCGGCAGTCGCCTGAAAAATCGCCTAAGTGGGACAGGCCCATTAGGCTCTATTCATGGCGACAGTCAACCACGATATTGTCAGCACAAGCATTGTCCCATCCACAGTTGTGATGGAGCTGGTTAATTACAATTTAATTATTATTTTTTTATAACTAGTTTGTTAATGTCGTAATCTTAGGGAAAGTTTGCAGTAATTTATTTGGAGTATCCTGGTTAAAATTTACTTAATGAAGGAAACAGTTTTAATAAATATTATTTTCATAGAATCATGGAATCATAGAAAATAGGTGCAGGAGTAGGCCATTCGGCCCTTCGAGCCTGCACCGCCATTCAATATGATCATGGCTGATCATCCAACTCAGTATCCTGTACCTGCCTTCTCCCCATACCCCCTGATCCCTTTAGCCACAAGGGCCACATCCAATATGGCCAACGAACTGGCCTCAACTCCTTCTGTGGCAGAGAATTCCACAAACTCACCACTCTCTGTGTGAAAAATGATCTTCTCATCTCGGTCCTAAAAGACTTCCCCCTTATCCTTAAACTGTGACCCCTTTTCTGGAGTTCCTCAACATCGGGAACAATCTTCCTGCATCTAGCCTGTCCAACCCCTTAAGAATTTTGTAAGTCTCTATAAGATCCCCCCTCAATCTCCTAAATTCCAGCGAGTACAAGCCGAGTCTATCCAGTTTTCTTCATATGAAAGTCCTGTCATCCCAGGAATCAGTCTGGTGAACCTTTGTACTCCCACTGTGGCAAGAATGTCTTTCCTCAGATTAGGAGACCAAAACTGTACGCAATACTCCAGGTGTGGCCTCACCAAGACCCTGTACAACTGCAGTAGAACCTCCCTGCTCTTGTACTCAAATCCTTTTGCTATGAATGCCAACATACCATTCGCTTTCTTCACAGCCTGCTGCACCTGCATGCCTACTTTCAATGACTGGTGTACCATGACACCCAGGTCTCGTTGCATCTCCCCTTTTCCTAATCGGCCATCATCATATATCTCTTAAAATACCCCTCATATATTGCATAAAGACCAACTTATTTGACATTAATGTAAGAACCTAAGAGGACCTACCTTTGTCTCTTATCTCTTGACTATTACTTTCTTCAGTTTAAAGATGCAGCCATGGGCACTTGCAGTGGCCCTAGCTATGCCTGACTTTTTGTTGGTTATGTTGAAAAGTCCTTGCTCCAAACATACACTGGCACCATCTCCCAACTCTTTTTGCACTACATTGACAACTGCATCTCTAATGCCTGGCTGGCATCTTAATTTAGTTATCCACAACTTAATTATAGCCACCATTCCAACCAGTTTGCATATATGTCTCCCAATTACATAACATTTCTTTGGGCACTGAGTTAGTGAATGGAAAGCCTTGCTGTCATTCAGCTATCTTTGGCATTCCTCACGGGTGTTTGGGACTCATCAGAGGGTAAAATGCTTGTTTGTTTCATCATTTCATTCCCAACCCAGCACATATGTTCACATCTCAATTTATTCAGCTTACCACACAGGTAAATTTGGGCATTTTAAGCAAAGGATGAAAACTTAGTTATGTACAACCAGAGTTGATCCAGTGGATTTCCCAAAGTGAAAACGAACCATATTCTCCATATATCGTAGTCAAAATTCCATCCTCAAACAAAATCAGTGTTTTAAAATAAGTGGATTCCTTTCTAAAGTGTAGATATTAGTACTATGAAAGCAGAGTATTGTTGGTAAGCAAACAGCATATGTATAGATGGCAAATCAAATGGATCAGCAGATAAACTGTGATCGTGTTGTTTCAGGGTGTAATTTTGACCAGGATGTACGGAGAATATTGTTCTTAAGTTTGGTTTGAACTTATTATTTAAAAGACAGCACCTCTGATAATACAGGGACCTGTTAATTCCAGCCAAGAGCATTTTGTTTGCAATACATGCAACAGAGGGTTTGCTGACTATCTTTCATCTTAATTAGTGATTACAAATTGTCAACAGGAAGAGGAAACAGTGTCATAAATGGCAGCTTTCTGTTGTGAGCAAACTTCATGTCACAGGAATATGTCTTGGATTCCTATAGCAAAACATGTCAGAATGGTATGCATGGCTTCCTTCCATTTAATAAGCTTGAGGCTTTATTTTCCGAGAGTGACTACAATTAAGCTTTTGCAACTTGGAGTTGTGTATCACCTCTTAAAGCAGAAAATCATAATAAGCATCTGCACAGAGTCTTGACTCATTGAAATATAGGAAAGACCAAACTTTAATGAGTTCTTCACTAATTCCATTTTATGGCTTTCACAGAGATCTTATTCTGGAGAGAGTACAGCCAGTGCCATAGCTCGTTCCTGCGCTGCGATTGCTTTGACTCTCCTTGTGCCTGTGTTCATCACTTCGCACAAAGAAAACATCGAGGAAGTCCTCAGCATTTTCACCGCTGGCTTACCAGGAAAACCAAATGCCGATGAGTCTCACACTGTACAATTTCATACAGGACTGGCCATGGGAATGTTCCTGTCCCGCTTATATGAAGAACGAATGAGGTAGCTGTAGAAACATTAGTTTTAATCAGCATTTGCTAGAATGTGTAGTTGTTTTTATATAATAAGTTTTAATATGATGTTTTAAGTTACAATTTGAGAGGGAAAAGGGTAATTCGGAGGTGTCAGTATTTCAGTTGAACAAAGGGGACTCTGGAGCCATGAGGGACGAGCTGGCCAAAGTTGACTGGAAAGATACCCTAGCAGAGATGACAGTGGAAGAACAATGACAGGTATTTCTGGGAATAATACAGAATGTGCAGGATCAGTTCATTCCAAAGAGGAAGAAAGATTCCAAGAGGAGTAAGGGGCGACCGTGACTGACAAGGGACGTCAGGGACAGTACAAAAATAAAAGAGAAGATGTACAACATAGCAAAGATGAGCTGGAAGCATGAGGATTTGGTAATGTTTAAAGAGCAACTAAAAATAACTAAAAATGCATTAGGGGGAGAAAAGATGAGGTACAAAGGTCAGCTAGCCAAGATTATAAAGGAGGATGGTCAAAGCTTCTTTAGGTACATGAATAGAAAAAAATTAGTTAAGATCAAAGTTGGACCCTTGAAGATTGAAAAAGATGGATTTATTATGGGGAACAAGAAAATGGCAGATGAACAGATACTTTGGATCCTTCTTCACTAAGGAGGACACAAACAATCTTCCTGATGTACGATCTGGGGTAACGGAGGAACTGAAGGAAATCCACATTAGGCAGGAAATGGTGTTGGATAGACTGATGGGACTGAAGGCTGATAAATCCCCAGGACCTGATGGTCTGCATCCCATGATACTTAAGGAAGTGGCTCTAGAAATCATAGACGCATTGGTGATCATTTTCCAATGTTCTATAGATTCAGGATCAGTTCCTGTGGATTGGAGGGTAGCTAATGTTATCCTACTTTTTTAAGAAAGGCGGGAGAGAGAAAACTGGGAATTATAGACCAGTTAGCCTGACGTCGGTGATGGGGAAGATGCTGGGCAATCATAAAAGGTGAAATAGCGGCACATTTGGATAGCAGTAACAGGATTGGTCCGAGTCAGCATGGATTTACGAAGGGGAAATCTTGTTTGACTAATCTTCTGGAATCTTTTGAGGATGTAATTGGGAAAATGGACTAGGGAGAGCCAGTGGATGTAGTGTACCTGGACTTTCAGAAAGCATTTGATAAGGTCCCACATAGGTGATTCGTGGGCAAAAATAGGGTACATGGTAATGGGGGTAGAGTGTTGACACGGATAGAAAATTGGTTGGCAGACAGGAAACAAAACGTAGGGATTAACGGGTCCCATTCAGAATGGCAGGCAGTGACTAGTGGGGTACCGCAAGGCTCGGTGCTGGGACCGCAGCTATTTACAATATATATTAATGATTTAGATGAAGGGATTACATAACATTAGCAAATTTGGAGATGACACAAAGCTGGGTGGCAATGTGAACTGTGAGGAGGACGCTATGAGAATGCAGGGTGACTTGGACAGGTTGGGTGAGTGGTCAGATGCATGCTAGATGCAGTTTAATGTGGATAAAATGTGAGGTTATCCACTTTGGTAGCAAAAACAGGAAGGAAGATTATTATCTAAATGGTGTCAAATTGGGAAAAGAGGATGTACAACGGGATCCTTGTTCATCAGTCATTTAAAGTAAGCATGCAGGTACAGCAGGCATCGAAGATAGCAGTACAGCATGTTGGCCTTCATAACAAGAGGAGTTGAGTGTAGGAGCAAAGAGGTCCTTCTGCAGTTGTACAGGGCCCTAGTGAGACCACACCTGGAGTATTGTGTGCAGTTTTGGTCTCCAAATATGAGGAAGGACATTTTTGCTATTGAGGGAGTGCAGCGTAGGTTCACAAGGTTAATTCCCGGGATGGCGGGACTGTCATATGGTGAGAGAATGGAACGGCTGGGCTTGTATACTCTGTAATTTAGAAGGATGAGAGGGGATCTTATTGAAACATATAAGATTATTAAAGGTTTGAACACGCTAGTGGCAGGAAACATGTTCCCGATGTTGGGGGAGTCCAGAACCAGGGGCCACAGTTTAAGAATAAGGGGTAAGCCATTTGGAACGGAGATGAGGAAACACTTTTTCACACAGAGGGTTGAGAATCTGTGGAATTCTCTGCCTCAGAGGGTGGTGGGGGCCGGATCTCTGGATACTTTCAAGCGAGAGCTAGATAGGGCTCTTGAAGATAGCGGAGTCAGGGGATATGGGGAGAAGGCAGGAACGGGGTACTGATTGTGGATGATCAGCCATGATCACATTGAATGGTGGTGCTGGCTTGAAGGGCCGAATGGTCTTCTCCTGCACCTATTGTCTATTGTAACCCATCATTTGGCAGGGATTGTCCCAGAGTTTGGCTGCATAGGAATTCTGAGGGCCAATAACAGAATGCAGTTTGTATAACTGTCTAATGAAAAGACACAGTGATCCACTACAACCATGTTTGACCTTTCCTCCAGCTTTTCCTCCAACTATAATCAGTCTGAAGAAGGGTTGCAAACTGAATCGTTGCCTATCCATGTTTTCCAGAGATGCTGCCTGACCCACTGACTTACTCCAGCACTTTGTGCTGTAATCCAGCATCTGAAGTTCTTTGTATCTATATCTATCATCTAAGTGATTCTCTAGTTCCTGATTAAAACCATTTTATGACCAATTTTCCCTATGTAATGCAAATGGTGTTCCTGAATTTACCAATCGCGTTACCTGTAATTAGAAAATGGAAACATGCATTATAGCAGAACTACCTGTACTTTGCCATAACCAGTGGATTCAGGTGATTGAAAGGTTATTCAATATTTTGCACACTTTAATGCAGCCGTGTCTTTAATCGTGGCACTTTACGTTAGAACTGATTATAGAAACATAGAAAATAGGTGCAGGAGTAGGCCATTCGGCCCTTTGAGCCAGCATCGCCTTTCAATATGATCATGGCTGATCATCCAAAATCAGTACCCCGTTGCTGTTTTCTCCCCATATCCTTTGATTCCGTTAGCCCTAAGAGCTATATCTAACTCTTTTTGAAAACTTCTTGTGAATTGGCCTCCACTGCCTTCTGTGGCAGAGAGTTCCATGTATTCACAACTCTGTAGGTAAAAACGTTTTTCCTCATCTCAATCCTAAATGGCCTACCCCTTATTCTTAAACTGTGACCCCTGGTACTGGACTCCCCCAACATTGGGAACATTTTTCCTGCTTCTAGTCTGTCCAATCCCTTAAGAATTTTATGTTTCTATAAGATTCCCTCTCATCCTTCTAAATTCCAGTGAATATAAGCCCAGTCGATCCATTCTTTCATCATATGTCAGTCCCGCCATCCAGGGAATGAACCTGGTGAACCTACGCTGCACTCCCTCAATAGCAAGCATGTCCTTCCTCAAATTAGGAGACCAAAACTGCACACACTACTCCAGGTGCGGTTTCACCAGGGCCGTGTACAACTTTAGTAGGAGCTCCTTGCTCCTATTCTCAAATCCTCTTGTTGTGAAAGCCAACATGCCAGTAGCTTTCTTCTCTGCCTGCTGTATCTGCATGCTTACTTTCAGTGATTGATGTACAAGGACACCGAGGTCTTGTTGCACCTCCCCTTTTTCTAATCTGAAACCATTCAGATAATAATGGGCGGTGGGTGCCGGTTCTCTGGATTCTTTCAAGAGAGAGCTAGATAGGGCTCTTAAAGATAGTGGAGACATGGGATATGGGGAGAAGGCAGGAACGGGATACTGATTGTGGATGATCAGCCATGATCACATTGAATGGCGGTGCTGGCTTGAAAGTCCGAATGGCCTCCTGCACCTATTGTCTATTGTGATAATAATGTCTTGTTCTTGCCACCAAAGTGGATAACCTCACATTTATCCACATTATACTGCATCTGCAGTATAATATGGATAAATGTGAGGTTATCCACTCACCCAACCTATCCAAGTCACCCTGCAGCCTCATAGCATCCTCCTCACAGGTCACACTGCCACCCAGTTTTGTGTCATCCACAAACTTGGAGATGTTACATTTAATTCCTTCATCTAAATCGTTAAATTATCCTTGTGTTCTTTGAACTACAATTCAGGTGGAAAGATTTAACAATTTCAAAAGAGATATTACTTTGTGCTCCCTGAAGTCATTACAATTAAAATTTATAACAACACATCCTTTTTAACGCTAGCCACAGGGAATTGAAAATCAAATCTATTGTAATAATTGAGAAATGCAACTGAAGTAAATCTTCAAAATTATTGTACTGAAGATCAGCAGGAAATTAGCATCAAATACAACACATTTCTTAAATATCCTATCAGGATATTGCAAGTGGAGTATTGCTAATGTATGAATGTTCAGGGACTTTGGACGAAACAGCAGTGATAATTGCAAGAACATTTATTTGCAATTAATTGATATCGAACCACCCTTCTCACCCTGTCAAAATTAATCTCAATCCATTTGGGTTTACAAGCACAGCATGCATTATTTCAAGCTATTTCATGGTTGGATTTACAGAACATAATCAGTTTTTGAGTACGAAATGATCCATGCAAATTTAAAGCCAACTATGATCTTTATTTTCCAGTGATGTTTCAGCACAGAAAATGAATTTGCTGCTCATGAAATCTCTCGATGCATTGGAGAAATGTTGCTTTGACATGAACCTGGAATACAAGTACAGTTTACAGATTTTTATGATTTTTTTGTGAAATACTTTAATTGACGAATCTGCCAAAAAATGAAGTGAGTAGATTTTTTTGCATGATAAAGCCTGGATCCATGAGATTTTTCTCCCTATATCCTGACAATAATGTGGAGCGAACTTGCCAGATCATGCTGCGCTTGTCCTCATCATCACATTACGAAATGTTATCAACTTTATAGGATTGAGCACAGGATTGAGCTCAATCCTATAAAGTTGAAAGCATTTTGTAATGTGATGATCTGGATGCACAATTTTACCTCCGGTGAATAGTTTCTATTGGTGGTTTTCTTACAGGCAGTATTAAAATTCTAGTCTTATGTCTGAATGACTGTGATGTGTTGCAATGCATATTTACCTTGGCTATTCTGAGTACAAAACTCTCAAATAACGTGCAGCAGGAAGATTGCTTTTATGTTTGAATTAATAATTAAAAAGGCAATTGGGCTTGAAACACATTTAATGTTGCATCAGCTAAACAACAATAAAGTGCAAGCTGCATATGGTGCTTTCATTTAGAACTTTGGTTCTATGTATCACAACCATATTGTCACTTCATCTCGGAGAATGAATTTCTTCCTGATGGTGCACACAGCATTGTCAACATTATGTGGAATTTCAAGCTTCACTTAAGCTAATGGCTCAGAAATGAAATCTGTTTCTGTTTACCCAGGTCTGCTTGTGATTTCACCATCTTTAATACAAATAGATTGTGCATCTTGCTACTCTGAGTACAGAAGTTTCAAATCAAATTTGTGTTACTTGTGCAGAATACTTTTTTATGTTTGAATGCATAATTAAAAAGACAATTGGGCTTGAAACTCATTGCATCTCTGATTTTAGCACAACTTGAACACCCATCTGCCTCTCCATTTACGCCCGCCCCATGAATTATCGTCCTCTGAAATCTAGCAGGAAACATTACCAGCAAGTCATGAAATAATAGCTGGAAATGAACAAATGCTGCCATGCTCTCATCTTGCATCTACATTTGGAAAGATGGTATAGGAGTCTGAGAACTCCAACAATGGTTTTTTCCCATGAACCATCAGACTCTTGAACCACAGTGCACAACACTCAGCACAACCATACCTCAACTACGATCTACTATGGACTTTATTTTGTTTACACGCCATTACTTCCTCCAAGGCAAAGCCAGAGGGCAGTTCCAGTGACAACAAAGCATCACTCCCAGACAAGCTCAATGCGTTCAACACATGCTACGATAGGGAGAACACTGCTATGCCTTCCCAGGCCTCCATAGCTCCCAATAGTATTACAATCACAGAGGCAGATGCCAGACGATCCCTCAGGATGGTGAGCCCTCAGAATGGGTCTGGAACTTTGGTATACCTGGTCACGTTCTTAAAACCTGTGCAGACATCTTAAACCTCCATCTGGGAGATTCCCACCTACTTTAAAAGGGCATCAATAATACCTAAGAAGAATAAGGTAACATGCCTCAATGACTACCAACCGGTAGCCCTAACATCCGTGGTGATGAAGTGTGTTGAGAGGTTGGTTATGGCACATATCCTACCTTAACAAGAACCTGGGCCTATTACAATTTACCTACCGCCACAACCGAACAACAAAGGATGCAATCTCACTGGTTCTCCATTCTGCACTGGTCCACTTGGACAATAAAAACACACAAGCCAGGCTGTTGTTCATTAATTATAGCTTGGCATTCAATACCATCATCCCCTCCAAACTGGTTACCAATCTGAAGGAATTGGGTCTCTGAGCATCTCTCTGCAAGTTGATCCTCTGCTTCCTCATCAACAGACCACAATAAGTACAAATTGGATGCAACACTTCTCCTCAATAATAATAGGAGCACCTCAAGGCTGAGTGCTCATCTGCCTGCTCTACTCATTCTATACTCATGACTGTGTAGCTGAACACGGTGTCAACTCCTTTTTTTCAAATTTGTCAATGACCCCACCGTCATTAAACGAATTACAAATGGCAATAAGTAATTACCATTTGTAATGGTGAGGGAGATCAATCGACAGACCTAATGGTGCCAGAACAACAATCTTGCTCTCAATGTCAATAAAACCAAGGAACTTTCTTAGAAGACTTAGGAGATTCGGTATTTTGACAAATGCTCCCTTGAACTTCTACAGGTGCACAGTAGACAGCATATTGACTGGTTGCATCATGGCCTGGTTTGGAAACTCAAAATGTCCAGCAATGAAGAAGATTGCGAAAAGTGATGAAAACTACCCAGTCCATCACAAGTACTGTATACAAGAGAGAGTTAGATATTGTTCTTAGGGCTAATGGAATCAATGGATATGGGGAGAAAGCAGGAACGAGATACTGATTTTGGATGATCAGCCATGATCATATTGAATAACAAAATAACACAACTTATTGGCTGGCTTGAAGGTTTTTCTGTGTTTACTGACCTCCCCTCATCTAAGGGATCTTCAGGAGTTATTGCCTCAAAAAGACGCATTTCACTCCTGTCATCAGGAAGAAAGTAGAGGAGCCTGAAAACTGCAACATCCAGGTTCAGGAACCACTTCTTCCCAACAACCATAAGGCTATTAAATGCTACAATCTCCAAATCAGCTGCATACTACATGGACTAGGGGGCATTGCTTTTGTCTTTGCATTATGTGTGTGATTGTATGTACAGTAGATACTCTCTTTCTCTCTCCCTCTCCCTCCCCCTCCCCCTCCCCCTCTCCCTCCCCCTCCCCCCCCCCCCCTGCTGCTGATGGGGATTGGAGCGGCCCTAAGGGAGGATATGTCGTCACATATATATTATGTTTTTTTCACAGTTCTCTGGTTACCTGGTGTTACTGATAATTTATTATATTATTGATTGATCCGAAATTCATTGTTCTGTTCCCGATGCATATAACACTCTTGAGATGCTGGAAATTTGAAATAAAACTAAAAACTCTTACCTCCTATTCTCCAACATGTTACACTGCTCTGCCAATCACCCCAGGTCGATCAGCCTTTCCTCTACACTTTGATCAAATCCTCACAATGCAATGAGGGGTGGTCAACTGACCCCCAAGGTTCCTCCACCAGCCCTTTATCCTGAGTCTGTCATCCCCCCCCCCCCCCCATCATCCAATGGTGTCTCTTGACATCAATAGCTCCAAGAACAGTACCTGGTCAGATGCACTTGGCTTGGCGATGGAGCTTTTGATGCTGCGATCCACCTGTGTCTCAAACGTCTTCCTCACTGGAAGAAAGTGGCCGAATCTTGTCCAGAAGATGGAGTGCTGCACTGTCAGAGGAACTGGCAGAGGGGTAGTAATGTGACATTTGAAGGGTTATTTTGTGTTGCAGTGTCTCGGGGAGGGTGGGGTGAATTTCCTAATAGTACCTATCCTTTTCCATATTGGATTGGAATGATAACTTTTCTCCTTGCCTATTCAGGGAAATTAGAGACAAGAGACTGCAGAAGCTGAAATCTGAAGCAAAATATAAGCTTCGGGTTAAGCAGTAGCTTTCATGGGAACACGATACTCAGTGACTATTTGACAGTATAATGTGCCACTGGCATGCATTAGATAAATGTAACAATTCAAAACAATAAAATTTATAGTTTTTCCATATAACAAGTAAATCGGGAACTGGCAGTGCCCGCGAAGCGGAGGCTTGAGAGTAAACAGTCTCCAGTAATAATTCTAATTGTTGATGTTTTTAATATTTTACAGTACAGGATGTATCCTGGGAGTTGGCCTGGTTCTATCCCTCATGAGTCACAGCAGCCAAACAGAGTCCCGTGTGCATGTCTCTGTCACCCTTGGGAAGCTCTGTACTAGCTTGGATGAAAGTGTGACTCAGACCAGGGTACTGCAGGAGGTAGGTTGCTTCAGAGGTACCATGCTCATGCACAGAAGAATAGATTGAGACTTTCGATGATCAGCCATATTTTGCCATTATTGCAATTAAGATGAAGTAAAATAATGAATAGTGATGATGTGGGCTCGAAATTCATCTCTAGACTCGGACATGTGTACAGTTTCGTCGGCATGTTTTTTGCCAGAAACCGTACATAGGTACTCAATAACCCTGTCCTGGCAACATTTAGCTTTTTGAGTTGTCATAGAAAGCAGCAAGAGCCACTAAGTCTAAAGAATGTTGTTGTCCTCTGGTTATCTACCAACTCGCCAGCTATTCTTCAATATTGCTGAGTTAATAATGGTATTGATTTTTTTCATGAGCAGTTAATTAGAAAGGAGCTGATGACTGAATTTTATTTTCCCATTTGCCTTCAATAATAAAAGGAGTTGTCAGGATAAATTACCCCAACTTTGCGCGGTCCTTCAAGAGCCCCAGAGTGTTAGAGTCAGCTTGTTTTATACTTGTGAAGAAAGACTGGAGTTTCAACATCATCAGGGTGCTATCACCGGCTTGAGGCAGGCGGTGCTCTGGATTCACAGCATCTGACAGATTGACCACTTGGTTCATACTGAGTCCCATCACGTCCACAGGGCTCTCCAGTCATTCCCCCTGCCATTCCCTCAAACCATGCAAATGCTTTCATTTCAGATACTTTTGAGATACTTCCAGCTCCCTTTTGAATCATACAATTGAATCAACCTCAACAGCTTCCCTTGTAGTGCATTCCAAACCCTTACCAATTGCTAAGTATAAGACTTTAAAAGCAATTATTTTGGTTCCTTGGACAATAATCCTTATCCAGGGTCTAATATTTCTTGGCCCATCCGCTAATATAAAGCGGATATCTGCATAAGATTGATGTAACGACACCCAGTCCATACTCTTAATGATTTTAAATTGCACTTTCCAATCCCTTTACCACCACCTCTTCTCAGGAGAAGAAACCAACTTTATCCACATAACTAAAGTGCCAAATCCCTGGAATTATTTTCGTACTATGTATTTGTGTATTTGGCATCCTCTGGGAAACCTTTACAAAGTGTGGCACTCTGAACTGGACAGTACTCCAATTGTGACTGAGTCAACAGAGATCCACTGTGTCTTAATGTAGAAACAAAGAACTGCAGATGCTGGTTTACACAAAAGTACACAAAGTGCTGGAGTAATCCAGTGGATCAGGCAGGATCTCTGGAGAACGTGTATAGCAGAAGTTTCAGGTTGGGAGGGTCTGAAGAAAGGTCCTGACTCGAAATGTCACCCAGCCATGTTCTCCAGAGATGTTGCCTGACCTGCTGAATTATTTCAGCACTTTGTGTCCTTTTCCATTGTGACTTACTTAATGTTGAACCCGGTTGCTGTATTTATGTTTTTTAACCCATTTCTCAGCCTTCTCTGCTTTGACTGAACTATAAATATCTCTTGTTTGTGTACCCCTAGCACAAATTTCACCATAAATAATTGCTCTCAGCCCTGTTAAATTTGATCAGATCTCCCACCTTGCCGCTTCTAATCCAGGGGAGTAGACCAGTCATGCTGAGTGAAAAATAACTTTGCAAGTGACCTCTGAGTACATCGGATTTGCTGACAATTGTAACATGACCTCATTCATTTGAATGGGTTAATTGACCTGGGTCGCAAATGGAAGTACTGGGATATGCTTTTTTTTTAATGTTACTCCATGTTTCAATTCACTTCTTTAACATCGATGTCCTTTTACATTTTCCACTAACATTTTTTGTTTTCGAATTGTTTAAATCTCAAAAATGTTTGATTCCTTCTGATAATCAAAAGCCATATGGAAATATATTTTTTAAAGGATCAAAAGGCCATCAGTGATTCTGTGGACGGGGTTCTGGATCCACCACCTCAGACATAGTTATCACTTGCAGGTATCTCCACTTCGTAGGGCAGCTACGTCAGCAAGGTCTGCAATCTGATTTAACTCTTGAGACTGCAAAGGGTTAACGCAGCTGTGGACATGTCATGGAATGGTTGGGGAGGGGGTTAGAGAGGCAGAGGTAGTGAGAACAAAGTATAGGTTGGGTTTGATGCTATTCTCTGGTGTCTTGGTCATTTTTTTCTTAAATAACGTTATTCAAATTTTTGCCAATGTATTTTCTCATTTTATTTTCACTGATTTTTGTATTAATTCTCCAACCTCGCAATCTTGGCAAGCAAGTTTTCACATTCAATCTCTCTGCAGTATTCAGTGCCCGAAAGGAGAGAATCCCCTTCATCTGTCCCAAGTGCACGATGAAGCCGAGATGAAAGGTCTCAACTGAAACATCTGCCTATTTCCCTCCACAGATGCTACCATAAAGGTCCTGCTCAGTTCCCCAGCAGTTTATGTTTTTGCTCCAGATTCCAGCATCTGCAGTGGCTTGTATCTGCATAAGATTGATGTTACGATTGCAATTGTTAATATAAAGGGCCGAATGGCCTACTCCTGCACCTATTGTCTATGTATCTATGTAAATGTAAAGAGGTGCAGTAGGCATCTGTAGAAAAAAAACCTGCTGATTTTGCTTTATGAATTGAGGCTAAATTAGTAGCTAAGTCGACGGTACAAAAAAGGTAAGATGTGACCGACCACAAGGAAATGATCAAAAGAACAAAAATTAATCTTTTTCAGGTTCTGGCTTATTCAATTGCATGTGTATGTATTTCTGCGTTCAATGCTGGTATCATACAGCCAAATGAGGCCGAGGAGATCATGAATAAGCTGCGGACCTTGACAGAACAGAGTCAACAGGTCAGTTATCTATCAACGGTCTTCACATGCTCAAGATTAAGATGTATACACAAGTTTACAAAGTTATACTCAACCATGAAGTCAGTGTTGGACTTTTTAAGTTTTATACTGCAGCTCATTGGGAAACCAGAAGAATTTCAAGGCCACTGTCTTAATTCTCTGACCTTGGAATTTTGTTGCGCTAGGTTTGCACAGTTCATTTCACTGCACTATGTTGTAGCAGAAAGGAGAGAATCTCCTTCATCTCCTGCCAGGTGCAAAAGATAGAAAGAGGAAATGTAGACAAAAGTATGCTGCCATTCTTGTGAATATCCATCCTTAACTAAGACTGAATGTTGTCTTTGGCACAAGCAGACGTAGGAGGAAAGGTCAGCAGGGGAACAGACACAGCAGGTGCTTTACCTCTTGCATGTTGAATCTTACGTTTAAGTGGAATTAGTGTGCAAATGGATTTGTGAAATAGTTCAGTTTCTCCTTCCGGAGAAGATCCTGTGCTGCAGCAGAGTTAACATCTATTTCTTGTAACAACCTTTCTTACAGCTTTTCTGAGTGAAATGATCAATCTGTGCTGATTTCTGGTTAGCTTCATACCTCACATCAGCGTGCCATGGGCAGCATGGTGGCGCAGGGTTTGATGCCTTACCGAGTTGATGCCTTACAGAGCCTCAGACCTGGGTTTGATCCTGATTACGGGTGCTGTCTGTATGAGTTTGTACATTCTCCCCTTGACTGCATGGGTTTTTACCTGGGTGCTCCAGTTTCCTCCCACACTCCTAAGACATACAGGTTTGTACATTAATTGGCTTAGGTAAAAATTGTAAATTATCCCTAGTGTGTAGTGTGTGCTAGTATAACAGAGATAACAGTTGTCATGGTGGGCCGCAGGGCCCGTTTCCATGCTCTATCTCTAAATAAACTAAAAATCCAAATGCAATTGTATTGTAGCTTCAGAATAAGGTCACATTTGAGACTTTTATTACAGGGTTTTCAGTTTATCAGTTTTAACTGGATTTGAACTCTGCCCACATTGCTGAGGAGACCCTGCTGTCACATCGCAGTTCCACTGATTTTGTTGCTGTTTGATATTCTCGGACCAGACGTTCTTAAAAAAGCCATTGTTTTTCACTGAAATGGCTTATTTCCAGAGAACTAATTGTGTTTAGTGGCAACAGAAGCTCCCAATGACGTGCTGTTCCCTCATTCCCTTGCTGCTCCTGGGACTTGACTCAAGTGTACAAATCTATATTAGTGTACACTTTGAGCCTCAATGACATTCCATTTATGTATTTTTACTGAAAGTAAACTAGGAAAATAGGCAAAGAATAATGATGTAAAGATTCAAACAAATAACTAACTATTCTGCTTCACAGCAAGTAAACATAAACATCAATGATTATGTATCAGTTAGATTAATTAATGGGGTGGGAGATTGCAACCATCACGTGGTCCACCCTGTTTTGACGAATGCAATCAACCTGGCATGCACAATCAAATAAGATCAAATAGAACAAGTTGTCCTACAACTTTAGGCTGTGCACGCCATACGCAAGAAGAAGAAGAGAATAATTAATGCAACTTATCTTTGTATAATAAAAATTTAAAGAAAATACAGGTCTCCAACATCAGTGAGTAATCTTAATTGATTTGTATGATAATATCCAGCTATTCCACCAAATGTTCTGATTCTTTTCATATTTTTGTAGCCAGTCTGCTTATTTCTGGGATGCCGATTTGTTCCTGACCCCGGATTTCATACAGACATTAATATAAATCGCTGATCAAATGTGAGATCGTGCTTTCGTACTTAAAAGTTACCGTTCCAAACTTCAGTGGAAAGTGATATTCCATTGGCCTAAACTATGACGATTTTTTTGACAGCCCTTGGCATGTTGAAACAACTCCCTTGTTGTGCCCAGTTGTCTGACTTAACAGTATTATTGTAATCCATGGCCATCATTTTAAATGTATTCAAATTTGCTTGTTTTAAAACTTTAAAACAATTTTTTAATCAAAATGCTTTTGGTGGAAAACAGTTGTCAAAAGAACCAAAAAAGTAATTTCATGCACTGAACATTTTAATTTTCCATACACCTCAATCAGCTAATATTTATGACAGCATAAATCTTGTGCTGCTAGGTTGACATTTTAAAGGCTTTCAATCATATTTAGTTCAGCTTACCTCAGGGGCAGCATTCTTTCTTCTGAATCAGAAACCTGTCTCTCAGGCATGAGGTTATGTTCTAGATGTGGCCTTTAGTGCCAATGTTTGTTCTTGGAGGAGATGCTATCTATTGGATGAAGCATTAATCAATGGAGCTTGTCAACTCATTCGTGTGAAGGTAAAAAGATCTTTTGGCAGAATAGAAGCCCTGTCCAACATTCTTGCCTTAACTAATAGCCTCCAAAATAAACAGATGCATGTCAACTAGTAAAGTTTAGCTATGGTTTGAGATATCCTGAGAATGTAATTAGACGCAGTATAAATGCAATTATTTTTAAACAGAGACTCATGATGGATTAAGCTTCAAGTGCTGACAGCCCTATGATATCCACCAAAATGACCACTTTTCATTATTCATGTAACTTTTTGGCTATTTATTATAGCAAAGCTGAATGTAATCCATGTCTTCACTGAGCATTGAATGCAAGTATTATCCAGTGGAAGCGACTGAGCAATAAGTGGCTATTTTTTAAAATTTGAGTTTAATGGTGGTGTTGTTAATTACATCACCATCACATAGTTCCTTGATCTCACAGACAGACAGACAAACAAGACGTTTGTCTGTCTGTCTGTGAGATCAAGGAACTATGCCAAAACGGCACACAATAGCGCAGATCTTTTTGCAGAATCTTACTCAGCTTTTTCCCGTGGTCGTTAGTATCAAGTTTCTTCACATTTGATGTATTATTTCACAAGTTATTGATATTGAAAGTTTTTAAAGAGCCAACTTTGAAAATAATAACTGTCTGGGAGTGGGAGACTTTCTAGCAGCTTCCAGTGATTATGTCATAATCGCATCTCACAGTTGTCCAATCACAATGGGATCTAATTTCCACAAACTGCCGCGAAGATTCTCAAAATCGAAAATGACATCACAATGTGATCTCTGCTGCCAATGCAGAACCTATGAGAGTTGACGGAGTGGGGGATGGGAGGAGAAGAAATTTTATTTAAACATTGTCTTTAGTGTGGGTGTGCGAAAGAGGAGAGGTGAGAGAGGGAGTGACTGAGGGTAGAGAAAAGGAGAAGGAGGGAGGGGTGACAGAGAGACAATGGGATCACCAGCTTCAAGGTGAGTAAGGAGAGAGTGAGATTTTTGCCACCCCCCTGCCGACGCGGACCAAAAAGTCGAGTCCATTAATTGGCTCCAGGAAGCGCCAACTCCCCCCCCTCCCCCCCCCCCCATGTTGGAAGGATTGATTGCTTTGGGGGAATGGGTGAGTGATGGTGGAATATTGCATTGGGGAAATGGGACCCAACAGGTCAGGGGGGTAGGGAGGGGAGAGGGGTTATGGAGGGTGGGAGGGAGTGACTAAGGGTAGGGGAAAGGAGAGTGAGGAAGAGATGAAGGAGGGAGTGGAGGAGGTGAGGGGAGAGAAGAGGGAGGATGAAGAGGAGGGGGAGGGAGTATTGGGGGATGAGGGGAAATGAGCCGCACTTGCGCAGTTGGGGGCTATGCGTAAGTGGTGGAATATTGCGTTGGGCGAACGGGTTACGTTGGGGGAACGGGTGATGGGGGTGATTGGCTCCGGGTGCGCCTGTCTCCGTGGTGAGTGCCGACGCCGCGTTCGGGGACAAGTCCTCCCGTGTGACGTCACGCGCCCCTCCCACCCCCCCCCCCTGCCCCCCCCAGAGTTGGGGGACGGGCCCAACGGATCCCACCTAGTCGAGTATATGCATACATTTCACACAAGTTCTACAAAAAGTGGGAAAAAAAGTGCAAAAAAAACAAGACATGAGTGCAAAAATATACAATTAGAAAATCTTGCAGTTGCATCACAGGCACAGAGACACATTCTCAAGAATAAATAATAGCTGAATCATACATAAATTATACCTGTGCAGTAGACAAAGGGAAATCATTGACAGTGAAGTGTGGAAATTTGAAAAATGTGTTGATGTATGTTGGCAATGTGTACCTTCAATTAATCTCATGGAAGTAGATTAAAGGGCATATCACAACATAATTATGGAAGCCAGAATAGTATTGGGCATATGACTACAAGGTAGAATTGATTTCTTCAGCATTTGATTCTGCATCTCATTCTACTTTCCCTCAGATGCATGCCGTGTATATTGGCACTTTGAAAATTAATGATCCACTTCTATTTCCCTTTATTTTCAGACTCCGGGCTTTGCAATGGCTCTTGGAAATGTAGCTCATGGGCTGGCAGTTTCTGGGCACGGCAAGGCTGAAGACCTTCAAAACCGACTGCTTTCTGCTTGGTTGAAAATTCTTTTAGCTGAGGTTAGATGTTTGCTGATTCACAATTATATGAACTTATGCCAGAGTCTGAAAAATGTGGGTGAAATTTCAATATAGTTACTTGGTAAAACCTGTAAAAACTTGAGGTTAACAATAAGGAGAGTAGTTACAGGCTTTGGTATGGTACTATTACCACAAAACCACAGCAGTTCTAGGAGAAGTCTCATCAGTGTCATCTTTGAGATGAGAAATAAATGCTGACCTTTCCAGGGACCTTTCTCATGAATTAATCAAAAAAAAAGCATATGGATTTATTTCAACACTGACAGATGTGCAATGATATATTTTGGGATGAACAATGGTGGGACACCGGGAGTGACTGGAAAGGTTGAGTAGATTTTCCTTGGAGCAGAAGAGGTTGAAAGGGAATCTGATTGAAGGACAAATTAATGAGGCCTTGATAAGGGTAAATAATTAGAAACAATCCCCACCTACGAGGCAGCGGTATCTAAGATGGGATGGCACTGGTTTAAAGTGAAAAGTAAAAGGTTTAGATTAGAGGGAATCTCGGGAAGATTTATTTTTAGCCCAGAGGGTAGTGGTAATCTGGAATGCATTGCCTGACAGATGCAAGAGACAGGTACCCTCTCAACATTCAAATAACAGAAGAATGGATAACTAATGTAAGAACCAGCGATGGAGTGGCAAGGGCACTTGGACATCATCTCACGCAGTCAACCATTTAGCAAATTATGGCTCCTTAGAGCATTTTATCTGAGCACACTGCCACGGTTTAAAATGAATCTCATGAAATAACATGCACTAGCAGAGTAAAGTTAAATTAATTGAATTAATTAGCACAAGGTTCCTTAATTACTTTTGTCAGCATTATTAAAGTAAGTATTGCACAAAAGCGTTACAGAAAGTAGCTGTTATGATGGTACTGACATTTTTGTAAAGTTTTCTTTTGCATTTTATCCATAATATACATTAAATTTCCAGAGATTCTCACTAATGGCAAAAATGAAAGTAATGTTTCTATATTCAACAAATGACTGAATACGTGCATTATTTTGTTTCTGAACCAAATATTTTAGTTTTCAATAATTTAGACATGCCAATAATTATAATTTTATCATGACCTCCAATGGGTTAACTATAACTCAGATATTGTCATTCTCATCGTTAGCAAATTTACCTGTTGCATTTCATTTCTCCTTTTACTCATTTTAAGGGTTGCCCAACTATGCATCGATTAGCTGCAATAAATGGGCTTGTTGCTTTGGTGGGATCTGAAAGTTCTGTGATACAGGTAAGGTCCAGTGTTTGAAATTAATTTACTGGTACATTAAAATGTTCGGAACGAATACATTGGAAGAATAAATAAGGGGAAATTTCATTTGAGTGTCATACGTGAGTGGGATAATTTCTCATTTTCTTAGATCATCCTTGAGCAATAGTCATTGAATACAGAAAGTACTGAGGTGGGCTTGGCAACAATCAAATGTCCTGCTGCTTAGCCCAAGCAACCATTGGGGTTCAACAGAAATTTCTAGCCCAGTCTGGTTAACATGAAATAATTATGAAGTTGAAATGGGTTCCCCTCACCCCCCCCCATGTGGCTGGAGCGAATATTCGGATGAGCTTGACCTTTGCACTAGGAACAGGAACTTCACCATACTATTAGAGGACATGTGGGGGAGAAACTGGCCTAGAAATTCTTTCATTAAACCTGTAGCACATGAGGACCTAAGTCCAGTAAGCCATGCACTTTGGGGTTGTAAATCTTGAGTATTCAGCGCTCATGGGATGATCTTGGCAAATTAATGATCCCTCTTGCGTATGACACTCGCGGACACATAGGCCACAGGCCAGGCAGCGGGGATGTAATCGGTCGCCATGTTTGACTGACATTACAGTGGCAATATTCCTGTACTCATAAACACTCTGTATTTACTGAAGATACCATGTCCCATGTACAGCTTCTCTTTGGTCTTAATGGTTTACTCAGTTTCTTGGCTAGCACCTCGTGAAATTGTATTCAATCAGAACTCCACTTGTTCCGTAACTCACGTTGTCCTGTACACTTTTCATCTCTGCACTTATTGACCCGTAAAGGTTCCCACTTAAGCAGAAGTTCTCAACTTTGTTTCCGCATTTTATCTTTCCTTATGCCTCCCTATTCAGTTTATTTTCAAATTTAAATTTAAAATATTGCTCAGTATCTCGAATATAGTTACATTAATTTTTTAAGTTTATGAAAACAAATTTCTAACAAAACTGTGAGTATAAGTTTGTCAAGCTTCTGCATCTGGCAGTTGATCTATTGGATGCTGTTCCATCACCATGTTGGCTCTTTCTTACACAGCTGAAATCAGAAACGATCCAGTCATCCCAGTTTCAATCAAAGATGAATGAAGTTATCAGAGCAGTGACACAAGTAAGGTTTTTGATGTTTACTACAATATGATTTTAATATGTTCATTGAAGTTATCAGCTGCTGTAGCACAAGGGGAGTGATTGATCACTAAATCAGTTTCTGATTCCATTTCCCCTCCTCCTCCCCACTGTGCAAAGGTGAACTGATTGGTTATGACCATGAGCACCAATAATGCTAAGAAACACAGTTTAAACAAACTCCGATCATCTGACAATCACATGAACTGCAAAAACAAAGACAGAAAATGCTGGTAAGGCTCAGCAGATCGGTCACATTTTAGGAAGAGAAACAGAGTCAACATTTCAGGTCGGAGACCTCCAGTACCCCATTCACAACCTTTTTTCCCTTCCCTTTTCTCTCTCTGTGAGTGGAGGACATTCCATCCCTGACCTCTGCATTTTGCAACTCCTACATTCTTTATTATCTTATGTTCTTGCCCTCTATTTCCATTCACTCATTGACTAGGTTACCTTGTTTATTGATTATCATGATCATCCTAGTTTTACCCTATCAGAGACATCCCCCTCCCCACTCTCTGTGCAGCTTTACAAGCTGGTTTTATCCCCTTTTCAGTTCCGATGTAGGGTTTCCAACCAGAAACATTGACTTGGTTTCCCTTCCCACAGATGTGGTCTAAACTTATGATTTTGTCCAACTTTTCCTGTGTTTTTACCAGTCATCTGACATTTGGCTCCTTTCTGAGTTGGCAAGGCAAGGAAGTTTAAAAATATTTTAATGTAAAAGCTTTCAGAATTCTCCGTTCAGCTTGCTCAGTTGTATGACTTAATATATTGTGAAAAGGACACAAAGTGCTGGGGTAACTCAGCAGGTCAGGCAGCATCTCTGGAGAACATGGATGGGGATGTTTTGGGTTGGGACTCTAGTCATGTCTCCAAAGAACCAGAAGGGTCCCGACCCAAAACACCACCATCCATGTTCTCCAGAGATGCTACCTGACCTGCTGAGTTACTCCATACATTGTGTCTTTTTTTTTGTATGTCATCTGCAGATCCTTGTTTCTTGATATATTGTGAGTTGTTTTTATTGACACATTAACATTCCGTTTTACCATAGATTATTAGTTTTTCCGGAGTAATTGGACTGCAATCCCATGCCGCTTATGTTTTAGGACACCTTCATTTGACCAGCATGTCATCCAGTCAAAGTCGGACATCAGGTTGGTAATTTTACTGTAATTTGGGTAAAGATGAGAAAGTAGCAGTTACTGGTCAGTTCTGTGGACTTTTTTCTTAAAACAACACCAGAATAGAAATTTTAGTCATTGACCATGGTCAGAAATATGCATTAAAAGAGAAGATATATTTTTCATAGAATATTGATTGAAGCCATTTGGCAAATTGATTCCATGCTGCCTATTAGAACAGTCCCAACAGTCCTGTTCACCACTTATTTCCCTATAACCTTATTTTACATTTCTGGTTCTTCAACTCGGCCAACCACCGTTTCCCCGCTTCATCTGCCATCTACCGAGACTAAGGGCAAAATACAGTAACTAAATGACTTGCCAACATATCTTTGGGATGTGGGAATAAACTGGAGCACTCATGAAACCCACATGCAGGGTGAATGGACAAAACTCCGCGCAGATAACAGCCAAGGTCAGGTTCCTACCCGTCAATTAAGTGGTGTTAGTCTGCCACAGTTACATACGGTGCCCTCCATAATGTTTGGGATAAAGACCCATCATTTATTTATTTGCCTCTGTACTCCACAATTTGAGATTTGTAATTAAAAAAAATCACATGTGGTTAAAGTGCACGTTGTCAGTTTTTTAATAAAGGATATTTTTACACATTTTGGTTTCACCATTTAGAAATTATAGCAGTGTTTATACATATTCCCCCGGATTTCAGGGCACCATAATGTTTGGACACCTCAATGTCATCTAAATGAAAGTAGTCATGTTTAGTATTTTGTTGCATTTCCTTTGCATGCAATGACTGCTTGAATTCATGGACATCACCAATTGCTGGATGTCTTTTCTGGTGATGCTTTGCCCGGCCGTTATTGCAGCCATCTTTAGCTTATACTTGTTTTGGGGGCTAGTCCCCATCAGTTTTCTCTTAAGCATATAAAAGGCATGCTCAATTGGGTTCAGAGCGGGTGATTGACTTGGCTACTCAAGAATGTACCATTTTTTAGCTTTGAAAATCTCCTTTGTTGCTTTAGCAGTAGGTTTGAGATCATTGTCTTGCTGTAGAATGAACAGTCGGCCAATGAGTTTGGAAGCATTTGTTTGAATTTTAGCAGATAGTATGTGTCTATACACTTCAGAATTTATTCTGCTTCTACCATCAGCAGTTGTATCATCAATGAAGATAAGTGAGCCAATACCTTCAGCACCCATACATGCCCAGGCCATAACACCCCCACCACCGTGTTTCACAGATGTGGTGATATGCTTTGTATCCTGGACAGATCCTTCTCTCCTCCAACACTGCTCTTGCCAACACTCTGATATAAGTTAATCTTCGTCTCATCTCTGACCAAGATCTTTTTCCAGAACTGTGGTTGCTCTTTTAGGTTCTTCTTGGCAAACTGTAACCTGGCCATCCTATTTTTGCGGATAACCAGTGGTTTGCATCTTGCAGTGTAGCCTCTGTATTTTTGTTCATGAAGTCTTCTGCGGACAGTGGTTATTGACAAACCCACACCGGAAGAGTGTTCCTGGTCTGTCGGACAGGTGTTTGAGGATTTTTCTTTGTTCTTCATGTTGATAAACAGCAATAAAAGTTTTCAAAGGTGATGGAAAGACTGGAGGAAAGACGAGGTGCTGAGAGCTCTCTTATACCTGCATTAAGGAGGCAATTAAACACACCTGGGCAATTACAAACACCTGTGAAGCCATGTATCCCAAACATTATGGTGCCCTGAAATAGGGGGGACTCTGTATAAACACTGCTATCATTTCTACATGGTGAAACCAAAATGTATAAAAATGGCCTTTAATAAAATCTGACATTGTGATATTTTCTATTACAAATCTTAAATTGTGGAGTACAGATTCAAATACATAAATTATACTTTTTTGTCCCAAACATTATGGAGGGCACTGTATGTGTGGAAGGATGCTTCTACTTTGACAAAAGTTTGCTTAACTTTAAAACAAGAGTATACAACAAAACCACATCCAACATTGGCATTGCATTCTTTGGACACCAGGCTGATTTGGCAGTCAGCGGTAGTAGAAATTCTGAATGGAGCCATTTCATTTGGATCTGATGTTGACCAGTGGCAACAATGATGCCAAAGAACATCATTTTGCTGAAGGTCTGTTATGGCATTGTTGCGGAGCCAGTTCCAATGACTGTTTCACGGCCAAGCACCTTTTGTTAAAACAAGGTTTAACAATTTCTAAAATCTTTTAGAAGTCTTTTTTAAAAAATCATTTCAAAGTGAAAATTGTCATATCTTCCCCCACTCTGCCCCCCCCCCCCACCTCCTACTTAGCCTCTTTTTGACTGTGACCTGCAGTACAAAATACGCGCTGTGCATCCATAGACGCCACATTTTTCAAATGATTAAGCTACCAGGATGCTGAGACTACTAAACCCGTTGCCAAGCAATGGAGTCATACATTCTGCCAGTGTTTGGAAACCAATCTAGCGAAACTGAATATGACAGCAGGGTTTTGCTTGTCAGCTAACATCAACTTTGAGATGTTACCAATGTATTTTTTAACCATCTATCTGTCATCTAATTACAACTGGGTTGTTTTTTTAAGTCAACCTGTCAGCTCTATGAGAGTGCTGTGTTGTGTCCGGTAGTTTTGATGTACATCTTAGTCCCTTTATGTTTTTTTAATTGCTTTGTTGTCTGGTTAGTAGACAATATGGATAGTTCACTTAACATGAGTGGTTTTCGCACTAGTTGAAGCCTGTAAATGACACACTGATGAGTGGGGACTTTGTCTCATTATCTAATGATATCAATTGCTTTTATAGTTCCTCCAGATTTTGGGTATTTACCAGAAAGGAGTGTCCTCAGATGTGCTGCTGACTATATTATTGAAGCAGGAAAAAAAGGTATGACATGGAAAGAATTTTGTTGCATCAGCATTGTTTTTCTTTCATAATAATGTTTGCTCATTAGTTTTTCCCATGGTCGTTTATGGGATGGAATGGAATTGAGTTTTGGATATAAGTCTTTGGCAGTCCAAGTAAAGATTATTTTATGTTGTAGTGTGAAGTCGTCTTATGTTACAATCATTATTTTGTAAAATAGTGTGTCAGAAGTCTTCAGTCCCTTTTGAACTGGATGTTCTTTTTTCTGGCGGATGCCTTAACGTAGCAGTTGGTTCTACAATATTCCAAATGGCATGGAAGTCATGACATTTGGAATCTCATCAGCATTACCATAGGGATATACAGAAATCTGTGTAAAATTCATGAGTAGGCAAGAAATTGCCAAATTCTCAGATTGCATTCATAATTTGCTGATCCTAAATCAGTTACACAATTAGTTGTTTTCCATGAATGCATGTTTCATCAGATTCATTGAATGTGGAAGGACACCAAAATATGGTACAATAATAGTACAATAATAGTGGAAATGATGCTGAAGCTAGCCAACACTTTACTTAAATGCAGTGGTTATCAAGATGCAAGGAAAGCATTCAAGTTGTGGCAGTACTTCAGCGAATAACTAAATCCAGCTTTGGGGAACAGAGCAGTGAGCAGTGAGATTAGCTTTTATAAAAAGAGAATTGAGTGTGATTTTTATTAAACTTTCGTACTAAATGATGCAAGGCTGATTACAGATCAACATGTGCAAAAGGCAACATTGGTTCCAAACTGGTACAGCCTAAATTGAGAACTCGTATCAGAAAATATTTATTCATACAAAGCATTGTCCTGAAGAGTCAGAATAATGGAGTTTCAAACTCAACTTCCAATTTTGCAGGCATCCTCTATTAGTGGAGATGCTGGATCAAATGTGGTGATTGCCCAACATTAAGTTTATGCAGAAAGTTGAACATCAAGAAGCTTTTTTTAAGGAAAGCTTCCTCAAATAGACCACTAAAAATAGATTAATTGGTTATAGCCCTCATTATTGTTTTTGGAATATTACTATGTGAACATTTTATTTGCAAGACAGGTTACCTATTCTGTGTTTGAGTTACTTTACAATGAATTTAGACATGATGGTGGTTGAAATTGAAAGCTTGGGGAGTACTCTTGCTACAAGAGGCACCAACATCTGGTTAACTAGCTAAATAAAGACACAAATATCTGTAGAATATGTCAGTTATTGTAACTCTTATCACTCACAGCTGTACATCTGATATGGGTTACACAAAAGGCTGGAAAAACTCAGCGGGTGCAGCAGCATCTAAGGAGCGAAGGAGATAGGCGGCGTTTCGGGTCGAGACCCTTCTTCAGACTGGTCAGGGATCAGGGAAATGAGAGATATAGACGGTGATGTGGAGAGATAAAGAACAATGAATGAAAGATATGCAAAAAAGTATCGATGATAAAGGAAACAAGCCATTGTAAGCTGTTTGTAGTGTGAAAATGAGAAGCTAGTGCGACTAGGGTGGGGGAGAGATAGAGAGAGAGGGAATGCCAAGGCCCGAGGGCTGAGGGAGAGGTGGGAAGGGGAGTAGACAGCAAGGGTTAACAGAATTGAGAAAATTCAATGTTCAAGCCCAGAGGATGCAGACTCCCCAAGCGGAATATGAGGTGCTGTTCCTCCAACTTGCATTGTTGCTCACTCTGGCCGTGGAGGAGGCCCAGGACCGAGAGGTCGGGTACGGTCCAACTTGCGGTGTTGCTCACTCTGGCCGTTTTACAGCCACACCTGATATGGGTTATTGGGCAGCTTGCCGAGTTCTCTGAACAGCTCCATTCACTGGCACAGCTGGGATGCTGATCTTAAGATGAGAATGTTATGAACAGCTCGTACTGGCTGAGGATATGACAGGACCGAGTGGTATTGTCATTAAGGAGCCATTTGATTAGTGTCACACATTGATACTGAGGCTTGGTGCCAACATTCCTGATCCAGAACAACAGATCTGGTCAGCACAACAAATATGGATTAAAAAGTTTTTGGAAGCTCCAACTCGGTGTTATAAACAACAGTCGGTTCGACAAATCAAAGGTGTTTTTCCAAGACATACATGAAATATATTTTATTATATTTCTGAGGTGGCAGTAACATAAATTTATTTGGATGAATTAAATTGTTCCCTGAAGCTTTCCTGAAGTGATTCATGAGCACAGTAAATCAGATGTTAGCAACACTCTGATCATCATTAACTGGTTATAGACCTATATATAGGTTCCAACGAGAAGCAGTCACTGGCTTCAACCCTCTGAGGATATTGAATATCATCTGGGACTAAATGCAAATTAATTTCAGACATTTGCATGAACACATTTCCAGATTTTTGGAAAGTCCTGAACCAGGGGTCACAGTTTAAGAATAAGGGATAGGCCATTTAGGACTGAGATGAGGAAAAACCTTTTCACCCATGAGTTGTGAATCTGTGGAATTCTCTGCCACAGAAGGCAGTGGAGCCCAATTCACTGGATGCATTCAAGAAAAGTTAGATATAGCTCTTAGGGCTAACGGAATCAAGGGATATGAGGTAAAAGCAGGAACAGGGTACTGATTTTGGATGATCAGCCATGATCATATTGAATGGTGGAGCTGGCTCGAAGGGCCAAATGGCTTACTCCTGCACCTATTTTCTATGTTTCTATTTTAATTTGGATGTTTGAAAATTATTGTTCGGTAGCTAGATGGTTGCAGAATGCCATTACCGCATAAAATGTAAACTCGGATTCACCCACTGCCTTGAATAAATATATAAAACATTTCAGACGTATTCTCCAGGGCACTTCGAATACCTTCAGTCATTGGCACGTTACATTCATAGCGTGGAATTAACATGGTGGGGGGATGATGTACAATTTTGTCCATTGGTGTACCAGAAATTAAGTCATGACATGTGTCACAAAATTAAACAGAAAATACTCATAACACACATTATTACACAACACTACCTACCATAACATTATCTTGCACCTAATTTATTTCACTTTCAGGTCCTGAGTCAATTCCTCCCCAGCTAGTGAAGGTTTTGTTGGGGCCGATTGCGAGATGTGGGAACAGTTATCAATTTCCACCTGTGAATTGGGCTTCCATACTATCTCCACTTATGAGACTGAATTTTGGTAAGTTATAAAATATATCATCATTGTTTTCAAAACATAAGTAAATGTTCATTTTTTGTAAAGTACTAAACCACGAAGGCTTCCGTTACAACACTCTGAACCCTGTGTTGAGAAAATTCCCACTGATCATCATTATGTAAAACAGTTTTATCACCTAATCTTCCTTCCCGACATCTGTGAGAGCAGTGATATATTTTGCAGGGTGTCATGCAGTGATATGACAAAGGGATTATATGGAATTTCATATGATAAAAAAACATTTAATTTCTCAAATTAGGAAATGCGTCAAAGAAAGCAGTTTCTAATTCGATGGTTATCTACAAAATGGTGAAGTTTGAGTAATTTTAAAACACGAGTACTTTCAGTGAAATATTTATTTTCCATCAGATACTCTTTTGCAAAGCAACAGTGAGATTTTAAATTTGAATTCCTTGAAATATTTGTTTTTAAATCATTGAAATAAAGGCTCTGCTTTTCAGCAAAATCAAGCCTCAATGGCCAAGATGATTGGTCGTGTCTTCAAAAAAAAATCTGTTGAAGTGATGAAAGGTCCAGAACTTTGAGGTCACCCAAGGTTAATTTCTGTGTCAGATGTGGCCCCCTGTCTTGAGTTTGATGATCTTTTTGTGAGTCGTGAAACTTCCCATTGATTTATACCTTGGACATAGTCAGTTGGAAAGCGCAGAATCTCCTGTAATGGACATAGGAGTAAGTTAAAGTTGCCCGTTTATTACAGTTGCAATATGGCATAGAATTACCAAAGGATTTGATAACATACCCCTCTCTCTCTACGATTAGGTAATGTAATTTTAAATGCCATAGTTCCATCATACAAGATTTGTATTTTGCATTTCCCATGTATTTTAAATACATTTCCCATGCTTGCTGCATTTACTAAATTATCAAAAATTAATGAGCAATTGGTGAGAAATCAACGTCCCCCAGGAAGCAAGTTTGGAAATAGGGATTGGGAACTTTGATACCACATTAATCTTATAGCAAAGAGCGCCATGTAGTGGTCACATTGGAATGCACCAATTTATGCAACTTTTTTTTTCCTGATTGTAGGTGAAGATATCCAGCAACATGGCATTGAAGTTGCAGTGACCCAGGCTCAGACATCTCAAAGTGCTGCAATGTTTTTAGGAATGTGGATAGCACCACCCTTAGTGCATAGCCTTAATGTAGGTATACCTTGTTATTAATTTATTTATTGTACTATAATACATATAGAGCTATATAGTGTGGAAACAGGCCCAACTCATCCATGCGGTCTAATTTGCTATATTGAGCCTACCTGCACCTGGCCCACATCCCTCCAAACCTTTCTTCTCAGTGTTACCTGTCCAAGTGTCTTTTAAATGTTATAAATATACCTGCGTTTAACGCTTCCCCTGGCCTGAAATTGGCAAATGAAAATGCCAACGTTGGGCTAAATGTCTTGTTTCTGTGTTGTAACATCTGCAGGTGTCTAATGATATTATTTTACACTGTTTTCAATCTATCTATATATAATACTAAAATTCTCGTCTTGTATCTGTCTTTCTATGTTTGTTTGTTGTCCCATGTGATCTGGGACCTACGCCAAAATGGTACAAGGTAGCGCAAACATTTTTGCTCCACCTTACTCACCTATCGACCTATCCCGCGGTCGTTCCTATAAGGTTTTGTTCAGATTTATGTTATATTTCACAAGAAATTTTACATTTTTAAACTTAAAAAGTCAAGTTTTGAGAATAAATTCTTCACTCTGCAGCTATATCTTCAGCTATGACTTCACAATGCTACATCAGTGCAATCTCGGCACAATCAGTCCTGCCAGGCTGCCAGCACTAGAAAGTGCAATTGCTAGCAAGAATATTGCTATCCCTTTTTTTTTATCCTGGCAGCATGGAGGGAGGGTGCATTTTTTAAAATGTTTTAGAGTAAACTGAAATTTTGAATAAGGCGAACTGAGCAGCCCCTGCACAGTTGGGGGCTATGGGTGAGTGGTGGAATATTGTGTTGGGGGAACGGGTTGTGTTGGGGAAAGGGTTGAGTGGTGAAATATTGCTTTGGGGAACGGGTTGTATTGGTGGACCAGGCCTCCCGTGGGGGTTATAGTTGAGTGGTGGCATATTGCGTTGGGGGACCAGGCCTCCCATGTGACAGGGACCCAACGGGTCCCAGTTGGTCTAGTATATATTACTAAAACTCTCACCTTGTCTGTTACTTTGTGTGTGTTTGTCTGCCTGTGTGTGCATGTGATCCCGGAACTATGACAAACGGTACACGATAGTGTTACAATATTTGCACCACCTTACTCACAATTCTCCTGTGGTTTGGTGTATCAAGTTTCGTTCAGATTGATGCTATATTTTACAAGTTATTCACATTTTAACTTTAAAAAAATTAAAACTGCGCCCCCACTAACCCCGCCCCCTCGCCATCTGTACTTGACTGGTGTCACAAAGGACACCCCCGGGTCCTCAGCACGGCCTTTGCACAATTTAAGACCGCCATCTTTTTTTCCTTGCCTCATGGACACAACGGTGCTCCGGTCCCGTGGGATCCGCGGCCTGGGCGTGAGGCTGGCTCTGGGGACAGTGGCGTTGCTACTCCGAGCCCTCAAGGAGGGAGAGGAGCGGGACCCTCGAGATCCCAGGGAGATGAGGAGGGAGAGTGGGGGGATTGAGGGAGAGGATGGGGTAGGGAGGGAGAGGGGGAGAAATGGGGGAGGTGAGGAGGAAGAGTGGGAGAGCATGGGGAACAGAGGGAGAGGAGGGGGGCACGGGGGGGAAGGTAGTGAGTGGGGGATAGAGGTAGAGGAGGGCAGTGGGGGAGGCGAGGAGGGAGAGTAGGGGGTGGGATTGGGGAGGTGAGGAGTGGGGAGATGGGGGATAGGAGGGGGGGTAGGGAGAGGAGAGGGGTTATGGAGGGAGTGAGTGACTGAGGGTAGGGGAAAGGAGTGGGAGGGGGGGAGGAGGAGGAGAGGGGCAAGAAGGAGGGGAGGGAATGCTCGGGATGAGGGGGAATGGAGGAGGATAGGGATAGGAAGAGGGATGGCGAGGTGCAGTTGCGGAGGGTTGCCGTCACTCACGTCACAACGGGGATCTCTGGCGTCACGACTAGAGCCCGTCAGCAGCGCCTGTGCAGTTGGGGGCTATGGGTGAGTGGTAGACTATTGCGTTCGGGGACCAGCCTTCCCCTGTAACAGGGACCCAACAGTTCCTACTTGGTCTGGTAACATAATAAAAATGAAATCTAGGTGTAACACTTTCCTTGCTGAATGTTTTGATATTTCTGATCTAAGAAATCATATTATTATTATTATTTTTTTAAATTTGGGCACTGCAACAATCTAGTCTTTGTGCCAGAAACATTTCGTATCTTCCGGTCTCTCCAAGAGATCAATTGATTATTGGCATAAACCGCTTCCTTGTATGATTCGGGTTTACCTGTTTGACTGTTAAATGTGTCCATGAAGGATTTCCACATATGTTGCCTGACCTGCTTTCTTCCAGCAATTTTTTTTCCTTCAATTTGAGGTACAGGTTCCATTTGCGTTCTGTCTGGAGCAGTAAGTGATCCCATAAGATCTAACCTTCCAAAGCAGCCTACCATACAGAAACTTGTCAAATGCCATGCTGAAATCCATGTAGACAATGCCTACATCTCTGCCCTCATCAACCTTTTTAGGTTATATCCTCAAAAACCTCAATCAGATTCGTGCGATATACCTTATCCCTCAGAATACTCTCTAGCATAGATGTTAGACTTGCTGGCCTATAGTTTCTAGGCTTTTCCTTGTTAAAGGCACAACATTTGCCACCATCCAGTGTACTGACACCTCACCCATATTTAATGATGACTCGTAAATCTCAGCCAGACCACCTGTAATTTCTGCTCTAGCTTCTGACAGTGTCCTCAGATATATATGATCAGGCCTGGGAGATTTGTCAACGTTTATGCACGTAAGGACGTTCAGCACCTCCTTGACTGTACTACTGACTGCCCCAAGTATCCCGGTTCTCATGTCTTTCTCCACAGTAAAAATAGAGGAGAATACTCCTTGAGGACCTTCGTCATCTCCAATGGCTCTACACAGAGATTACCACTTTGATTCCTGAGCAGCCCTATTCTCTCTATGATTACCTTTTTACTTTTAACTTACTTATAAAATCTCTGAATTATCCTTAATTCTATCTGCCAGAGCTACCTCATGCCACCTTTTTGCCCTTCTGATTTTATTCTTTAGTGTGCTCCTCAGTTCCTGAAACTCCTCCAGAGATATACTTAATTCCAACTGCTTATACCTGTCCCATGCCGGAGCTTTATTCTTGACCAGAACTTCAATTTCTCTCGTCATCCAAGCTTCAGTATGTCCACTTGCCTTACTCTTTGATTTAACAGGAATATGCATGTCCTCGATTCTTGCCAGCACACTTTTAAAAACATCACTAGCAGTGACTAGTGGGGTGCCGCAAGGCTCAGTGCTGGGACCCTGGTTATTTACAAAATATTGAAACGATTTAGGTGAAGGAATTAAATGTAACATCTCCAAGTTTGCAGATGACACAAAGCGGGTGGCCGTGTGAGCTGCAAGGAGGATGCTATGAGGCTGCAGGGTGACTTGGATAGGTTGGATGAGTGGGCAGATGCATGGCTGATGCAGTATAATATGGATAAATGTGAGGTGGTCCACTTTGATGGCAAGAACAAGAAGGCAGATTATTATCTGAATGGTTAGAAGGGTCTCTACCCGAAAAGTCCCCCATTCCTTCTCTCGAGAGATACTGCCTGACCCGCTAAGTTACATCCAGCATTTTGTGTCTATTATCTGAATGGTGCCAGATTAGGAAAAGGGGAGGTGCAACGAGACCTGGGTATCCTTGTGCATCAGTCACTGAAAGTAGGCAGGCAGGTACAGCAGGTAGTGAAGAAAGCAAATGGTATGTTGGCCTTCATAGCGACAGGATTGGAGTATAAGCAAGGAGGTCCTACTGCAGTTGTACAGAGCCCTGGTGAGACCACACCTGGAGTATTGGGTGCAGTATTGGTCTTCTAATTTGAGGAAGGGCATTCTTACTTTTGAGGGAGTGCAGCATAGGTTCGCCAGGTTAATTCACGGGATGGCGGGACTGACATATGATGAAAGAATAGATCGACTGGGTTTATATTCACTGGAATTTGGAAGGATGCGAGGTGATCTTATAGAAATATATATAAATTCTTAAGGGATTGGACAGGCTAGATGCAGGGAAAATGTTCCCGATGTTGGGGAGTCCAGAACCAGGAGTCACAGTTTAAGAATAAGGGGTAGGCCATTTAGGACTGAGTTGAGGAAAAACTTTTTCACTCAGCGAATTGTGAATCTGTGGAATTCTCTGCCACAGAAGGCAGCAGAGGCCAATTCACTGGATGTTTCCAAGAGAGAGTTAGATATAGCTCTTAGGATTAACGGAATCAAGGGATATGGGGAGAAAGCAGGAACGGGGCACTGATTTAGGATGATCAGCCATCATCATATTGGATGGCAGTGCTGGCTCGAAGGGCTGAATGGCTTACTCCTGCACCTATTTTCTCTGTTTCAATCCTTTCCGGACATTCCTTTTCCTGCAAACAACCTGCTCCACAACAACTTCAGGGAGCTCCTTTATAATACCCTCAAAGTTTTTGCCCCAATTTAGAATTTTATCTCACGGGCTCGCCCTTTCATTATCCATAACGAACAGAACAGAACAGTGGTCGCTGGTCCCAAAAGGCTAATCATGAACTGTTCAGCCACTCCCAGTTTCCTAGGACTGGATCGAGTGTTGCCCTTTCCTGTGTAGGGTCCTCCACATATTGCCTGAGGAAACTTTTCTGAACACATTTGACAAAATCTACCCCATCTAAACCTTTCGCCCTATGACAATCCAAGTCAATGTTGGGAAAGTTTAACATCCCTGACTACAACAGTCTTATTAATCCTGCAGCTGCCTGCAATCTCCTGGCATACTTGCTCTTCTAATTCTTGTGATAATTTGGAGGCCTGACAAGTTGATCAGCCCTTTTTTTAATTTCTCAGTTCCACCTATATAACCTCACGGGACGAAGAATGACATTTTAAAAAAAAACAGCCAAATCTGCAATCTGGGTGGTGCTTAAAGTCATCAAGAAACTCACCATTGTGGACATTGCATAAAACAAGGCAGAGTCAAATATGTTTTGTAACACAAAGTATATCATTGCTATCCTCTTAGAGCAATTTGTAAATCAACCCCCCTGTGAGGAATTACACGAGAGACTTGCAACGTAGATAATACTAGACTAAGTGGGACCCGTTGGGTCCCAGCATCACACGGGAGGGCTGGTCCCCCAGCATAATATTCCACCTCTCCACCAATTCCAATATTGGTGGCCAGTGGGGGGTGGGGTTCTGGAGCGCTAGTATGGGTGTTGTGGGCTGAAGGGACTGGTTTCCAGAGGGTTAGTATGGACATTGCGAGCCAAATGGATTCTTGGGCTGGCGGCTCAGTCACTCAAGCCTGTTGTGCTGGCAGCTCACTCAGTCACGGCTGGTGGGCTGGCAGTTGGCTCAGGGCTATTCCTTGATATTCCATTTCAAGCAGGGTGCAAGGCCACCAAATTCAAGTGCAGTTTCATACCATTTCAAGCAGGGTGCAAGGCCACTAAAGACAGCGAGTAGTGACCTCTCCCTCCTCCATCTTGCAGAGACTGAGCTATGCCCACACTTCTGGTTGTTATAGTCTCCCCCCCCCCCCCCACCAGAAGGGGCGTGACCTTCATGGCATGATTGACAGGAGAGAGAATCTCAACACTTTTTAAACACTAATAACTCTTTTATTTTTCATCGATGGGAAAAATCCTCTTGTCCTGCGCAGCGGAAGGGGACTTAAGATGGCCAAAAAACACAGCCGTATGTGGCAGCTTTTTTTCTAAAATCAATATACAGAACAACAGGAAGTGGTCAAGATCAGACTTTTAGTAATATAGATAGATACTCCAGAGAACCATCTTTTTTCTCTGCTGTGGTAACATTGTAATACAGTTTTTTTTAATTCTGTACATGTTTCTTTCATCTATAGCTCACAATGAGGAAATATATCTTTACATCTCTTGCTTCCTGGATGAAATATGTGCCAGAAGATAAACTTCAGACATTTGTTGAAGTTCTTGCGGTCCAATACTTCACCACAGAGAGCAGGCAGAGAAGCCTCGAAGTTTGCCATTCTATTCTGCAAGGACTAAATGAAGCCATGAAGGTTCCCAACCAAGTGCAACACAGCTGGGGCTTATTGTGCAGAAGTGTTGAGAAGATTTTTGAGATGCTGCCCAATGAAATTCAGGTACAGTTGTTATTTAACAGCAATAGGTTTAATTAAAGCAAGCCACCTCATCCAGAGTGTGACTTACAGCATTTACAATGATGTGGAGGAGAGCACCTCTGGGGAATGGGGGGGGATAGAGAGTTGGGACTTGTGAAGCCACATTGAAAATAAATTTAAATAAGAACATCTAAAGGCACTTGTAAACAATTATAATATTAATTCCATGTGACATTTAAACAAAAGCAACTTCCTTCCTGCTGTCTCCTAGTTTGATATCCTTTAAACCCCATTCAGTGGGGTTTCCACAAGCCAATAGTGCAAGACTGGGCTTTGTTACCATATCCGTGAGTCTTTCAGTGACTCCTCGACTTCCTTGATTGTGATCGTGAGCCAACCTTTCTGGTGGGAATTGCTGATAACAATCATCAAGATCTGCCCCATTTCATTCCCAGCTATCATCACTTTATGGTTGCATTTAGATTAAACCCATCACTTTTATCCACATTTTAGCAAATGTTTTGGGCATTCAGGCAAAGTTCTTTTCCCTTTAATTTTGTTTCACTTGTTCCTGATAATCCATCACAAGGTTATTTATCCCTTACTACCACTGTCAACCTGTCTTTCTCCTCTTGAATGCACTTAGACCTGCCAGCTTTTGATAATCTCTTCTTTTGAACATCCTTACTTGAATCCATCCGACGCAACTGACTACATCCCTTCACCCATACATTGTGAACACACAGATGATGTATGTACTGCCCTAGTTTTTTAATTAAACAGAACACTGGTCCCAACCTTATTAAAGTTCCAAATCTCTCTCTTTTGGCCTTGCATATAATTACTCGCTCTGCATGCATCATTAGTCTCTGTGTTGTCAGTTGGATCTTCACTCCACTCCAGCTTTGTTCTTAATCCTGCCACTGGCAGCAAGCAGCCACCTTCTGGTTACTGCAGGGGACAACAATATCTCCCTAATGATATACCCCCCTATTATTGACACGTTCCTTTTCCATGTTCCCCTTTTATGTTAAGATCTGGTTAGTTTAGTCAGAAATACTGCAGACGTTGTCCTTACACAAAACAGCTAGATCTGTGTGGCACGGTGGCGCAGAGGTAGAGTTGCTCCCTTTCAGCAAATGCATCACCGGAGACCCGGGTTCGATCCCGACTACGGGTGCTGTCTGTACAGAGTTTGTATGTTCTCCCCGTGACCTGCGTGGATTTTCTCAGAGATCTTCGGTTTGCTCCCACACTCCAAAGATGCGCAGGTATGTAGGTTAATTGGCTTGGTAAATGTAAAAAAATGTCACTAGTGGGTGTAGGATAGTGTTAATATGCGGGGATCGCTGATCGGCGCGGACCCGGTGGGTCAAAGGGCCTGTTTCCGCGCTGTTTCTCTAAACTATACAAAACTTCATATCATTTGGATAAGAAGAACGGCAGTGGATCCTTAACACACTGCCCGAGTACGACAGCTGAGTAGACTTGCGTCATGCCATCCTGTTCGAGACGTCATATAGGATAGGCCTGGCTAACATTGGAGGGGTATCCGCCTCTCAGTCCTGTGCCTGGTAAATTTTTGCTTCTATAATTCCCACAAAATATCTCCATCGCTGAGCCCAGTCTGACAGTTCCTGGATTCACAAACACTAACTGCTGATGTGGTTGCTGGGAATTCCGAGGTGCTCCACAAACTCTCACTGTCAACTTTGAAGGAAACCAGTTGCACCGTTACCCCCATTCAACCTTTACTTTGCATTTAATCAACTGCTTAGATTGTTTTACCTTGTTGTCAAAAACTAAAAGACTAAAAAAATGGTTAGAGTGTAGAAATGAGGAACTGCAGATGCTGGTCTCCAATTAGGTGGGACCGCTCCCTAGTTGATGAGATGGTTCAGTTGTCTGATCACCACAAACATTCTCAGGGTAATCGGAATGGACACTCAATGGGAAGAAACTGTCCCTGAATCTGAAGTTATATGTTTTCACTTCTGAACTACCCTTACATGTTGATGTTTCTTAATTCTCTTACTGCTGGAAATCAGGTATACAATTAAAAGCCAACCAACATGTAATCGGGTCCCTTTGGAACTGATTTTGGTAATGTCTGTATCTAGTATACTTCTCTCAACCCACCTTTATCTGCACAATATACCGGCTTGTAGGAAGAGCCCTGTAGTATGATATTAAATTTCCTTCTTTATGAATGGAAGTATTGTTTGGCTCCATCTCCCTGTGGAATGGCCAAACATGGAAACAAACTGTTATTTAAAAATGTATTTATTTTAATAATGTGATCACAAAGAACACATTGTTCTTCAAAAATCACAAAGGTTTATTATTCATTAGCAAATTACAATTGCACATTATGATAGTCACATCACACTATGGTGGATTACCATTTAGCATTTATATAATTTAATCCAAAAAATTATTTTACCTAGCGCAGTGATTACATGTGCCATTGAAAGATATATCAAATACACGATTATAGACATGATTGGATACCGAGTGAATTATTTTGTTCTGGGACCTACATGCATTCTATTTTTTACTGTACTTCAGTGCAGCTCCAAACGTACTATCCAGTACAAACCGCCCTCCTCGATTGGCACCAAGCCCCCACCCTAACACCACCACCACCCTAAATATTCATTGCCTCCACCACCAGTGCATCATGACTACAGTGTGCCATCTACAGTTACCCATTAAACTTACTCCAACGGTATCTCCCAAATCCATGATCTCCATCACTAAGACAGGCAATGTGAGCAAGGAAACACCACTACTTGTAGATTCCCCTCCAACTCAACATTACAAGTTGGAAATGTATTGCAACTTTATCCAAATCCTGGAATTCACAACCGACTGTCCAGAACAAATGTAACAATTCAAAACATTCACCATAAACATTTTCAGGGGAATCGGAATGGACACTCAATGTCATCATTGCCAAAACCTCTCAATCTGGAAAAAGGATGTTTTAGAAATAAGAAAATACCTGGATAACTAATGTATGACTACTATTAATAAAATTATTTGACATTCAGTTAGACCCTATTTCATTAGTTCCTCTCATTTCATCATTTTCCCTAAGACATAGTTGAATATAAAGTTTCATTGTTAGAAAATCAAAGTGTAATAAGGTCAATTATATTAATTAACAATTAAGAAGCCATACTGTAGTTGTGACATAATGATTCATCAGTTAATTATATTCCTCGTTCTTATCTTCTCAGGTCAATGAACTAAACATTTACGTTGGAGTTGCCAAATGCCTTTCTGAGCTTGGTGATAGTGAGATAGACAGAGTGACCCAGGCAACCAAGGTAATTCTCTTGTCGGAATACACACAAGACATAATCTGAGATCTAGTGAATAAATTATCCTATTATAGTGCGTTATTCTATTCACTAGGTATGAATAATGTTAATCACGGAAAGTGCTTTTTTAAAAGTATTTCCACAGTTAGTTAGGCTGCCTGACCAGCTGAGTTCCTCTAGCACTTAATTGTTAACATCAGACTTAACATACTCCAGTAAATCCGAGGAGTTATTACAGCTGGAACAATAAGACATTGTATTTGATATATAATTGGAGCCACAAACCAAACTGCAACCATTTCTATGTTAGATGTTTCTTATGACTCCCATTTTTGTGACTCTGCATTCACACCATCTTGCATCTTGACTCCCTGCAGAATCCAATCCTCCTTTTCTTTCCTACCGTACTTTTGAAATCCCTTCCTTGGATTCCTTTGTGGATCATATCCAAGGTTTTCAGCTCTGTCTATTTTCAGTTTCCTTTGTTGCGCCGGCTACATTGTACTTGTCTGCAATCCATACTTTTAATTTTATACTCAGTAATACAATCCTTAGAAGCACCTAACTAGCTCGGTGTTTGACTCGCTATATTCAGAGACTCTGTATACAACAGGCCTCATCGACACTTGGCTGTGAACCTAACAATCACAGGAACTGTTTTTTTCTAACTTTGAAAACACTCATCTATGGCCATGAATGAATAAACAACATCTAAATGGATGTTGTTGAGAAGGGCAAAGAAGTCTTTGTGCCAGAGCTCACTGACGAAAAACGAGCCAAATGCAAGAATCAACAAAATCAATCTTGTGTGGAAATAAGGCCTGGTGTAGTTTTTTACTGGAGCAAGTAAAAGCAAAGAATTCCAATCATTCAACTTCTATTTCACAAGCCCCTGATCTCCTGAGCTTGCCATTTGTGATTCAAATGCACTTCTTTCAGTGCATCCCTTCCTGCCAGCTTCCACACTGCAGAACATAGAAATTACTATCTCCATCTTCAAAAATGTATTGCCTCATCCAGCAAATCTGTTTGCATGTCAATATTGGATGAAGTCTTTCAATCCTCATCATCATTCTGCCAGACTAATCTTTGCTAATCTTCACATGTATGATGGGAACAAAATGAATCTCGTCACTTATTTCCACTTGGTCTCAGAAGCATCAGGTATTTCGCAGTTATTGCAAGCATATATGGTGTGGGATGCCTTTGAAAGTGTGATTCACAATTTGGTTACCAAGTTTCATTGGCTTCCTTGATTGACTGATTGAAATGTACAGCATGGAAACCGTCCCTTTGACCCACTGAGTGCACCTTGACCATTGATCACCTGTTCACTTTAATTCTATGTTATCCCACTTTCATATCCACTTCCTGCTCACTAGGGGCAATTTACAAAGGTCAATTAACTAGCAAATCTTTGGGATGTGGGAGGAAACTGGAGCATTTGGAGGAAACACACACGGTCACATGGAGAATGTGCAAACTTCACACAGACAGCACCTAAGGATCGAACCCAGGTTTCTGGCACTGAGAGACCAACTCTGCAAGCTGCGCCAATTTGCTGCCCAAAACGAAATGACATTATGAAATTGATCACACTCTGTGCTATTTTTCATCTGCACTAATATTTCCTGAGGTGACAAGTAAACTAGAAATATTTTACTTTATGACACTGTAGTATTGAGTCCTGGGGTATTAAGCACAGCATGTGAACACAATTTATAGTTACTCGCTGCAGGTACTCAAATAGTTTTGGGGAATCTAGCTTTAAAGAGGTTAAAACAATTTTGCAGCGCATATTTTTCTAGATTACTAGTTTTCTAGATTCTAGTTTTGTGCTTGAAAAAATAAGTAATGACATTGATCCAAGTTAATGCAGGAGATATTGTGTGATAATACTCCATAATGATTTTCAAGTATATCTCAATAATTCTGACTAAAATTTGTTGCAGGACACAATTGTGAAGTCCACTTTTATAAGAGGATATTTAGTATCCCAGGGCAGGGTTCCATTACTGTGCTTTAATGACATTATCACGACTGCAACAGGCACCTGTTGGTTGGAGACAGTTACCTGGATTATGCTGCAGAGCTTTTACCAATCTCGGCTTGTTAGCCACCAGAACACAGGTACGTTTGAACAGTACTGAGACTTGAGACTATCTATTCGGATATAAACAAACGGTATATAGTCAGTGGTCTGTAACTTTATTGGATACGCTATTTTGTGAAACTAATATTACAAACAATGCATTATCATCACATCTAAAACACCAGGAATACATTGGCTGAAGGAGTGATGAAGGCAGATAATATCATAACACAAAAACTCTGAGCTTTTGAATCAGCACAGCATAGAGGCCTACAGAACATGAATGCTCGATAGTTGACACTTATTCAGTTTAGTTTATTGTCACGTGTACCGAGGTACAGTAAAAATCTTTTTGTTGCCTGCTAACCAGTCAGCAGAAAGACAATACATGATTACAATCGATCCATTTACAGTGTACAGATAGATGATAAGAGAATAACATTTAGTGCAAGGTAAAGCCAGCAAAGTCTGATCAAGGATAGTCTGAGGGTCATCATAGCAGTTTAGCACTGCTCTCTGGTTGTGGTAGGATGATTCAGTTGCCTGATAACAACTGGGAAGAAACTGTCTCTGAGTCTGGTGGTGTGCGTTTTCACACTTCTATACCTTTTGCCTGATGGGAGAGGGGAGAAGAGGGAGCGGCCAGGGTGTGACTCATCCTTTTCAACCATCTCAATGTCGGCACCCTCAATGCAAACTGGGGTTTGTGTATTGCTTCCTGAAGTCGATCACTATGTCTTGCTGACATTGAAAAAAAGGTTGTTGTCTCGACATTTATCTGAGGTGATGCAAGATCTAGTCACATCCTAACACTGCTCAACATTTTGTTTCAATGCATTGCAACATTGACCTGCTATGTTCTTGATGGATTACAATGATTTTATTTGAAGGTAAAATACTAATGGGTAGTTTGTTACAGTTATTGCTGGACTACTCTGCATTCATAGCATATCTCTATAAAATTAATTCTTGGCTGTGGCAATGTACTTTAATTTGCATCAAATGTCCAGACATTGCCAGCTAAAATGCAGTTGATGGTTTAATTAGTTTACTTGGTCTAGGAGATGGACCAAGAACCGGACTATTTAGTCTTTCAAAGAGACAAAAAACATGCCAGTACTGGGATTTGGATTAGATAATAGATAATCAGATTGAAGATTCATAGTGCAATAATTTCAGAAAATATATTGGGATTCTATCAATCAGGAAACTCCAATACTCTCAACCTCAGGATGAATGGAGTGATACAGTGATGTTTTTTGCAGTATACTACACTGTATCAATGGAGAGAATTTATGTTATGATTACTTGTGCATTTATTTATGGTGCTGCAGTCAGTAAATCACCTTGGCCTGTATTTGTACTGATTTACACTGTGGCACATTGCATGAATCGATCATTTTTGATATGGACAATAATACATAAAGAGTGAAGCAAATGTAATGTTATTAAGTGCATTATTGTAATCAGTAAGTGGTTACCAACGTGAAGAAGTGATGTGAACAGGATGCAGAAGTGCTTTTGACATTGAAAAGATATCAATCTGCTTCTTGATTAGGTGTCATGAAACGGATGGAATGGCTACTTGAGCTCATGGGACATATTCGAAATGTTGCTTATGGGTCGGCTCCTATGCAGAAGCCAGATTCAGAAGAGGTATGCTTTTCTGGAGGTTTTCTTTTGAAGCAGAGTATATTTCAAACTTAAATATAATTATTTGAAATTTACCAATCATTCTCTATTTTATCAAGCTAATGTTATCCCAAAGTAACCGGTTAGATTGTGCCAGAGTGGATCCACAATTGATGGGCCAGGAGCTACACATTTAAATACACATCCTTATATCTCAGCAGGGTTGCTGTTATATGAATGTCACCGAGAACATTTTGCAGTTCACTTAAACTATAATTTGTAGCATGGCATGTTGTTTCTGCAAAATACTTGAAAATACTTATTTACATGACCTAGTAAATGGATGTCTTCGATGCACTAATGTATGATTAATGTAGTCTTGATGTTCCTTTTAAATATAATTAATCCTTTGAAAAAGCACTGCACAGTCTCGCAACAAGTTTCAGCAGAGTGATCGTCTGTTTAAATTTAATGGCATGTTTTCCTTCAGTGGAGCTGTAGAAGTTGATGAAATGAAAGAAAAGCCACACACTTATTTATTACAGTTTAATTATAACTGACATGACTCAAAAACTGATGAATACGATAGCTTTTATTGACGTTTTCTTGTTAAAATGTCTGAACAAACTCAATGTTGTGAAGAATTTGTTCTAGCCTGTTGGAATTATTCACAATGCCCAATAGATTCACCAGGTTTCTGCTGTATTTTTGTCAAGGCCCCGGACTTTGTGCTGCAGATATTTGCTGCTGCTGTTGCTGCATGGTGTGATCACACCACACCATTGATGCTCGGTGTTACAGCCAACTGGCAACCCTGGATTAAAAGGAAACATTTTACCGACAAGAGGCAATCTCCCATTGGAGCAAGTTCCCTGGATTCCTTGGCTGTCCACCAGTGTCTTCAAATTCTACCACAAAGCATTCTGCTACTTCTGGCTAAAGAACCATGGAAAGACCAAACACAAAAAGTAAGTTAATTATTTAACTATATATTCCTTATTGACCTCTTGGCTTTAATCTGTGACTCAGAATTAGAATCTGATATAAATGTTGACTGGGCAATAAATATTAGCCATGCAAGTTGAATTGTTGAATCCAAGAATTAATTTAAATACACATGAACAGTTGTGATGGTGACTACTAAATTCAAATCCATTCAAAACATCAGCCAAACTAGGATGAAAAGAAGCACCTGCAATGTTGTAAATTACATTAGGGGACAGGAGGGGGGGTTCATAGGTGAGGAAAACGTGGGAGCACAGCACCACGTGGCCTGGGCATATACCTGGACATACAGTGCCCTCCATAATGTTTGGGACAAAGACCCATCATTTATTTATTTTCCTCTGCACACCACAATTTGAGATCTGTAATAGAAAAAAATCACGTGGTTAAAGTACACATTGTTAGATTTTAATAAAGGGTATTTTTATACATTTTGGTTTCACCATGTAGAAATTACAGCAATGTTTATACATATTCCCCCCATTTCAGGGCACCATAATGTTTGGGACACTGCGATGTCATGTAAATTAAAGTAGTCATGTTTAATATTTGTAAATAAACACTTTACAAGCTCTTAAAGTGTGCAACATCTTTTAATGATAGCACAGGGTATTACATACATCTTCAAGCACTGGCTACATTCTTCTACTGCTGCGCCCAGGAAGGGGAAGGCGTTATGATTGATGTTAACTAGGCGGGGTTAATGGGAGTGAGGTAACTATATTATTGGTTGCATATAAACCATCTACATCCTTCCCCTTAGAAATCAGAAAACAGATTGTTGTCACGACAACAGAATTAAACAGCAGAATTAAACAAAATCGCCGTAGCGAACAGGTGGCTTGCTGATCCGGCCCGAGCGCGTACGGATGTCTCCCCCTTCCCCCGAAGGAGCAGAAGAAACAGGAGGACGCGAGGCAGCTGGGGAACCAGGGAAGGGCATTGGGGTGGGAGAAACAGGAGAGGGAGAACCGCGACCGGCAACAGGGGACCCGCGCAGAGGGGAACCAGGCGCCCGCGACGGGGACCGAGGCATGCAGGGAACACCAGCCGGGACGGCAGCCGGCTGCTGGTAGGAGAGTGGCGGGGCATAGGGCCCCGGGGGCTGCGGCTTTGGCTCATTAACCGCAAGCAGGTGTTGTCGGCTTCTTCGGTAGATGGTACCCTCACACTCGACCAGGTACGAACGAGGTGAGTCGGCCACCCCAACCACGGTGGCCAGACGGTAGTGACCACTGGCGGTCTGCAACCGAACAACCTGTCCGGGCAACAGAGGATCGAGTGGTCTGCACGACCGATCGTGGGAACGCCGCTGGCTGTCATGTTTCTCTTGAATTCGCCTCTGCACGGAGGCGGGCTCCAGCACCCGAGGTTTCAGCTGGCGCTGGGCAATCGGGATGGTAGATCTGGTAGTTTTGGACATCAGACGCTGAGCAGGTGACCCCATGGCCGGATCCCTGGAAACATTCCTGAGGTTCAGGAGATCCAAATACAAATCAGAGTTGGATAGTCGCGCCTGTTCCATCAGAAGCTTGGAGGCTGCGGACGGCCCGTTCTGCAAGGCCGTTACTCTGTGGGTACTCTGGGCTGCTGGTGAAATGCACGAAGTTCCACTTGTCGGCAAAACTTTTGAATTCTCGGCTTGTAAACTGCCTACCGTTGTCAGTCTGCAGCCTGACAGGGGTCCCAAAAGTGGAGAAGTGTTTCCGCAGCTTTCGGATCACCATCTCCGACGTGAGGGATGTCAGCAAATCCACTTCGAACCAGTTGGAGTACGAGTCGACCAGGACAGGGTAGTGGTTACCACGCCACTCGAATATGTCGGCAGCAAGCGAGGACCAGGCCAAGGCAGGGGCGGGCTGTTGCAGCAGGGGCTGTCACTGCTGGTGTGGTGCAAGACTATTGCACGTGGAGCAGGCAGAAACTCGGTCTTGGATATATTTGGCCATTCCAGGCCAATAGAATTGGCACTGAGCGTGGGCGAGTGTTGCATCGACCCCAGGGTGTCCGCTATAGGCTGCACAAAAGTAAAAGTCAAACAGGGAGGACGGGACTACAACTTTATGTCCCTTGACGATAACGCCATCCTGGAGCACCAGTTCGTCGCGGACCACGGGTTATATATTTGGGTCAATGGAAATATGGTATGTCAGTGGTAACTTCCCCAGGTCATCGTCGAACAGGTCCTGGTATTCTGCAACCGGGTCAAACGACAGTTGCACTTTGTGGACCGTGCGGTCGAAGGACACCAGGCCAAGATCCTGGCACGCACGGTTGCCCAACACGGTTACACAGTCAGAGTTCAAAACATAGAAAACCAGGTTTCTTGTGGCCTTTTGCAGCACGCAAGTTAAAGTGGCCCTCCCCGCAGGCCTTAGAATCTCTCCACCATAGGCGTGCAGGGTAGCATCGTCAGCAACCAGAGGCTCATTATTCCTTATCTTGTTGAAAAGATTCATGGACAAAACATTGACCTTCGCACCTGTGTCTAACTTAGCAAGGAAGGTTACATCATTGACAGTCACAGATACGGAGGGATCAGTGCGGTGGGCGGGTGTCTGTAGGAGGGTAAACACATGCGAGTCCTCGGGAGGATTAATTGGATCTGCATCATAGGATTCAGCTAAGTTGTCTCACGCCATGAAAGACAGGGTCACAGGGTGTCTCACGCCATGAAAGACAGGGTCGAGGCGATGCTCAACAAGATGGTCGAAAAGAGGGTACCCCATGTAAATAAACACTTTACAAGCTCTTAAAGTGTGCAACATCTTTTAATGATAGCACAGGGTATTACATACATCTTCAAGCACTAGCTACATTCTTCTACTGCTGCGCCCAGGAAGGGGAAGGCGTTATGATTGATGTTAACTAGGCGGGGTTAATGGGAGTGAGGTAACTATATTATTGGTTGCATATAAACCATCTACAGTATTGTTTTGCATATCCTTTGCATGCAATGAGTGCTTGAAGTCTGCGATTCATGGACATCACCATGCCGGGTGACTTCTCTGGTGATGCTCTGCCAGGCCTGTATTGCAGCCATCTTTAGCTTATGCTTGTTTTGGGGGCTAGTCCCCTTCAATTTTCTCTTCAGCGTATAAAAGGCATGTTCAATTGGGTTCAGATCGCGTGATTGACTTGGCCACTCAAGAATTTAACATATTTTGGCTTTGAAAAACTCCTTTGTTGCTTTTGCAGTATGTTTGGGATCATTGTGGAAATCACAAATTGCATAGATAATAAAAAGCTTGCAGTGGGAATATTCATAGACTTTAAAAAAGCATTTGATACTGTAAATCACGATATTTTACTCATGAAACTGGATAGATATGGCATCGGAGGGGTTGGATTGGATTGGGTGAGAAGCTATTTAATAAACAGGCAACAATTTGTAGAAATAGGTGAACATAAATCAACTTACATGAACATAACTTGTGGAGTACCTCAAGGGTCTGTGTTAGGTCCAAAGCTTTTCATAATATACATTAATGACATATGCAGACTATCAAATATACTAAAGTTGATTATATTTGCCGAAGATAAGAATATTATTTGTTCTGGTGACATTTTGAAGCAGCTTTTGGAGGTCATCACATCAGAAATGAATAAATTAAAACAGTGGTTTGATGTCACCAAATTGTCTCTAAATTTAAGCAAAACAAAGGTGATGCTATTTGGAAAACAAAACAAACCCCCAAGTACAATTGATAATAGATAACATAAGAATAGAAAGAGTATATGAAAATATATTGGTGTATATTTCTTGGTGTGATCTTAGATCACAAAATCTGCTGGAAACCACATATAAACCACGTCAAAGCAAAACTGGCAAAGTCTATAGAAATATTGGGAAAATCAAGACATATTCTGGACCGCAAATCATTACATACTCTGTATAATACACTCATATTGCCATATCTGAGTTACTGTGTTGAGATATGGGGCAATGCCTACAAAACCAACCTACAGCCGTTATGCACATTACAAAAAAGAGCAATAAGAATCATCAATAACGTTGGATATCTTGAACATACCAATTTATTATTCTTAAAGTCACATACACTGAAGTTCACCAATCTGGTTAAATTTAAGACTGCACATATCATGTACAAAGCAAGAAATAATTTACTTCCGGGAAATATACAAAAACTGTTTATGGAAAGACAGGGCGGGTATAATTTGAAAGGGGAACTTAATTTAAAAAAACTCAATGTCAGAACAACTCTTAAAAATATGTGCATAGCAATCTGCGGGGCAAATTTGTGGAATAGTTTGGAACAGGAGATAAAACTTAGCACAAACATAATTCAGTTTAAAATGATGTACAAAAACACTTTTTTTAAAGGATATTGGGATGAGGATAGGTGATTTTGAGTGGGATATTTGCTATACTGATTGTATTGGGAAGGGTGATATAGGGTGATGGGTTAACTATATGACTAAGAGATACCGTAGAGAACAGGAGGGTTTATTTTTTTCTTTTTTTTCTCTTTTTTTTGTACGGCTTTGCAAATATTTGATTAGTGTATAAATGTAAATAATTTTGTGTACATATGGAAATAGGAGTTTATAGCTGCTAAATTTGTATAAGATAATTATAAGCAGTGGGTAAATAAGGGGTGGGAATTAATAAGCTTTGACTTCTTCCTGCTCCTTTTCAGAAACATACAATTCATTTATTTATAAATATTGTTTATGACACTTTATAAATATTCTTGTTCTGTCTTTTTTGTTTTTTGTATGTTGTTTCATACTTTTTATTTTTTTGTCTGTTCGAAATAAAGGATTTATTGTTATATTATATTATTATTGTCTTGCTGTAGAATGAAGCGCCGGCTAATTAGTTTTGTGGCATTTGTTTGAACTTGAGTAGATAGGATTCATTATTCAGAATTCATTATGCTACTACCATCAGCAGTTGTATCATCAATGAAGATACGTGAGCCAGTACTTTCAGCAGCCATACATGCCCAGGACAGAACACTCCCACCACTGTGTTTCACAGGTGAGGTGGTATAGAAACATAGAAACATAGAAAAATAGGTGCAGGAGTAGGCCATTCGGCCCTTCGAGCCTGCATCGCTATTCAATATGATCATGGCTGATCATCCAACTAAGTATCCCGTACCTGCCTTCTCTCCATACCCCCTGATCCCTTTAGCCACAAGAGCCACATCCAACTCCCTCTTGAATATAGCCAATGAACTGGCCTCAACGACCTTCTGTGGCAGAGAATTCCAGAGACTCACCACTCTCTGTGTAAAGAATGTTTTCCTCATCTCGGTCCTAAAGGAATTCCTCCTTATCCTTAGACTGTGACCCCTTGTTCTGGACTCCCTCAACGTCGGGAACAATCTTCCTGCATCTAGCTTGTCCAACCCCTTAAGAATTTTGTAAGTTTCTAAAAGATCCCCCCTCAATCTTCTAAATTCCAGTGAGTACAAGTAGAGTCTATCCAGTCTTTCTTCATATGAAAGTCCCGACATCCCAGGAATCAGTCTGGTGAACCTTCTCTGAATCCCCTCTATGGCAAGAATGTCTTTCCTCAGATTTGGAGACCAAAACTGTACGCAATACTCCAGGTGTGGTCTCACCAAAACCCTGTGCAACAGCAGTAGAACCTCCATGCGCCTATACTCAAATCCTTTTGCTATGAATACTAACATACCATTTGCTTTCTTCACTGCCTGCTGCACCTGCATGCCTACTTTCAATGACTTGTGTACCATGACACCCAGGTCTCGTTGCATCTCCCCTTTTCCTAATCTGCCACCATTCAGATAATAGACTACCCTCATGTTTTTGCCACCAAAGTGGATAACCTCACATTTATCCACATTATACTGCATCTGCCATGCATCTGCCCATTCACTCAGCCTATACAAATCACCCTGCAGCCTCCTAGCATCCTCCTCACACCTAACTATACCCCCCAGCTTGGTGTCATCTGCAAATTTGGAGATGTTGCATTCAATTCCCTCGTCCAAATCATTAATGTATATTGTAAATAGCTGGGGTCCCAGCACTGAGCCTTGCGGTACCCCGCTACTCACTGCCTGAGATTCTGAAAAGGACCAGTTTACTCCTCCCCTTTGCTTCCTGTCTGCCAGCCAGTTCTCTATCCACATCTTTATTGAACAACCAATACCATGTGCTTTAAGTTTGCTTTGGATCTTGGGCAGTTCCTTCTCACGTCCATACTTTGCCCTTGCCATCACTCTGAAATAAATTCATCTGCGTCTCATCTGTCCAAAAGACCTTTTTCCAGAACCGTGGTTGCTCTTTTTAAGTACTTCTTGTCAAACTGTAACCTGGCCATCCTATTATTGTGGCTAAACAGTGGTTTGCATCTTGCAGTGTAGTGTCTGTATTTCTGTTCATCTTCTGCGGACAGTGGTCATTGACAAATCCACACCTGACTCCTGAAGTGTGTTTCTAATCTGTCGGACAGGTGTTTGGGGATTTTTCTTTATTATAGAGAGAATTCTTCTGTCATAAGCTGTGGAGGTCTTCCTTGACCTGCCAGTCCCTTTGTGATTAGTAAGGTCATCGGTGCTCGCTTTCTTCTTCATGATGTTCCAAACAGTTGAATTTGGTAAGCCTAAGGTTTCTAACAGTTGTATTCTTGTTTCTCAGTCTCATAATGGCTTCTTTGATTTTCATTGGCACAACTTTGGTCCTCATGTTGATAAACAGCAATAAAGGTTTCCAATGGTGATGGAAAGACCAGAGGAAAGACGAGGTGCTGAGAGCTCTCTAATACCTGGATTAAGGAGGCAATTAAACACACCTGTGAAGCCATGTGTCGCAAACGTTATGGTGCCCTGAAATGGAGGGACTATGTATAAATACAGCTGTAATTTCTACATGGTGAAACCAAAATGTATAAAAATGGCCTTCAAAAAAATCTGACAATGTGCACTTTAACCACATGTGATTTTTGTCTATTACAAATCTCAAATTGGATTATAGAGGCAAATAAATCAATGATGGATCTTTGCCCCAAACATTATGGAGGGCACTGTATATACAAGTGTGATAATTAACCATTTACAAGCACTACTTGTTTGATGCGAAACCTATAAACTAACATGGATGATATAACATTGCATTCCATTATCGCTTTGATTAGCTAATAACACATTTGGTGTACCATTTTCATCCTTGAATCCTTGATTAATCTTCCCAGAAAATAATTTTCTATTGGTGATCTTATCATATTCTTGGAAATAATTAATTGACAGGCAGCAGCATATAATTTTTTTTAGCATTTATAATAAAACTAGACCAAGTGCAGACCCGTCTGTTCCCCAACACAAGATTCCACCACTCACCCGTTCCCCCAACGCAAACTGTTCCCCCAATGCAATATTACACCTATAGCCCCCAACTGCAGCCCCATCCCAAGCCCTGGGCTCGGTCCTCACAACAGCTCCAGGACCACCCTCCCTACTGGGCGTTGGGCGCTGGCAGCCACCACCACGCCAGCGCTGGAGTGCCCCTTCCTCCCAGACTGTCCCGTCCTGCCTTAGCGAATGCATTGTGACACCACTCAGGTTTTTCTTCGAAATGGGTGAGTTTTCGTGCTGTTTTTAAAACTTTAAACGATTAAAAAGTTCTGAAATATAGGTGGGAATGCGAGAGAAATATGTTTATCGCCTCAACGGGAGAAATGTGAGTAGAATGTGTGAAAATGGGAAGGCTGTGTCCTAGCGTTTGGAAGAAGATAGGAAAGCAGATTGACACATCGTTGGCACAAACACAAACAATAGGAAGAGTTTTAGTATTATAGAGATGATGTTTTATACAACTGCACTAAAATATTTTAAGAAACACGAATTGAGGAGATTGCTGTTTTAAAAATGTTAATTGACCATAGGCTGTTGAATTGATTTTTCTTCTTTTTAATTTCAGTTTGTTGATTGGTTCTTTGCCTTAGTAGAAAGTCCACTTGGATCATTACCAGCGAACACATTGAATTTGATCAAAGGTAATATTAGTGACAAGCCCTTCGACCAGCCGAGTTTGTACTGATCATCCATTCACACTAGTTCAGTTATTCCACTTTCTCATCCACTCCCTACACGTCAGGGGCACTTTACAGAGGCCAATTAACCTACAGATCTGTACCCGTACATCTTGGAATGTGGGAGGAATCTGGAGTATCCGGGGGAAACACCCGCATTCACCCTTGTTTCCTATTACTACACTTGAAGCAAAATTTTATCTCTTACTAGACGGCCGGTGGACCAATTGGGCCCCTGTCACACGGACGTCCCGTTCCCCCAACGCAATATTTTCCCAAACTGTATGCGCATCTGCTGCACTCAAAGTTGTGCCGTTGACGGCAGAAATTAAGTTAAAGTTAATAAAGTGAGGAGCGAACCCGTGGAGGCATTTGTAAAATGGAAGGAAACTTACCCGTGGAGCCGTTGTGTCCCCGTGGTGAGGCCAGGCAAGTACAGGCAAAAGGGGAAAAAATGGCAATCTGAAAATCGACCTGCAGGCAGTGGCGCTGTTTTAACACTGTGACATTGTGAAGCCAGAGATCCCCATTGTGATGCGCACGGGAACACTCCTCCAACTGCGCATGCGTGGGTGTGGGCGCTGTTTTGTTAATTTAAGTTTTAAATGTCATAACTTGTAAAATGTCATAACTTGTAAACCTATATAAGGTTTTAAAATCGTGAGATCAGCAGATTGGTTTTCTCGCCTGTCAGTCGCCAGGAAGGTAATGCCCCTTCCGGCACCCGCTGTCAATCACCTGGGTGGGGAGAATGAAGCCCCGGAGGCCGGGCGTAAGTCCAGAAGTCGGGCGTGAGTCAGTCAGCATGGAAGCCGTGAGTGAGAGTCGAGTCCAGAGCCGTGAGTGAGAGTCAAATCCAGCAGCCGTGACTGAGTGAACTGTGAGTCCACAAGCCGTGACTGAGTGAAATGTGAGCCCACAAGCCGTGACTGAGTGAACTGTGAGCCCACAAGCCGCGAGTGAGTGAACTGTGAGCCCAGAAGCCATGAGTCAGTGAACTGTGAGTCCAGAAGCCGTGAGTCAGTGAACTGTGAGTCCAGAAGCCGTGAGTCAGTGAACTGTGAGTCCAGAAGCCGTGAGTCAGTGAACTGTGAGACCAGAAGCCGTGAGTCAGTGAACTGTGAGTCCAGAAGCAGCGATTGAGTGAACTGTGAGTAGTAGCCATGAGTGAGTGAACTGTGAGTCCAGAAGCCATGAGCGAGTGAACACTAAGTCCAGAGCTGTGAATCCAGAAGCCGTGAGCGAGTGAACTGTGAGTCCAGAAGCCGTGAGCGAGTGAACTGTGAGTCCAGAAGCCGTGAGTGAGTAAACTGTGAGTCCAGAAGCCATGAGCCAGTAACCTGTGAGTCCAGATGTTGCCCTGTGCAAGTTGCGGAGACGGCCTGGAGCGCGAAGCATGCCCGATTGCTGCAACCTCGCGATCCTGGGGAAGTGAGGAATGAGAGTGGGGGGATTGAGGGAGCCGGGCGCTGGTGGGCTCACCACTCCCACCCACACATCACCATCCCCCTCCCCTCGCACCCGCCCCCCCACCCAGCGGCAGGCCACTGCAGCGGTAGGCCACGGCAGCGCTCCCCACCCCCCCCACCGGCCACTGCCTGAAGCCGTCCCCCTCTCCTGGCTGCAGAATGCTCCCGCCAGCACCCACCTGAAGCCTCCCCGCCCCCAGCTGTAGGATTAGCCCAAGAGTCCATTTGGCCCACAATGTCCATACTAGCCCTCTGGAAACCAGTTCCTTCGACCTACAAGCCCTCCAGAAGCCCCCCCCCCCACTAGCCACCGCCTGAAGCCACCCCCTCCCCCGGCTGCAGGACGCCCCCCCCCCCCCCACCAGCCCCCGACAGACCCGCCTGAAGCCGTGCCCCTCCCCAGGCTGCAGGACGCTCCGCCGATCGGCCCCGACAGCCCCCGCCTGAAGCCGAGCCCCTCCCCCGGCTGTGGAACGCAACAAGAGACGCAACAAGAAAGAATGGATTGAATAGATCTCTTTAACATTAAATTGTTGTTATATTTTAAGAGTTATTCACATTTAAGCTTTAATAAATCCCTTTTCCACTTACCTGCGCAGTATTACCTGCGTGTTCTATGTCACAATGGGAACCCAATGGGAGGGGATGGCTGCGCCGCCGGAGAGCCGCTAAGAGTGGGGGGGGGGGGGGGGTTTGATGGGGGGATGGAGTGAGTGCGTGGGGGGGGGGAAGGGCAAGGGTCGGAGTGGAGGGAGTCGGGAGGAGGGGGGGTCAGGGTAGGAGGGGTGTCAAGGGCGTCACAACGGGAACCCGTCGCCACCCCTGTGCAGTTGGGGGCTATGCGTGAGTGGTGGAATATTGGAATTGGTGGAGAGATGGAATATTGTGTTGGGGGACCAGGTCTCCCGTGTGAGAATGGGACCCAACGGGTACCACTTAGTCTAGTGGTTCCCTAAAAGTGGCGAGCCAAATAGACATTGTGGTGAAGAAGATATTTGGCACGCTTGCCTTTGTTGGAAAGGGTATGGAGTATAAAGGCTGGCACATCATGATGCAGCTGCACAAGTCATTGGTGAAACCACACTTGGAGTACTGTGTGTAGTTCTGGTCGCCCAGCTATAGGAAGAATGTCAATGAGTTGGAAAGAGTGCGAAAAAGACTCATTAATTTCCTAGGGTTGCAGACTTGAGGTATTGAGAGAGATTGGATAGTTGATACTACTTGGCAAATAGGAGGCTGAGGGATGACCTTGGTTGAGGTGCACAAGATTATGAGGGGCATGGATAAAGTAAACACTCTGACTTTTTTTCAGGGTAGAGGATTCCAAAACAAAAGGATATAGACTTAAGAGATGGAGAGATTTAAGAGGGACCTCGGGCATCTTTTTCACGCAGAAAGTGGTCCATATATGGAATGAGCTGCCAGAGGGAACTATAGAAACAGATAAAATTATAAAGGACATTTGGACAAATGTGGATAGGAATGGTTTATGAAAACTGTGGGCCAAGTGCAGGCAAATGGGAATAGTTCAATATGCCAACTTGGTCAGTGTGGACCAAAGTGCCTGTTTCCGTGCTACATGGCTCTATGACTCTCTGCAAGGGAGTCATGGAGTATGAAGAGTGAGCAATCAAATGATGGTGAAGACAGTTTGGGATCAGCCATGATCGCAACGAATGTTAAAGCAGGCTCGTGGCTGACTAGTCCTGCTGTTTCTAATGCTGACCAGTAAATTTAACTTTGTTTCACTTTTTCACTTTCTGCAGATATGGCCTGAACTGCTAAGTATTTCCACCATTCACTGTTTTTTCAATTTTATAAGAACTGAAGTGCTTTGGATCACATGGTTCCATCATTTCTTTGCTTTACTTTTTGCTCTCCTCTATTTCATTCATCTTCTCTTTACATCTCCTCCAGATGTTATCATTATGATTAAAAAGCCTTCATCACGTTTCCCCACCCAGAACACCTTTTGTCATTCAGTCCCCCCTGGTTAAGAACTATCACATGCATTCACATTCCCTATTCCTTGCCACTCTTCTCCCTTCCATACTGGTCTAACTGGAATCCTTTCCAAATTTACAGTGAAATTCTTAATTATAAAATCATAACTAGATAGCCCATTGTGCCAGACTTCCTCAAGCAGGTCCAATACTACCTTGGGAGATGATTTTTCGTATGCTTGTGGCTTTTACCATCAACGCATTCTTAACAAATGTTCACTTCTTTTCACAGCGACACTACTGGCTCTGCGGTTTTTGCCAGAGTTCAGGAAGAAGGCAGTTTGGACTCGCACATACGGCTGGTAACTGCCATTTGTTCACAATCTTCTGTTTGAAACTAATCAGATGAAATGGCTTTGCCAGCAAGCTCTGCAGGTGCAAATTAAAGGAAGTATTCACATGGCACAGAGCCAGTCAGAGCCATAGACTTAAAGCTGTTACGAAAGTTGCTCCAGAGGTTGCATCTATCACATTCAAGTTGGTCATTACATATGAAGAGATATTTAAACAGTTAAGATGACTTAAAAATGGAAATGTTCTTGAAGCGCTTACCAGTGTGTCGGGAATGCATTTGAAAACTGACACGTTTAACTTGTGGTTTGAAGTTCTGTTTCTTAAGAATCCTTATTGTCATTTAAGTTATTGACATGTGGCTCCTGTTCTTGTTATTTCACGCCACCATCTTGTGTACTAAGAAAATGTGCTGCTGTAAGTCAAACTAACAAAATAAAATAGCAATTGTCCAGAAATTACAAGCTTGAAGGTTTTGTGTCATCCGTGTTGATTCAGTATAACTGAAAAAACTCGCAATCTGGAGGGTTTTCTACACTATACTGTTTTAGGTTCTGTATTTCAAGTTTTGTGGATTGTGTGCTTGACAGATAAATGTTACGACAATAATCTGCGTTTATGTATAGCTTGAACACAGAAAAATATCTCATGGCACTTTGTAGGAGTATGATAAATAAAATGTAATGCTTAATCCCAGGTTAAGGAAAATCAAAATAAGAGTTTAATGAGTAACAAGAGGTAGACAAGTGAAGGTTTAAAGAGTGTTGTAGAAATTAGAACCTCAGCCGCCTAAGTTATGGCTGTTGATGATGGAGCAATTAAAATCATGAATGTGCTCAAAGCCAAATTTACGACAGTGCAAATTTTTATGATGGCACCTGGACTGAAGAGATTATGGAGGAAGTAAATAATGGAAGCATGATAATATTTAAATTAAGTGTTTCTTTATTGAGAGCCCATGTAAATCAGTGGCTGAAACATGATTGGGACTTGGTGTGACCTAGGAAACTGATGAAAGGATTTTGGACCATATGTTTGTGGAAGACTGGAGGCTGATAAAGGGTCGATTGGAACAGAAAGAGCAAAGGCATGGATTAAAAGTTAACAGCAGCTTCTAGGCAGAAAGCAAGACAGAGCTGAGTTGTGAAACTAACAGGCTCAGATAGTGCAGACATGTGATCAGAATTTTATCTTGTGGTTCAATATGGTTCCAGGCGTGTGAAGAGTCTGGCTCCACCTTCAGAGATGGCTGAGAGAGGGAGGAAATTGATGGTTATGGGACAGAGTTTGTGGCAGGGACCCCCAGTGTTTATATGGAGGTAACTTGCTCGTCTGGTACTGTATTAAATGTACTCTGTTTCCACTTCATCCTTTACAAAAGCAGTTCACTTCCCCATTTCTGCCCCCGCCATCTGGCAAGATCACTTTTCAAGGAATTGTGTGCCACAGTTTGAATAAAGTTCAAAACCACATGTCTTCCCTCCAGGCTGACAATACATTTTGAACTGTAGTCTGCTTATGCACTGTCAAAGACAAACTACAGCTGTGGGTCCAGCCAAATGACCAGCAGTCGGTTTACAAAATGATGATACCCCACCCATGCAAGCATACTGTGCAGTTTCATGCTGTATATTTTACATTAGAGATCTTGGCATTGCCCTTTCAACATGTGAACATAAAAAATTAAACTCGTCATAACTGAGAGAAAATTTGTTTGTTAAATCCTCTTTTCAAACTTCATATTATATGAATCTCTAATTTTTGTTTTCCATTGGTGACACGTTAAAGATTTGACACATTGTTATGTATTCAAATTGATTTAAATATTTAAAATTCATTCGTTTTTAAGAAATAACCATATTTCCACAGAACTAATTTACAAAGCATAATGGTGATTGAGGATTACACTGATGACTCATTGTAAGGCTGTAACACGGGAGTCTACTCCACCCTTAAATCTTGGCTGATTTATTTTTCCCTCTCCACCCCATTCTCCTGCCTTCTCTCTGTATCCTTTGACGCCCTTACTAATCAAGAACCTAGCAATATCCAATTTAAAAATAATCAATGCCTTGGCCGCCAGCTGTTAATATCCAGTTATATCTTAAATATTCATGCTCTATTCTGGAAAATGTACTGAATGCATAAGTATGCATCAACTCATAAATTCAATTATAAAAAACATTTTATTTACTGGCTTCTATTTGAACTGTTAAAAAAAAGTACAAAGCAGAAATAGTGACGAAAGAAAAAACAGGAAATACATGCTTACAATGAAAATTACTGTGAATTGCAAATTTAACCTCTGAGATTTTATTCCAGTCTGCAGTTGCAAACGAGAAAGAAATAAACCAGTTAATTAGTTATACTAAGTAAAAAAGTTGTTACTAATTTTATACTGTCCTAGTGATGTTGCATGATGGATATCAGGATATAATAGCACAAAGTGCAGTTTCATGTGGTGTTAAGCATTGTATATCAAGTGCTCAGAAGGAAGTTAGTTGGATCCTCAAAAGCATTTCTTTTAAAGGTTTTACCAGTTTAAACATTCAGGAAGTGGTGATGGTAGATGGAGTGTGTGGAAAGTTTTTCTTCCTTTCACTTCCTAACTAACTATATTTCCAACTACTTGGAGAAAGCATGTGTTTGTATCCACGCAGGCACGGAGACCTCTCTCCCGAGCTGCTCCATTGCTTCCTGCCACGAAGGAGCCAAACAATGCATGGGATCATGCCCAAGCAGAGAATGTGTATCTGCACTCCTCAGACTAACTGTTGTATGCACACACTGTAAGGTCTGTTGGTTCTCTATTCCCAGCTGTTCCCATTCACTTTTGATGTGAAAGTATAGTCCCTTCCTATACCCTCTCAATTAATCAATTTTGTGATTCGTGTTTTGCTGTTAAAAGTGAATAATCTCACTGACCAATTCATTTGTACCTATTTGCTTCAAAACCCACCCCTTAACCCAAAACCCATCAAATTCATAACCAGCATTTGTGAACTTTGAATCAATATGCAACGTATACAGGATCCACGCAAAGTGCCCAGCCATTATTTATTTGTTTGTTTATTTAATTATTTCCAATCTACTAATATCCAGTTAAACTCTGACCAGGCCAATAAATATATCTGGAGAATGTATCATTAAATGTTTAAATGTTTAAACCATATAACCTTAATTGTTATATGGTTATATGGTTTAGCAAAATGTCAAAAGTTGGTATCATTTGAATTTACCAACTAATTGGATAATACAAGTGAGTTTCAGATCAGTAAGAAAGTGAACTTTTCTTACTGGTCACCTTGACATAGTTAAATTCAAATTTACAGCTGGTTGAGTTAAATAAAAATTCAAATCTTGTGAATAATAAACCAAAATTGCTTTAAAAAAATGCAAACATTCAAAAGACACTTTATTGCAGTTTAAAACAGCACATTGCTTCAACCAACGTGCGTGAAAATTATTTTCAATTCTTTAGTCCGAGGGTGGTGAACCTGTGGAATTCTTTGCCACAGAAGGCTATGGAGGCTAAGTCAATGGATATTTTTAAGGCGGAGATAGATAGATTATTTATTAGTATGGATGTCATGGATAGCCATGTTTGAATGGCGGAGCAGACTTGATGGGTCAAATGGCCTAATTCTACTCCAATTGTTTATGACCTTATGACCAGTAACAATTTTGTCTGGTAATGATAAATAACTAACTCTTACTGTATATGGCCTTTACTGTTGCCTTTGTACAACAAGCACTTGCAGAGGTCATATTGAACAATCATAATTTAATGTCTCACGGAGAACTATGGAAACAGATTGCTGGTGTATAGCTGAAATGTCTAAACATTATAACAAAAGGTTAACTTTCTGATTCTTTAAGATCATATCATCAGAAACCATTGGCTTGGATTTAGTCCATTGGCCTGCATCCCAGCTTCAAACGTCTTCTATGGTGAGAAATCCCAGAGGAAGGCTTTGCCCAAATGTCCCACTATGTCCCTTTCAATTTCTTTGTTAGTTTCCTTCTCCCAGATGGCCTGTTTAATAGGCTAGTCTCTTGAATGGAGAAAGTCTGTTGTTTGTTCCTGAGGAATATGAACAATCACAAGGGTCCTGATCGTGTTGTGATCGATTGTGAGTTGGTAGTAATCATGGAGAAGATATGATGGTCATAGGTTTCTTACTTGTAGTAGGAGGAGTGACCATTTGTGTGATGCTCAAGGGAAGCAGAGTGGTGAAGGAGCTAGGAAGATGTGTCAGGGATATAAAGGGATGCAATGCTACTTCTACTGGCCCACAAGCTGAGCTGTAAGGGAATTTACCTCAGCACTTTATCACCATGCTTCCTTTCAAACCTTGGGCTTCATGAGGCCTGGGGAAAGTGGCTTTCTGTAGTTGAAAATAATTGTTTTAAAAATGCACGCTGGCAACCTTGCATTAATATTAAACAATACCCTGCCGTTTGTGAACAGATTAGTCATCCAAACTGTATCCTGATTTCGCTAAGGAAGTATGCTGGTTCAAGGTATGCTTGCATCTTGTTTCCTTCTACTTAAACTTTTATCTCTGGCAGTAACCCATTCATCTTTGGGAGTTGAGGCTGTGCCCATTGTCTGTAATAAAGTCTCACATTGAGCTCTGCACTACATTTAATTTAATTGCAATTCAAATGTCCTATGACAAAACTCAGAGGCTTCAGATAAAAGCATTAGCTCCCAATTTTATGGCAGAATTTATGGATTCTTGGGGTAGATGCCGACTGTGATCTGAATCTGTTGGATTTCATTCTGCTTTAATTCTCTGTTTTCTTGTATATTCCTTCCGTTCTTCATAGAATTGTTTGCAGCTGCTGAACATACCTAAATTAAACACAGAGAAGCTAGTAAATGTTAACAAATGCAGCCAGAAGGGGAAGTACTTTTACACTATGTGAGTAAGACTGACAATCCAATTAGGAGAAATGTAACAGATCCATTGATCTGTTTGGTCTCTTTTACATTGTTTTCACCAGGTACTTTGTCCACAGAATTGTAAATGGGTCCTACTGTGTAGGATAGTCCTGGTGTAAGGGGTGATTGCTGGTCGATACAGACTAACGATGGGCCAAAGGGCCTGTTTCCACGCTGTATCTCTAAAGTCTAAATTCTTAGATTTCTGGTGACTATTTCCTCTTTGGGATAATAATGAATGAAGGAGGCTGTTTGGATCATCCTTATTTATCATTTGAGAAGCAACCATCAGATTGATAACAGCAACTGATTGTGATTTTGTTAATCCACAGGAGATTTTGATTGTATCATAAAACTATTTTCATACAGATTTTGAATGGGGGGAGGATTCTCACAGTAGTGCAGCTGGTAGTGCTACTGGCTCACAGTGGCAGAATCACAGGCTCAATTCTGACCATGGTGCTGTCTGTGTGGACAGGGCCGGCCTTAAGCCAATTGGACCAATTGCCTCCAATTGGGCCCCGCTCCTAAGGGGGCCCCGCGCCAGAGTAATCTACTCTCAGCTCGGGTAGATCTACCCCGGGGGGGGGGGGGGGAGAGAGATTAGAGGGGTAGACGAGGAGGGGGGTGTGACGGGGAATGGAGAAGGGGGAGAGGGGAAGGTGGGTCGTTCCCACTCGGTCCCGGGGCAGCGCTACCGGCCCTCAGGTCGCCGTGCTTCACGCACACAGCCCTAGTAACCCCCCCTCTCTCCGGGGAGACGCGGTGAACAATACAGGAAGGGCCGGGCCGGGGGTTGGAGCAACATTTACAAACCTCGGCCTCAGCTCACACCCGTCCGCCTGGACCCCGGCATCCACTCCTGCGGATGTCTAATAGACTCTATAATAGACTTTATTTCTATTTCTATGATTCTACAGACCTTGGCTGGAAACCTGGGACTCACCAACATTGTTCCCAATTGGGCCCCACACCTCCTAAGGCCAACCCTGTGTGTGAAGCTTTGCACATTCTCCCTGTGACTGTGGCTTTCAGCCGGGTGCTCCAGTTTCTCCCACATCCCAAAGTTGTGAGGGTTTGTACGTTAAAATGGTTGAAAAGGAGTGGATGGGAAAGTGGGATAATATTGAACTAGTATGAACTGGTAATTGATGTTCAGCATGGACTCGGTGAGCCAAGAGACCTGTTTCCAAGCTGTATCTTTTTTTTAATGTTCAACTTACCACCAATAAGGATTAGACAGTAGAGCTGCAATATATATGGAAAATGCACCAGAATGTGAATGGGTCCAGGTAATACAAAGGAGTTGGTTCCATAAAATTCAAAATAGGGCAATGACTGATAAATGGCAATTACTGCAATAAAGGAAAAGTTTGTTAGTTAAGTGAACATTACAAACTTAGAGCTGATTGAAGTAGCTAACGACCTACTTAACCATATAACCATATAACAATTACAGCACGGAAACAGGCCCTCTCGGCCCTTCCAGTCCGTGCCGACCATTTGTTTTCCCCTAGTCCCATCCACCTGCACTCAGACCATACCCCTCCATTCCCTTCCCGTCCATATACCTATCCACTTTACTTTTAAATGTTAAAATCGATCCTGCCTCCACCACTTCTGCTGGAAGCTCATTCCACACAGCCACCACCCTCTGAGTAAAGAAGTTCCCCCTCACGTTACCCCTAAACTTCCGTCCCTTATTTCGCATGTCATGCCCTCTTGTTTGAATCTTCCCTACCCTTAATGGGAAAAGCTTATCCACGTCAACTCTGTCTATCCCTTTCATCATTTTAAAGACCTCAATCAAGTCCCCCCTTAACCTTCTGCGCTCCAATGAATAAAGACCTAATTTGTTCAACCTTTCTCTGTAACATAGTTGCTGGATCCCTGGCAACATTCTAGTAAAGAATGGTTTCCATTACAAGAGATGTACAGCAGAGTAGGAGACCATTTGACCCATCATGTGAGTCTTTGCTGCAGGCTAACTACACTAGCATCTCTGGATGCTTTCAAGAGAGAGTTAGATAGAGCTCTTAAAGATAGCTGAGTCAGGGGATATGGATAGAAGGCAGGAATGGGGTACTGATTGTGGATGATCAGCCATGATCACATTGAATGGTGGTGCTGGCTCGAAGTGCCGAATGGCCTACTCCTGCACCTTTTGTCTGTTGTCTATTCTCAGTTTGAGAATGTGGAACAAGGAACTGCAGATGCTGGTTTCAACCGAAGATGCAGGAGTAACTCTGCGGGACAGGCGGCATCTCTGGTGAGAAGGAATGGGTGGCATTTCAGGTCGAGACCTGAAGAAGGTCTAATTCCTTTTCACAAGATGTCATATATTTCACATCCAAGTACACTAAATGCACCAAGGATTATAGAAGTGCCCAGATACAAAAGTAGAATCCAATCCAATACACAGTGGAGCTTTTTTTGCCCTGGAGTCTCCTCCTACCATCAGCTCACATTGTGTTCAGTTTGCTGTATACTAATGAGGATCTCTACCTTCACCGCCCTTTTACACAATGAGTCCTAGACCATCACTATCGTGCCCTCTGGCTGAAAAATATTTCTTCCTACCTCTTCTCTAAAAAATCTCCAAGTTCTTGTAAATCTGCCCCCCTCTCTATTAAGAAACATCTCTTCCCATCCATTATCCATATAGGTTAAAAATATTATTTACTTCACTTACTTACTTCGTTTGCTTACTAAATGTTATGCTCTTCCGATAAAAATCACCTTTTCACTTTCTCTCTCAGCTAATATTCTCCAACCCTGGCAGCTGCTTCTTAAATCTCTTCAGTGCCCAATCCAGTGGAGTATTTTCCACCTTCTAATGTGATGACCAAACACAGCACACTATGGCAGCAGTGCCTCACAAGAGGTTTCCCTTGCAGTTCTTGTACCATCTCTGTTCTTGTATTCTCTGCTTCAGCAAAATAAAGAGAAATATCTTTATAAAGCAGTGACTTCCTTTATATTGGTGAAACCAAGCGAAGACATGGCGATCATTTCGCCAAGCACTTGGGCTTTGTCCACCATGGCCTGCAGAAGCTCCTGGTTGCTAACCATTTTAATTCCCATCCCATACCAGCCTTTCCCTCCTCGGCCTCCTCCACAGGAGACCCCGGGGGATGTACCTCTTGAAAACAGGTTCACCCTCTTGGAAGCTGTCGGGACAGAAGACACTGTCGGTCTGAGCAGCGGAGAGGTCTGTGATTCAAAAAGTGGTGCTGAAGCAAAGCAGAAGAGACAGACGTCAGGCAGAGCCGTTGTAGAGGGGACTCCATAGTGAGAGGTTTCTGCGGCAACAGGCAGGATTCAAGGATGGTGTGTTGCCTCCCTGGTGCCAGGATCCAGGACCAATTGCAGGGCACCCTCAAGGGTGAAGGTGAGCAGCCGGAAGTGGTAGTGCATGTCGGCACAAATGACATCGGGAAGTAGAGGAAAGACATTTTGCAGCGTGACTTCTGAGAACTCGGCAGAAGGCTGAAAAGCAGGACCTCCAGGGTGGTTATCACCGGTTTGCTTCCAGTTCCTCGTGCTGGTGAGGGCAGGAACAGAGAGATAGGGGATTTGAATGTGTGGCCAAGGAGCTGGTGCAGGGATTTAAATTCTTAGACCACTGGGATCTGTTTTGGGGTAAGGATGAATTGTACAAAATGGAAGGATTGCACCTTAACAGGCGGGGGACCAGCATTCTGGCAGGCAGGTTTGCCACTGCTACATGGGTGGGTTTAAACTAAATAGTGGGGGGGAGGGGAGGAGGAGAGAAACTGGAAACATAAGGATGGAGTTAAAGGGAAAGAGAATAAGAAAGACGCCAGAATTAACAGGGCAAAAACAGGGATAGGTGAGTATGGCCAAGTGAAATAGGAATCGATGTGAAAGGTGAGGGGCGTAATGGATTAAAAATATATATGAATGCACAAAGTATAAGAAATAAAGTGGATGAGCTTAAGGCTCAGACAGAAATTGGCAATTATGATGTTGTGGGAATTACAGAGACATGGCTGCATGAGGGCCAGGGCTGGGAACTGAATATTCAAGGTGAGGAATGAAATTCAGACCCTTACATGGGGTGACATAGAATCAGGAGATATAAAGTCAGTATGGATAGAACTGAGGAATTGTAAGGGTAAAAAGACCCTAATGGGAGTTATCTACAGGCCCCCAAAGAGTAGCCTGGATATAGGGTGCAAGTTGAATCTAGAGTTATAATTGGGCTTGTTGTAAAGATAATGCTACGGTTGTTATTGGAGATTTCAACTAAGAAAGTCAGGTTGGTACTGGTCCTCAAGAAAGATTGTTTGTGGAGTGCCTCCGTGATGGATTCTTAGAGCAGCTTGTACTGGAGCCTACCAGAGTGAAGGCAATTCTGGATTTAGTGTTGTGTAATGAACCGGATTTGATAAGGGAACTCGAGGTAAAGGAGCCATTAGGAGGTAGTGACCATAATATGATACATTTTAATCTACAATTTGAGAGGGGGAAGGGAAAATAGGAAGTGTCAGTATTACAGTTGAACAAAGGGGACTATGAAGTCATGAGGGAGGACCTGGTCAATATTGACTGGAAAGATACCCTAGCAGGTATGGCAGTGGAACAACAATGGCAGGTATTTCTGGGAATAATACAGAAGGTGCAGGATCAGTTCATTCCAAAGAGAAAGAAAGATTCTAAGGGGAGTAATGGGTGACCGTGGCCGGCAAGGGAAGTCAAGGACAGTATATAAAAATAAAAGAGAAGTATAACATAGCAAAGATGAGTGGGAAGCCAGAGGATTGGGAAAATTTTAAAGAGCAACAGAAGATAACCAAAAAGGCAATACGGGGAGAGAAGATGAGGAACGAAGGTAAGCAAGCCAAGAATATAAAGGAGGATAATAAAAGCTTCTTCAGGTATGTGAAGAGGAAAAAATTAGTGAAGACCAAAGTTGAACCCTTGAAGACAGAAACAGATGAATTTATTATGGGGAACAAGGAAATGGCAGACGAGTTGAACAGGCACTTTGGATCTGTCTTTACTAGGGAAGACACAAACAATCTCCCAAATGTACTGGTGGCCAGAGGACTTAGGGTTACGGAGGAACTGAAGGAAATTCACATTAGGCAGGAAATGGGTAGACTGATGGGACTGAAGACTGATAAATCCCCAGGGCCTGATGGTCTGCATCCCAGGGTACTTAAGGAAGTGGCTCTAGAAATTGTGGATGCATTGGTGATCATTTTCCAATGTTCTATAGATTCAGTATGTTCCTGTGGATTGGAGGTTAACTAATATTATCTCACTTTTTAAGATAGGCAGGAGAGAGAAAACGGAATTAGAGGCCAGTTAGCCTGACATCGGTGGTGGGGAAGATGCTGGAGTCAATTATAAAAGATGAAGTAGCGGCACATTTGGATAGCAGTAACAGGATCAGTCCGAGTCAGCATGGATTTACGAAGGGGAAATCATGCTTGACTAATTTTTTGAGGATGTAACCAGGAAAATGGACAAGGGAGAGCCAGTGGATGTAGTGTACATGGACTTTCAGAAAGCATTTGATAAGGTCCCACATCGGAGGTGCATGAGCAAAATTGGAGCACATAGTATTAGGGGTAGGGTGCTGACATGGTTAGGAAATTGGTTGGCAGACAGGAAACAAAGAGTAGGGATTAACGGGTTCCTTTCAGAATGGCAGGCAGTGACTAGTGGGGGACCGCAGTTATTTACAATGTACATTAATGATTTAGATGAAGGGATTAAGAGTAACTTTAGCAAATTTGCAGATGATACAAAGGTGGGTGGCAGTGTGAACTGTTGGGTGAGTGGGCGGATGCATGGCAGATACAGTTTAATGTGGATAAATGAGGTTATCCACTTTGGTGGCAAGAACAGGAAGGCCTTTTGCAGTTGTACAGGGCCTTAAAGAGGTCCTTCTGCAGTTGTACAGGGCCCTAGTGAGACCACACCTGGAGAATTGTGTGCAGTTTTGGTTTTCAAATTTGAGGAAGGACATTCTTGCTATTGTGGGAGTGCAGCGTAGGTTTGCAAGGTTAATTCCAGGGATGGAGCGACTAGGCTTGAATACACTGGAATTTAGAAGGATGAGAGGGGATCTTATGGAAACATATAAGATTATTAAGGGATTGGACACGCTAGGCAGGAAACATGTTCCCGATGTTGTGGGGGTCCAGAACCAGGGGCCACAGTTTAAGAATAAGGGCTAGGTCATTTAGAACAGAGATGAGAAAAACAATTTTCACCCAGAGAGTTGTGAACATAACCTCATATTCTCCTTGCTTAGCCTGTGACCAAATGATATGAGCATTGAATTCTCCAGTAATATCCCCAAAACCCTCCTTTCTTTTCCCTGCTCCCCTCGTGCGCACACATTTCTCCCATTACCTCCCATCCCAAAGTCCCATATTATTCCCCCTCTCTCTCCTTTTCATTTGCTTACATCCATGCAATCCCTCTGGCTTTATATCCCACTTCCCTCCTTTCTTTATCTGACACCCATTTGTTTCTATTTCACCTCTAGTCTTTGTCACTCTGCCCATCAACCCCTCCATCGCCTGTATCCATCTATCATGTGTTAGGCTTTGCCCCACCCACACCTCTTTTCCAGCGTGCTTCCCTCTATTCCATCAGTCTGATGAAGAGAGAAGGAATGAAATGCAGATACTGGTTCACACCAAAGATAGACACAAAATGCTGGAGTAACTCGGCAGGAGTAAACTCAGGCAGCATCTCTGGTCTCGACCCGAACCGTCACCTGTTCCTTCTATCCAGAGATGCTGCCTGTCCTGCTGAGTTACTCCAGCATTTTGTGTCTATCTTCAGTCTGAAAAAGGGTCTGGACCCAAACTGTCATCTGTATATTTCCCTCCACAGATACTGCCTGATCCACTGAGATTCTCCAGCCGTTTGTGGTTTGCTCAAGAGTCCAGCATTTGCAATTTCCTGTTCTCCATCCCACATATCCTTTTGGCCATCTTATCAACCTTTCCTGCTATCTTCTGTGGTCATGCTTTCAAAAAGATCTCTGAACCATGATATGTAATCTTTATTTATTTGCCAGGCCTGTGTGGCCACACACCCTCTACAGTAAAAGCTATACCTAACACTTCCCCAATTTTTTTAATCACATGACCAGACCACATATCTTCCTAGGTAGTCAAAAATGCTGGAGAAACTCAGCAGGTGAGGCGGCATCTATGGAGTGACGGAAATAGACTTTGTTTCTTCAGACCCTTCTTCAGACCTTCCTGTAGGCTTTAGCTTTCTTCATCCGTCTCATAGTCAATCTTTGCATCATTGAAGTGCTAGTTCCCTTCGATGATCTATATCAATGTTGAAGGCATAAGCCTACGTCATTGATATCTAAATAATAAAGGGAAGGAGCATGAAGACTAGCGAAACCACAGTGAAAACCCTCGGTTGCCAATATCTGTTGCTTCCTGATTTTGGATCCATTGTTCACATGTCCTTTTGTGGGGTGGAAGATTGCAATCTTCACGTGGTCTGCCCTGTTTCGACTAATGCAATCAACTCGACAAACGGAAGATAGAAACATAGAAAATAGGTGCAGGAGGAGGCCATTCGGCCCTTTTGAGCCAGCACCGCTCAAAATTGTGATCATGGCTGATTGTGATCATGGCTGATTGTCCGCTATCAATAAACCGTGCCTGCCTTCTCCCCATATCCCTTGACTCCACTAGCCCCTAGAGCTCTATCCAACTCTCTCTTAAATCCATCCAGTGATTTGGCCTCCACTGCCCTCTGTGGCAGGGAATTCCATAAATTCACAACTCTCTGGGTAAAAAAGTTTATTCTCACCTCAGTCTTAAATGACCTCCCCTTTATTCTAAAACTCTGGCCCCTGGTTCTGGACTCACCCAACATCGGGAACATTTTTCCTGCATCTAGCTTGTCCAGTCCTTTTATAATTTTATGTTTCTATAAGATAGCCCCTCATCCTTCTAAACTCCAGTGAATACAAGCCTAGTCTTTTCAATCTTTCCTCATATGACAGTCCCGCCATCCCAGGGATCAATCTCGTGAACCTACGCTGCACTGCCTCAATCACAAGGATGTCCTTCCTCAAATTAGGAGACCAAAACTTTACGCAATACTCGAGATGTGGTCTCACCAGAGCCCTATACAACTGCAGAAGAACCTATTTACTCCAATACTGAAATCCTCTTGTTCTGAAGGCCAACATTCCATTAGCTTTCTTCACTGCCTGCTGTACCTGCACGCCAACTTTCAGTGACCAGTACAAGAACACCCAGGTCTCACTGTACCTCCCCCTTACCTAACCTAACCCCATTGAGATAATAATCTGCCCCCTTTGTTTTTGCCACCAAAGTGGATAATCTCACATTTATCTATATTATATTGCATCTGCCCACTCACTCAACCTGTCCAGGTCCCCCTGCAACCTCCTAACATCCTCTTCACAGTTCACACTGCCACCCAGCTTTGTGTCATCCGCAAACTTGCTAGTGTTGCTCCTAATTCCCTCTTCCAAATCATTAATATGTATGGTAAACAGTTGCGGCCCCAACACCAAGCCTTGCGGCACTCCACTCGCCACTGCCTGGCCTGAAAAGGACCCGTTCACTCCTACTCTTTGCTTCCGGTCTGCCAACCAATTTTCAATCCTTGTCAACAACCTACCCCCAATACCACGTGCACTAATTTTAGTCACCAGTCTCCCATGCGGGACCTTATCAAAGGATTTCTGAAAGTCTAGATACACTACATCCACTGGCTCCCCTTCATCCATTTTACTTGTCACATCCTCAAAAAATTCCAGAAGATTAGTCAAGCATGATTTCCCTTTCATAAATCCATGCTAACTTGGACTAATCCTTTTACTGCTATCCAAATGCTCCATTATTACCTGTTTAATAATTGACTCCAGAATCTTTCCCACCACCGAAGTCAGGCTAACTGGTCTGTAATTCCCCGTTTTCGCTCCTTTCTTGAAAAGTGGGATAACATTAGCTATCTTCCAATCCACAGGAACTGATCCAGAATCTATTGTACATTGGAAAATGATCACCAATGCATCCACTATTTCTAGAGCCACCTCCCTGGGGACCCTGGGATGCAGTCCATCAGGCCCCGGGGATTTATCATCCTCCAGTTCCATTAGCCTACCCAATACTATTTCTCGCCTAATGAAAATTTATTTCAGTTCTTCTACCCCCTTAGATCCTCTGTCCTCCAGTACATCTGGGAGATTGTTTGTGTCTTCCTTAGTGAAGACAGATCCGAAGTACCTATTCAACTTCCATTTCCTTGGTGCCCATAATAATTTCACCCGTGTCTGCCTTCAAGGGACCCACATTTGACTTTGCTACTCTTTTTCCCTTAACATATCTAAAGAAGCTTTTACTGTCCTTCTTTATATTCCTGGCCAGCTTCCCCTCGTACTTCATCTTTTCAGCCCGTATTGCCCGTTTTGTTTCCTTCTGTTGTCCTATGAAAGTTTCCCAATCCTCCGGCTTCCGGCTACTCTTTGCTGTGTTGTACATCTTTTCTTTTAGTTTTATCCTATCCATAACTTCTCTTGTCAGCCACGGTTGCCCTTAGAATCTTTCTTCCTTTTTGGAATGAAATGATCCTGCGTCTTCCAGATTATGCCCAGAAATTCCTGCCATTACTGTTCCACCATCATTCCTGCTAGGATCCCTTTCCAGTCTACTTTGGCCAGCTCCCCTCTCATGCCTTCATAGTCCCCTTTGTTCAACTGCATCACTGCCACTTCCGATTTAACCTTCTCCTTCTCAAATTGCAGATCAAATAGAACAAGTTGTCCTACAACTTTAGGCTGTGCACGCCACACAAAAGAAGAAGGTGTCCGTTTGTTTAATTGTAATATTTGCACAGCAAACACCCTGCACAAATCCTTATCGCCCCCATTCATTTCATGACTTATTACTGTTTTTATCTTCTCAAAACGCAACTAAATTCATCCGACAGAAACTTTACAAATGTATGCTGTGTATTAATTGGTGCCCTTCCAAGTGATGATATTAAACTCTTCTTTTTTTCTTAACAAGTTACCCATGACAAGGATAGACAGGCTGGTCTATAATAAGTCTCCTCTTTTCTCCTGGTTTAAATAAAGATAGATCTTTTACGGACTCTGTGAAGCTGCAGTATTTGTGGACTACAGACTTTCAAGATTTCCCAGCTTATTCTGTCACCATCAAATGAATAAAATAGTTGTTGCATGGAAGGTATGTGGTTCTGAAGGCCCTGTTGCGTCTGCACAAAGTGATTGGATACAGGATCACCTCCACACTCTATTCCCTCACCTCTTCCCCACCCCCATCATTAAGTGTCTCTGAGATACATACAAAGGACATGCTTGCCATTTCCCTACAGGGGAGAATCTAGAATAATTTGAGGGAGAGCCACCCCTAGCTGATGCAGTAATCTGATTTAGAGCTCTGGGCACAACAAAGTTAAAGGATTTGTCCAAATTCCATTTTGCCTTTTATGGCTACTGAGCAACACAGTGTATTTAAAACTGCCTTTCACCTCTGGTTGAGATCCTGGCTGGAGATAAAGGATGAAAGTCTCGTCACTCGAGTCACAAATGAATTGTGACAGACCCCACCCAATTTCCAGTCAGAATAAATCCACAGTACAGAACTGGTCTGAAAGGGCTGTTGAATATGACAAGACTCAGTTGACAGGCCCAGACTGTGGAGAATTGAAATGTCATGCTAATATAGCAGAGGGAACTCTTCTGAAGCATAGGTTGAAAAGCAATCACATTGACAGGTCAGAGCTTCACAACTGAGCCTAACTATTAAAAAACATTTAGGATATCAGTCATCTTTGTAAACTTTTTTGAATAACTACTCTGGTCTTATTTACTCCGTTTTCTGTTGCAGACATCACCCTCTACTGTTTGTAATAGCCCTGTCCCACGGTGCGAGTCCACCCACGAGTTATCCCGAGTTAAAGAAAAACTCATGGTTTTCTACGAGATTCCAAGTTTATTTTAAGAATAAGGAGTAAGCCATTTAGAACGGAGATGAGGAAACACTTTTTATCACAGAGAGTGGTGAGTGTGGAATTATCTGCCTCAGAGGGTGGTGGAGGTAGGTTCTCTGGATGCTTTCAAGAGAGAGCTAGATAGGGCTCTTAAAAATAGTGGAGTCAGGGGATATGGGGAGAAGGCAGGAATGGGGCACTGATTGGGGATGATCAGCCATGATCACATTGAATGGCGGTGCTCGCTCGAAGGGCCAAATGGCCTACTCCTGCACCTATTGTCTATTGTCTTTATGTTCACGAGTTTCAACGGGTTCCCACGTGTACGTCTAAGTTTGCCATTTACTTCTCATTTCTGCGATGTACCAAGTTCCTCTCCTGAGTTACTCTTGAGCCAACAATGACTACCGACGTGTGGAAAATTCATCACATGATAAAAATGATGTAATGCAGGGTTTTTTTACACTATAAAAAGCCTCCCATGTTTAAATTTCTTAGGGTTACGGAATCAAGGGATATGGGGAGAAAACAGAAACGGGGTACTGATTTTGGATGATCAGCCATGATCATATTGAATGGCAATGCTGGCTCGAAGAGCCAAATGGCCTAGTCCTGCACCTATTTGCTATGTGTTTATACCTTTTAAATGGTTTGACATGCGTTTCAGGATTCCTGCATCTGTCTTTTCCAATATCCCTGTATTTCTCTTGGCCTTTTCCTCTCTTTCCCCAACTCCTATCTCCTCCATCTGCCAGTCCATCTCAGTGTAGATATGAAGTTCTTCTTGGCTGCCTATCTGTATGTGTGGACCTTCCATTAAAAGTAATCCATGATCATTATCTCACAATCCTTCAGGTGTTTTTGCCACTCATTTCTCATCGAGTCATGGGTTCATACAACACAGAAACGGGCTCCTCCGCCCACCATGTCCATTCCAACCATAGCCTTCCTGACCGTTATTCGAGTTCTGGCCCATATACTTTGTAAACCTGCCTCCGTCGCGTTGATTGCGACTACAGTACTTACTGGGTTGAGAAAAAAATCATCAGATGCCCTCTATTCCACCTGCTGCTCACGTTAAATCTACGCCCTTTGATGAGTTCAATTAATCTGATTACTGTGTCCTCATTCATTTAATTATACGTTCACTTGAGCAGCGTGTGTCACTGCTCCAGGGACCTGGGTTCGATTCTAACCTCCGGTACTATTTTATGGAGTGTCCCCCAAGTGCTCCCTCTCGCTCCCCGCACGCTGCTTTGTTGTATGAATGCTCCCCGCAACACCTGCTGTGTTGTATGAACCCATGACCCAATGAGAAATGAATGGCAAAAACACCTGAAGGACTGTCACCTTCCCCCGATGTGTCGGTGAGTGGTCATATGGGGCTCAGGTGGGAAATTGATGTGAATGCGAGCAGAAATGAGATTGAGGTAAATGAGTGTTTGACGGCTGGCTCAGTGGGCCGAAGGGCCTGTTTCCGCCCTTTGGGAAATTTTCACGAGGTGTGTTCGCTGCCGTACGCGAAGCTTCGCTATTTGTAATGGTTTCTTGTCTAATGTACTTTTTTTAACTCACTAAACCTGAGTTTTGGGATTTTTCAATATATAGGCTGACAGTTAGTACATTTCTCACCCCGTTTATTCATTGCTCTGCAGACTGTATTTCGGGGATCTCGCCTCACACCTGTATCGTTGGCCACGTTATCATATCCTGCGCTGTTTTATCCGTGACTGCGGATGGTAGCGAACGACCCCCGAAGGATATTCCCCTTCGTGTTGGCAAAGTTTTGCAATTGCTTTATTTTTCACATGAAGGCGATTTATTTTTAAGAGTTGGTGTGGATCATTTAATTTTCAAATAATCTTATTCAAACAAGAGATGGACACAAAAAGCTGGAGTAACTCAGCGGGTCAGACACCATCTCCGGAGAAAAGGAATGGCCGACATTTCCGGTTGAGACCTTTTTTTCAGCGATGCTGCATGACCCTCTCAGCTACTCCAGCTTTTTGTGCCTGTCTTCGGTGTAAACCACCATCTGCAGTTCCTTCCTACACTTATTCAAACAGGAATGCATTAACTCCCCCCCCCCTCCCCCCACCCCCTCCCCTCCCCGCCACACATAACGCATCAAAGCTCTGAAGCAGTAATGTGAAAGGCACATAAACAAGGGAAGTAACCTGCCCTTGGAAATCTGGAAATATTGGTTGTTGGTCGCTCTATTCCAAAGGCCAAGGTGAGATTCCCACAGGTGTCTCCAGCATCAGGGGATCATTCCTGACAGGCAGACTTGGCGAGCCTTTTTTTACTCACCAGAAGTTAAGAGTACCCACGAGTCACTACGGTAAACTCACGGGCTACTACGGTATTACAACGAGTTTAAAAGTATCAACATTTTCCTTCAAGAGTATATTGGACTCATGGAAATCTTTCAACATGTTGAAAATTTTTCACGAGTTAACACGTTTCCCGAGTACCTGCCGTTAGCGTTACGAGTCGCTAAGTTACATCCATGAGCTCCGACGATCCCGCTACGTTCATTCTACGTGATTACCACCAGTTTGATTTGTTTTTAACTCGGGATAACTCGTGGGTGGACACGCACCGTTGGACAGGGGTTTAAGTGTGATACAAGTTCCATAGTTCCACTTTAACTTTTCAATTCTGCCACTCTCTAGTTAGATTTGTGAGATGGAAGGAGATTTTATCAAAACCTTTTCCCCGATTGAAACATAGAAAATAGGTGCAGGAGTAGGCCATTCGGCCCTTTGAGCCTGCACCGCCATTCAATATGATCATGGCTGATCATCTAATTCAGTATCCTGTACCTGTCTTCTCTCCATACCCCCTGATCCCTTTAGCCACAAGGGCCACATCTAACTCCCTCTTAAATATAGCCAATGAACTGGCCTCAACCACCTTCTGTGGCAGCGAATTCCACAGCTTCACCACTCTCTGTGTGAAAAATGTTTTTCTCATCTCGGTCCAAAAAGACTTCCCCTTTATCCTTAAACTGTGACCCCTTATTCTGGACTTCCCCAACATCGGGAACAATCTTCCTGCATCTAGCCTGTCCAACCCCTTAAGAATTTTGTAAGTTTCTATAAGATTACAAGCCGAGTCTATCCAGTATTTCTTCATATGAAAGTCCTGACCTCCCAGGAATCAGTCTGGTGAACCTTCTCTGTACTCCCTCTATGGCAAGAATGTCTTTCCCCAGATTAGGAGACCAAAACTGTACGCAATACTCCAGGTGTGGTCTCACCAAGACCCTGTACAACTGCAGAGAACCTCCCTGCTCCTATACTCAAATCCTTTTGCTATGAATGCTAACATACCATTCGCTTTCTTCACTGCCTGCTGTACCTGCATGCATACTTTCAATGACTGGTGTACCATGACACCCAGGTCTCGTTGCATCTCCCCTTTTCCTAATCGGCCACCATTCAGATAATAGTCTACTTTCCTGTTTTTGCCATCAAAGTGGATAACCTCACATTTATCCACTTTATACTGCATCTGCCATGCATTTGCCCACTCACCCAACCTATCCAAGTCACCTTGCATCCTCCTAGCATCCTCCTCACAGCTAACACTGCCCCCCCAGCTTCGTGTCATCTGCAAACTTGGAGATGTTGCATTCAATTCCCTCGTCCAGATCATTAATATATATTTTAAATAGCTGGGGTCCCAGCACTGAGCCTTGCGGTACCCCACTAGTCAATGCCTGCCATTCTGAAAAGGACCCATTTACTCCTACTCTTTGCTTCCTGAGTTCGCATTTGCCACACAATTGTAATAAAAACCAAAACATAACTATTCTCATCTATTTCTTTCAACACCTCACATTCTTTCTGGGCATTCCACCGGGATAATATCAATGGTATTAATATTGAATTTTCCAACTTCAGGTAACCCATACTACCTGTGTACCCCCACTTTCTGATCCATCTCTGGTCTTCCGACATGTCCCTTTTCCTTTTCTACCTCCCTCCAGATCCTCACCACCTATTATCATCCATCCTGGTTCCATCCACCCACCACCCACACATTTCCCCCATCTGCCCTTCATCTCTCCCTTAATAATTCCCATTATCACCATCCTTGCTCATTATATTCCATCAATGGTAGTCTTTGTGTTTCTGCTCGTCATCCTCCTAGTGGTCTTCACTTTATCCCGCTCCTCTCCCCTCCTGGTTTATTTCAGATTTGAGTGGGGAATGGAGGCCGAGGGGAGGTACCAGGGAGAGAGGATGAGGGGTGTGCGGAGTGGTGCAGGAATGAGGGTTGGGAGAAGTGGCGTGGTTAGCTTAAGGGGGATGTGGTCTCTGTTCCACTGGGAACGTGTCCAGGACTTACTCGGAAGGATTCTGCATTTGCAACCAATGCAGACAACTTGTTCAAGAACCATTCCTCACACTGGAACTAGTTCTGTCCTGACATGATTCACTCCCAATTACCCCATCACTTATTCAGTTCATGCAATAACATACTCCGGAGTGCTAATTCAGTTCTACACAAACGCAATCTCATCCCTTCATTATCTTGTAAACTTTGACGAAATCACTCCTCTGTCTGCAGTTCCATCTGTTTTTTTTGACGAGTGGGGGCTTTACTGAACAATAATCTAGCCTTCTTGAAAACGTCAATAGCTACTTTAATGTGACGGAGAGTTTTCCTACTGGGTTTTTGGCAATACATTGTACTGCCAAGGATTTAAAAGTTGTCCTCTGATATGCCCTTTGCAAAGTAGGGAGACAATAGTGGTAGTTAAAAGATGGACAAATAACAGATGAATTTTTTTATTTTTTTTTAAACATAATGCATATGGGCCCAAATATATTCCACAGTGATCATATCTTACCAGAGGTAATAGTTTAGTTTAAATACCTTCAGCCAAGGTTATTAATGGATAAAGAGGCACCCAAATGGAATGATGAATCCAGGTCAAAATATGATAATCGCTCCCAATGTTTGTTAGCATGTTATATGGATGTCTGTTAATTAGAAGAAAATGATTTGTTATTTTACAATGTATTTTCAATGCAAAAATTTAACATCTGTGATGTCACAAACGGTACATTGTAATTTCATGGCATTTCTACCTCCCATTTCACAAAGAAAAAAATTAAAGATCAGTAACAATTCTATTATTAGAAAGTTTTACCATTGCCTGGTCTGAAAATGTTTCACATTATATGAAAGTAATACAAGATACATTTATTTGTCACAACCACACCACTTCTCCTAACCCTCATTCCTGCACCACTCCGCACACCCCTCATCCTCTCTCCCTGGTACCCACTGAGATATTCCAGCACTTTATACCTTGTTCAGTTGACCTTTGTGCTCCTTAACATTCAGCAAAAATGACTTTCAGAAAAAAATAGATAAATGCTACATTTAAAGGTAATGGCGTTTGTAATTAATGATGCAGAAAGGATGGGTCTCGACCAGAAGCGTCACCCATTCCTTCTCTCCAGAGATGCTGCCTGTCCTGTTGATACCCCAACTTTTTGTGTCTATAGAGACTGAGAAGCTAGATCTGGATTGATTACCAAGTGAAACTGCGAATTTGTTTTATACAGTATTTACTTGTTATGTTAATGTATCTGCAAATCTACAGCAAGTAAAACATTTGTTGTTCAGCATCCAATGCAAATGACAATTAAACACTCTTTGACACTTGGTAAGTACAGGAGGAGCTGGAGGGGGAAGAGAGAAAATTGTAACTTGTGCTGATAAGATGAAATGAAGAGAAGTTGGAAGAAACCCAAGTGGAATATTATCACAGCTACAATTTAAAGGTGGGCAGAATGGCCTCTTCCTGTTAGATGCAAAATGCTGGAGTAATTTAGCGGGTCAGGCAACATCCCTGGAGAAAAATAATGGGTTAAGTTTTGGATTGGGACCCTTCTTCAAACCCTATTTCTATTTCTGGCATTTTTGGTGCTGAAAATGCAAAGTAATTCATTTTGGGGTATGATTCCTCTGAAAATGCTTTGCCTGAGTAACTTTCAATCAAGCTATTGACCGCAATAGTTTAAGTGGGCAGAATTTGGATGCACAAAATGTCAGATCCCTGTCTGGTTCGAATTAAAAAGGCAAGAACTAGCAAGGCTTTCAATACATTTTACAAATATGTGATGATTGAACTAGGCAACCTAGACCCTAAAATATAAAAAAATATTTTATCCAACATATTTATGGCATGCGTGGAATTTGAACAATTTACGCTTTTCCAGAATCAACATAACAATAACCCCTAACCCATCCCTTAAGCAAACTAGTAAAGTGAACATTCTGAAAATGTGGTCAAGTGGTAAGCATGAAGTCAACTCCTTTATCAGAGAATTTCTGAATGAAAGATTCATCTTTTCATCGTCTCTCTCCACTGTGAGAAGGAATCCAGAGATGCTGCCTGTCCCGCTGAGTTACTCCAGCATTTTGTGTCTATCGATTGTAATCATGCATTGCCTTTCTGCTGACTAGTGAGCACGCAACAAAAAGCTTTTCACTGTACTTCGGTACACGTGACAATAAATGAAACTGAACTGAACAGAACTGGAGGTTGGAATTTACAGTGGGGAGAGCAGTAGGGCGTTATTGGAATGTTGTATCAAAGAGCTAGCACACATAAAGAGCTGATTGGCCTCTTCGTTCTGTGATTCCCGGGGAAACGTTAGATACAATGGGAGTACAAGATAGCATTGGTTATGATGGCTTACATTGGGATGGGTTAGATCCCTCCAGTTCGTCATGATGAAGGAACATCATGATGAACTGCACTGTCTTGGTTTTAACTGCATCCTTCTGCCGGGCGGGACATGTCAGTCAAACAAAAGGTTAAGACATTGTGGGACCCCCCACCCCCCCCCCAAATTATCTTCCTTCTGATTATTGAAGTGAGACCATGGATAAAATTACTAAGTCCCACTAAAATCACAAAGGACGTGCTTAACATGCTGAAGTTAATATGGCTAAAGCAGCTGGAGGCTTGGACATTGGGATTCCCAGCAAGTTATCTGAGGCAGGATCTGTTGCTTCCTTAACGTAAATGGCTGCTTTAATACTCCTGGGCCGAACATCCTGTGGCGCAAGACTGCAGCCGCTCGAGCTCCTCAAGTTTAGTTTAGAGATACAGCTTGGAAACAGGCCCTTCGGCCCAACGAGTCCCTGCCAACCAACGATTGCCTGTACACTTCTTTTATTTTACACGCTAAGGACAATCCACAGAAGTCAATTAACCTACCCGTCTATGCACACATGTCTTTGGCATGTGGGGGGAAATCGGAGCACATGGAGAAAGCACACACGCTAACAGGGAGAATATGCAAACTCCCTACAGACAGCACCTGTAGTCAGGATCGAACCTGGGTCTCTAGCACCATAAGGCAGCAACACTATTGCTGTGCCACCCTAAAGCATTGCCTTCAGCTTTCACAAGGTAACAGCTAGCCACTGCCTTCCTTACTGCACATGTTCAGTAAGCCCACTCCATCAACGGGTCTTACTTCCCCAGGTATCCCAAGCATCACCCTCCCTTCATTCAATATTAACAATTAACTTCCATCCTAGACACACTCAACCTCACTTCCCCTTTCATTAAAATACTTTTCTCTGATCATGTGTTCCACTCTCGTGTCACCTTTATATTAACTGAAATTCCTCTTTCTTGGTATTGAATTTCCTGCTTACTGTCCCTCTTTTCCTATCCCTTTCACTGACAGTCATCCTTGCTCCTTTGATTTATCAGCTATCCGTGCACTGCCCCCCTCCCCTTTCCATTCTTCTCCTGTGTCACATTGGAGGTATGGCAAGAGCAGCCACAGGGGTTGAGGAAGAACACTAAAAGAAAATCATAACCTTTCAGATGCTCGGAATGTAAACAAAAACCAGAACATGCTGGATTCACTCAGCAGGTCAGCTATTGTCAGTAGAAGGAGAAACTGTTAACATTTCAGGTCTGGAAGTGTCCTGGAGCTAGAGTCATTAACACTTCCTCCTCCTTCAGATTTTTGCTCACATGTTGAGTGTTTCCAGCACTTTTTAGTTTTTGTCCAGGAAGAATAGTCTGGCTTTATAGATGCTGATATTCTTACTGGGATCCTAAAATGATGAATGTTAAGTGCTAAATATCAATAGTGATGTGTCACTCGTACAAGGTAAACTGAGACGTTCTTCTGGAGTTTGTGCTCTGTCAGCATTGTTTGCTAGTTATAGAATACCCTTTGTCATGTTTAACGGTTGATCGAAATGTCATAGTGTGTTAATGGACAACCAAGCAATCCAGTTACTCACTTGATCATATCCAGAGTATTCCAGAGGAAGAACAGGGCCCAAACAATTTGCTTGTTTTGCATCTCTTCTTGACTACCTATGACCACAAAAAGGATCACATTCCTCTCTGTCACCTGAAAACATACACTAGCAGCATTAACAAAGAATCCATAATGTTTTATTAATTGAGCCTGCAAACAAAGTTTACGTTAATGATTAGGTATCTGGAAATGAAGACCATAACTTTTACTCTTTTTTTTAAATTAAATTTTATTAGAGGCATGTACATATCATAGTCCGAACCACTACAAACTTTGTTAAACGGTTACATATTAAATATCCAGGATTCCAGGGATTCCTCTACCAATGTAGCTGGGGTCTTCATTTATCGGTTACATATTAACATTGACTCTAATTATTATTTTTTTTAATAGATAGAAAAAATAAAGAAAAAGAAAAGAAAATTAGAAAAATAGAATAAACTCTCCATAATACAACTTAGGAGATAGGTCCGTAGGTAAGAAAACATAACTATTCATCTAGTCCTCGGTTCAAGCTTCCGTCAGGTATCAGCGCTGGCCCATTCTACCCCTTCAAATAATCTATGAACGGAGACCATATTCTAGTAAATAATTCTGGTTTGTCAATTAAGACAAATCTAATTTTTTCCAGACTTAAGGTCTCCGACATCTCCATAATCCACATTTTGATTGTGGGGGATGCGGGGTTTTTCCAAAATTTTAATATTAATTTTTTCCCAGTTATTATACTATAATCAAGGAAATTTCTTTGATTTATTGTAGTTTTAGGTATTGCTCTGATATGCCCAATATTATTAATTTAGGATCAGGCTCCAGTTGATTATTAACCACTACGGAAATAATTTTAAAAATATCCCACCCAAAATGTTTTAATTTTTATGCAACTTACAAAGGTATGGGTTAAATTAGCCTCAGAATATTGACATTTATCGCAGATAGGAGAAATATTAGGAAAAATTCTATTTAATTTTGTTTTCGAATAATGCAATCTATGTAATATTTTAAATTGTATTAAAGAATGTCTGGCGTTTAACGAACATTGATGTATATGTTGTAGACTTTCATCCCAAATATCTTTTGTTATGGGTTGAACTAATTCATTTTCCCATGCTTGTCTATGTAATTCCGTCGACGGATTCTCACTATCTAAAAGAATATTATAAATGTAAGATATTAATTTGACTGTGTTGGGGTGTTTATTCAAACATTCATCTAGAATCTCTGGCTCTCTAGTTCTGTATTGTTGTGTATGTGATTTAACATAATCTTTCAGTTGTAAATATCTAAAAAAATTATTTGAATGTAATCCATAATTCTGTTGTACCTCCTGAAACAAAACACACCTTTTCTATAAAGATGTCCCATCTTTTTAATTCCATAATTTTTCCATTGTGCAAAACCTTTATCCAATACTGAAGGCTTAAATGAAGGGTTATTTGCAATAGGGAGCGAAAGTGATAAATTATCCATTTTTAATGTCTTTTTTATTTGTTTCAAAATTCGAATACCACTATGTATTATTGGATTTTCACTATAGATTTGTTTATTCAATTTTGTAGGAGTTAACAGAATTGGGCCAATTTCAAATGGCAGACAATCTTCCTTTTCCATCTTTAACCGGTCTGGTTGTTGATCCATACCTTCCAACCAGAAATTTAAGTTTTAGACATTGACTGCCCAGAAATAAAATAAGAAATTTGGTAAGACTAATCCTCCATTCGTCTTGGGTTTACATAAGTGTTTTTTACTTATTCTGGGATTCTTATAATCCCAAATAAAACTTATTACAATAGAGTCGACTTTTTTAAATACATTTTTAGGGAGATATATCGGAATTGATTGAAGGAGGTATAGAAGTATAACTTTTACTCTTGAAATTAACAATAGGAAATGCTGGAACTACTCTGCAGTTAGGTAGCATCTGTGGAGAGAAAAATTGTGTTTCTGGAAGATTATGTTTTATCAGAAATGGGAAAAGTAACACGAGTATAGCCGGCTGTCTTACAGCACCATAGACCCTGGTTCAATCCTGATATTGTGTCCTATCTATGTGGAAGTTGCATGTTTTCCCCTTGGGAAAATGGGCCGTCGGAGAACAAGGAGGGCAGTCGGAGAGTCCTCAAGAGCGAGGAAGGTCGTCGGAGAGCTACCCGGCAGGGAGGGCTGCTGTGAACAATTGGGGATCAAGCGGGAAAGACTGCGGAGTACAAAGAGGGGACCCGGCGCAATGGGAGTGGAGGGGTCGGTGCTGCTGCCAGGTGGTAGATGGAACTGTTCAGTGAACTTATGCAACTTTGTTGCCGCCAAAACATGGCAACACTTGTGTACTGCTTAGGTGAGATCTACTATATCATTTTACCAGGTTGTATGCAAAACAAAGCATTTCACTGTATCTAGGTACTAGTGACAATAAAGTATCATTGTGCGTTTCCTCTGGCTGCTCCAGTTTATTCCCACAACAGAAAGATGTGTGGGTCAGTTACATACTTTACAGTTACATATTGACCACTGTAAATCGCCACAAGTGTGCAGATCAGTGGTAAAATCAAGGGGGAGTTGATGAGGATGTGGGGAGATTTGTCTGAAATGCATTACCTGAAGGAAGAAGTGCAGAGGGTAGGATTTTTTTTTAAATTGAACTGGAGCTTAAAATGCAATTTGCAGGAAAAAAAATGTGGGAATGAAATGACAGACGAAAATGGGTGCTGGCATATTTGTTGCTATGGGATTGCAAGAGAATCACAATTAAATGATGGGTGCAAATGGGTGATTGATGATCGGTGCAGACTTGCTGGGCTGAAGGGCTGTTTACACACTGTACCTCTCAATGATTCTATGACTAAATGTTTTAAAATTGCAGAGAAGGGGAGGAGTGGAGAGAACAAAGAACTTTGATGGGGTGAAGGCCAAGGGAGAATAATGCTATAAATGGTGTGGGGCCAGCTGCAAGAGGAGGATGAAGCTTGTTATTTGAACACCATATGCCTGGAGCAGGAGTAAAGAAAGGAAATGAATGAGAGTGTTATCCCAGACCTTGTTTTCACACCTACTTCTGTTGCTATGAAATATTATTAATACATTGCCCAATCTTAATTACCTTAATCATTAAGAATTTTACTTTAACTAAGGCAGCTCATACTAAATTGATGTTTGATGCTATTTGAAACCAGTTGGAAAGTTAATTTACTCAAGGGTTTCAGCAATCTGACACACGTTTAAGATAATTGGCAAAAACGCTGGAAAGAATGTTTTTCCAACATGGATGGTGGTTCTATAATGCACTACCTCACTACCTGAAGGATGAAGCATAATGTATTGGATCATTCAAAAGGGAATGGGCTTTAAATAAGGATTTGCTGGGAAAAATAGGGGAAAGGGATGACACATGAAGCTGCCTTTGCTGGCATATTTGTTGAAACATGATGGCGAGAGAGCACCACTGGAGTAACCACAGAGGGGGTTAGGACCACAATTCGCCACACTGTTAATTTCTCAATTCAATGCCCAACATTAGAATGCATGCAGTTAGGCTCTGTGGAATTCATTGCCAAAGAACGCTGTGGAGGCCGACAATAGATATATTTACGGTAGAGATAGATAGATTCTTAATTAGTATGGGTGTCAGGGTTTAAAGGGAGAAGGCAGGAGCATGGGGATAACAAGGGAAGTCAGATCAGCCATGATAGAATGGCAGTAGATGATGGACTGAATGGCCTAATACTGCTCCTATCGCTTATGAACTATCTTTCCAGAATAACAATGCACTAATTATTTCAGAAGAAGTGTTGTGCACAGTTGCAATGAACAGATGGCAATTAACAATCATTGTAACAGGAACATGAGGATATATTCACAGGATTAAGACATGTTCTTTTTCTGGTGGTTATGCCGCGGATACATCGCAGGGCAGATTGATTTGAGATGAGAATTTGTATAGAAGGAGTGGCAATACCATTTGTTTCTATAAATCCCAGCTATTAATAATCAGAAACGTCCATCGGTATGAACGGGAAGCTGAAGCCAACAGATGACAGCGTGTCTAACCAACACTGCTCTCATCGACTAGTGGTTGTTCCCATACCATGCTGGGACTCAACACCAGGGCAAGTCCTTTCGTGCCATGGGAGGGAGGGAGGGACTGGATGAATGCCTCGGATGCACACGCTTCAAAGTGATTAACAAAGATCTTTTGGTCAATTCAGTAGATGGTGTTAACAGACAGTTCCAATAAAGATTAGAATTTCAGACACACAAGGAACTGCAGGTGCTGGAATCTTGAGCAAAACACAAAGTGCTGAAGGAATTTGGCGAGTCAGGTAGAAGTTGTGGAGGAAATGAATAGGCAATGTTTTCGGTTGGGACCCTTCCTTAGCTTTAATCGGTCTGAGGAAGAGTCCTGATTCAAAATGTCATCTCTCCATTCGTTCCATAGATGCTGCCTGACCAGCTGAGTTCATCCAACACTTTGTGTTTTGGAGAAGGGGGAATTGGGATGCATTACTCTTTCAAAGATTGAATCGCCTGTGTGTGAGGTTCCATAACATATAAACTGTCGGAAGAAATAAATTCTGTTGCTGTTGCTATGAGTATGTTGGAGGTTCCTTTCTTCATGAGGTTTGTCCAGGTCCCATTTATAATGTTTATTGCCCTTTAACAAGTAAGCATACATTTTATATTGACTTTCACATTGTTCCAAGTTGCTATCTCAGGAATGCTTTTCAACGGACTTAATTTTGTTTTGAAACATAAGCTAAAATGCACACAGGTATTTCAGACCTTGCTTCCTACCTGTAAGAATCGGAGAAGAAATGGGCTTCGCTCGATGCCTGTGAAGACATGGATCACCTCCAGATTTGAGAGCAATTGGCAGGAGCACATCACAGCTCCTAAGGCATAATACGTGTCCACAAAGCTGTCTAAAACAAAAGCCACAGCAGTGTTATTTCCTGGTCCTGACAATTAGAGTAGCACATCAAAACAGATGCTTTCATATTCATCACATCGATTGGCTACAGGGATGCATTCATGGAGATCAGGCAGCAGAAAGACCGCCAGTTCTCCTCAGTAAGGAATACAATGTAAGGCAGGGAGTTGTCATAGACAGAGAAGGACAAGGTGGCACATTCCAACCTCAGGTCTTTTCCTGATATGAGCTCGGCTCAATAAAGTCGGCAGATTGTTAAGTGGTCTAGTTAGCTGTCTGTTGGGGAACTTGGCCCTTACATACAGTACATGTATCTGTTATTGTGTAGCTGGACCCCAGAAAGGTAATGACAACTCCCATCTGCATTCTGGGTAGGACTTGCCCGAGTACTCCTGATGCTAGATAAAAGTAAATTAAATCTGTAATAAAGCCAGCACCTCCCCCCCCCCCCCCCCTTCCCCCACCCCACTGGTGATGGTTGGAGTTTGTAGAAGATTCTTACTGAATGTGACCTGGAGTTTGTCAGCCTCAGGAATAAGCAACAGCACAGATATAAACATAGAGGTGCTGAAGTTGCAATCAGCTGACCACCGTCTCTCCCCCACTCCACTACAGCTCTGTAGGATCAGGAGGTTATTGTACTTCAGAAGGAAGAGTGTTTATATATCGTATGTACCAACAATGACATTCTTGCAGCAGCATAACAGGCTTGTAGCACAATACACATAGATATATAATAAACAAAATACAATAAATTAATAATCCCAATAATAATGCAAAAAAAGCCCAAAGTCCCTAGTGGAATCAAATACAGTTCATAAGTTAGTGTTGTGTAGTGTTCAAGAGCTTGATGATTGTAGGATAAGCTATTCTTCAACTTGGTGGTCACGGTTTTCAGACTCTTATACCTTCATCCAAATGGTCAGAGTGAAATGAAAGTGTGTCCAGAATGGTGTGGGTCTTTGATGATGCTGGCTGCCTTTTTGAGCATAGTTTAGATCCCTTCTACGATGGGGAGATCAGTACCAACAATATAACAGGCAGTGTCCACCATCCAATCAATCACATTCCCACCAACTAATGTGCGGAAACAGCTTGGGCGTCCTATGTGAGATTGGATCTGAACCATTATTGACCAACCGGGAATTGATCACCATTAATCTCTATGGTGGAAAGCAACTGGAGAACAAAGAAGATTCACCAAAGATAGACACAAAATGCAGCAGTAACTCAGCGGGACCGGCAGCATCTCTGGAGAGAAGGATTGGGTGATGTTTCAGGTCGAGACCCTTCTTCAGATTGAGAGTCGGGGGTGAGGGAAACAAGATGTTTGGAAGAGTAAGGTGTGAAAACGACAAATCAAAGCAAACAATGCTCAAGGAGATGTAGAATGGTTCATTGTTGCTTAGGGGAAGGTGACAATGAGGCACACAAACAATAAAATTAATCAAGACAGTGGGAGGTGGCATAGGACAGGTGTTCTATCTGCTGTTGTTGCAGGGGAAAGTACCTAGGGAGAAGGTGGTTTGGGTGGGAATGGATGAGTCAACCAGAGAGTTGAGGAGGGAACGGTCTCTGCGGAAAGCAGAAAGGGGAAGAGATGGGAAGATGTGGCTAGTAGCGGGATTCCATTGGAGGTAAACGTCACCCATTCCTGAAAGAAAACCTCCATTCTCCTCAGAAACAACAAATTACCAATAGGCATTGCTCTCTGTACCCGTATCAGCATAAAACTTACCTTTCCCAAATGTTAAAATTCTGGCTATTATGTTTGAGGATATCCATGAGTGCCCACAGAATTGTATGAGATGATATGTCAAAAGATACACAATCTTCCATCCATAACTGAGAAAAAGAAAACATAAGCAATGTAAGATGCTTTTAATTTGTCCATTAAATTCATTTTGCAAAATATAGGGCCAGAGCAGTGGAATCGGGCACACAAGAAGCATTTATATCAAGAGGACTGGAATACAAAAACAGAGATGTAATGCTGAGGCTCTATAAGGTGCTGGTCAGGCCGGACTTGGAGGACTGTGAGCAGATTTGGGCCCATATCTGAGGAAGGATGTGCTGGCTCTGGAGAGGGTCCAGAGGAGTTTTACAAGAATGATTCCAGGAATGAGTGGTTAGCATACTATATGATGAGCACTTGACAGCACTGGGCCTCTGCTCACTGGAATTTAGAATATTGAGGGGAGACCTCGTTGACACTTACAAAATAATGAAAGGCAGAGATAGAGTGGAAAGGCATAGATGTGGAAAGGATGTTTCCACTGGTGGGAGAGTTGAGGACCAGAGGTCATAGCCTCAAAAGTAAAGGGTGCTTTTTTGGAAAGGAGGTGAGGAGGAACTTCTTTAGTCAGAAGGTAGTTAATCTGTGGAACTCATTGCCACAGGGGGCTGCAGCGGCAGACAGTAGATATTTTTAGGGCAGAGGTAGACAAATTCATGATTACAACGTGTGTCTAGGGTTATGGGTAGAAGGCAGGAAAATTGGATTAGGAGGCAGAGATCAGACATGATTGAATGGCAGAGTAGACTCGATGGGCCGAATGGCCTAATTCTATAACCTGTGAACTCATGAAACTACAGATATTGGAATCTTAAGCAAGAAAACTAAGTGCTGGAGGAACTCAACATCGATGGATGCAATTATGTTTCCGGTCAGGACTCTTCGGAACCCAAGTGAAGTAGAGCAGTGGTTTCTTCATGCCCTCAGACAACAATGATTCCTACACAGGAATACTAAAATCCCCATTGTTGTTTACATAGAATATCTGCTATTATTTACGTACTCTATCTAAAACCTTAATGTCTGAAGGGTTGCTCGTCCATTTTGTTTCAGATGAAAGGATGGAATGGTTCTCGGTATTGATTTGCACCATCTTTAAACCACCATGCCAATAAGTGGCCTTTTCCAGTCATACTAGACTTAGTTCTTATATATTCCATCTGAAGTCTGGACTGAAGAGTCCACCAAAACTTACCTGTAATTATTGAACTTAAATAAGAGAAGTCAAATGACAGCTGAGATCACAATTTGAATGACGGCCACTTGTCTCTTAGGAGTCTGAGGTTCCACTCATGAAACTAGTGGTTCATTCTTTAACCACATGTTTTTTTACAGTTTAAAACAAACCTAGAAATGGAAGATTATCTACCCTTGCAATAAATCAACATACAAATTATGTTTGCATTGTCAGTTCCTAATTAGTTTGGTTTAGTTTAGAGATACAATGCGGAAACAGGCCCTTCGACCCATCGAGTCCGCACCGACCAGCAATCCCTGAAGATGAACCCTTATCAATTCATGCCATTTATAACCTTCACCACACATTATATTTGGTGATGGGGGGGGGGGGGGGGGGGGGGGGGGGGCGGGGGGAAATGCAACCAGTTGGTACAGTTACAACTTGGAACTTTTTATTGTAAAAGGGGAGTTGCCGCTCCTTCTGGGCAATGATGCATGCCGTAATAAGAACCTAGTTTACTTTGGCAAAACTGTGTATCAGCTGTCGACCTCTCAAAGTCCTACCCAACAACTACTCAAACAATACAAAGACCTTTTTGACAATCAGCTGGGCAAGCTTCCGACAGAATACAGCATTGTAAACGACAGGGAAGTTATACCTGCCATTCCGTTCACCTCACAAAATCCTGCATGCAATGAAGGACCGTGTCAAAGCTGAATTAGACAGAATGGAATCACTGGGTGTAATAGCCCCTGTCAACGACCCCTCCTCCTGAATCTCCACCATGGTTGCAGCAGTCAAGAACAAAGACAAAATAATATGTGCATATTACATGGTATTACAGTACTACACAAAGACTCACTCTCTCTCTCTCTCACTCTCTCTCTCTCTCTCTCTCTCTCTCTTGCTCGGGCACACTAGTCAGTACAGCCAGATGCAAGCAGCTGGCTGTTGGAATGTTCCTGTGTACTAAATGGAATAAAGTTGGATTTCACCATGAGTGTGCTTTCCTTATAGGCCGCTGATAAACAATCCCCGCATTTTAACACCATCTTACACACACTTTTACATTTATATTTTACAATTTTACATTGAGGGTAGGGAAGATTCAAACAAGAGGGCATGACATGAGAATTAAGGGACAGAGGTTTCGGGGTAACGTGAGGGGGAACTTCTTTACTCAGAGGGTGGTGGCTGTGTGGAATGAGCTTCCAGCAGATGTGGTGGAGGCAGGATCGATTTTAACATTTAAGAGTAAAGTGGATAGGTATATGGACGTGAAGGGAATGGAGGGGTATGGTCTGAGTGCAGGTAGATGGGACTAGGGGAAAACAAATGGTCGGCACGGACTGGAAGGGCCGAGAGGGCCTGTTTCCGTGCTGTAATTGTTATATGGTTATATGGTTATTTATACCAAGCCACTTAACCTACAAACCTGTACGTCTTTGGGGTGTGAGAGGAAACCAAAGATCTCAGAGAAAACCCACGTGGGTCACGGGGAGATCGTACAAACTCCACACAGACAGCATCTGTCATCAGGATTGAACTTGGGTCACTGGCGCTGTAAGGAAGTAGCTCTACCACTACACCACCGTGCCAACATTTTAGTGGCTACAATTTCCTCCAAGATCTCTGAAATCCTTCAATAACATGGAATGGAATGAATGCCATGGTGAACATTTTAATGAGCACTGGAAGCATTTCACTTGCACATCGTCCATGATTTATGTATTTTTCAAATGTTATGATCGAGAAAACCAATAAAAATTTAAAAGTTTTGTGAAATTAGGAATAAGTGAATTCTATTTGCAAGCATTGTCACAGGAGGCCCTGAGCTTACTGCTGGCACTAAGGCATCCATTCTCCCCACTGGAACTGCAGCTGGCTGAGACTTGCCTTTGAACATCTCCAGGCGTTCAAGACCTGCAAGGCCCTTCACAGCAACAGAATCTTGCATAACTTGTCGAGACATGAGCTGGCCAGGACAAGCATGGGGAAGTTTACATTCTGCAAGCACTTATCCACCAAAAGACAAACGTTAAGCTTGAACTATTTCACACTCTCCATATAAACGTTTTGTCAAATGACTCGACAAAAGTGGAAGATTGAATAATATCTTTAAAATCGACTACATCAAGGAATAAACTGACTTTGCAGGATAAGGACTTGTCTAAGGAAGCTGGAGAAAGATGCTGTAGAAAGATGCGGATTGGAAACTCTCCCATGGATACTAATAATTAGAATAATAGCACTATTAATACAAATAACTAATAAATACTAAAACAATAGCGCGGTACCATTACTAATTAGAAACATAGAAACATTGAAATTAGGTGCAGGAGCAGGCCATTCGGCCCTTCGAGCCTGCACCGCCATTCAATATGATCATGGCTGATCATCCAACTCAGTATCCTGTACCTGCCTTCTCTCCATACCCCCTGATCCCTTCAGCCACAAGGGCCACATCCAACTCCCTCTTAAATATGGCCAACGAACTGGCCTCAACTACCTTCTGTGGCAGAGAATTCCACAGATTCACCACTCTCTGTGTGAAAAACGATTTTCTCATCTCGGTCCTAAAAGACTTCCCCCTTATCCTTAAACTAAGACCCCTTGTCCTGGACTTCCCCAACATCGGGAACAAATTAGAGTTAATAATTATCATTAATGACTAATACTTAATCATAACTGAATTATTTAGAATCAGATAAATAGTAATTATAATTGCGCTGAATATAAAGTTTGATTTCATTTGTTCTCCTTGGAACCCTTTTTAAAAAATGTTTTCCTCCCTTTTTTTTCTTTTTTTTAATTATATTTTTTAATATGTTTTAAATATATGTATCCTCACAATCCCGACTAATGGAACCCGAATACTTCAGAATTTAATATCCCCAGTAAAATACTGTTATGGAATAATAATTTTAAGAAACCATGGAGCTGGTTAAGTTTGTAACATCAACTACGGAAGTCGGTAGATGGTTAGCCATGTTAGTATGGCTATCACTAACTACACTAATACTAGATGTAGTTTTTTCCTTCTTTGTGCACATCACTAACAAAAAAACTTCTATCCCTTTTTTTCTTATATTATAATCTATCATTATTATTTTAAGTTTGAATGGAGTTATAAATTAGATCAAAGGAGATATATACGTGAGAGACATCCAAGGGTCTTGAAATTCATCTATTCGGAGTTCGGGTGTAAGGTCGGGCCTGTCGAACTGAACCATTTGCTCTATTATAGACCTCCCTAAACTAAAGATGCAAGACTTAAAAATGAATACGGGGAATGAAGGAACAAAGTTTTGTAGCTGAAACGTTAAAGGTATTAATGAACCAATTAAGAGAGGTAAAGTATTAGCACATTTAAAAGCACTTAAAGTCGATGTAATTTCTATCCAAGAAACACACTTAAAAAAAGATGCAGACCATAGATTGAAAGCTAAATTGATAGATAAAGTGCATCATTCTTTTTTTTACACACAAATCCAGAGGTGTAGCAATATTATTTCATAAAGGTACTTTATTTAAACACACATCAACTATAACTGACACTGGTAGATATATTATTGTAATAGGAGAATTAAACGCACAAAAAATGATTTTTGTTAATGTTTAGGGACCAAACTTTGACAGCCCATTGATCTTTAAGAAAATATTTAATAACATCCCGGAATTAGCACAACATAACCTAATAATTGGAGGAGATTTAAATTGTACCCTAGATTCTTATTTAGACAGATCATCAAGACAACGGAAAATCAAATCGCATTCCAGTGACTTATTAAATGCATACATGGATACTAGTAATATTAAAGACTTTTGGAGAATAGAAAACCCAACTGGACGAGCATACTCATTTTATTCACCTGTACACAAAATGTATTCAAGAATAGATTTTTTTTTGGTAGACTCTAAACTTATCTCACTCACTTACAATTCAAAACACCATAATATTACAATCTCAGATCATGCACCTTTAACATTAATGATCAAAATAAATGGTAAAATGGAAAATCAGGGACAATGGAGACTTAACCCACAAATTTTAAAGAACAAAGTAACTCAGGAATACATTACAGAACAGATCAAGATTTTCTTTGAAATAAATGATAAGCCGGAAATATCTTCTTCCCTATGGGAAACTTTTAAAGCATATGCCCGTGGAATTATGATTTCTTCTCAAGCATTTTATAATAAAGAGAATCGGAGGGAACAACAGGCATTGGAAAAGGAGATTAAACAATTAGACATAGAGAACGCTGCAAATCCAACCATGATAAAACATAATAAAATCACTGCATTGAAATATAAATTAAATAAAATATATTCAGACCAAGTTGTAAAACTCTATCAATATACCAAACAATTACAATTTGAATTCGGAGATAAACCCCAAAAATTGTTGGCTCGTCATTTACGGAAATTGGAGGGAGAAAAAATAATCCATAGGATTAAATCACACAATGGTGAACCACTAGTACAACCTAAAGATATTAATGAGAGATTTTTGCAATATTATAAAAAATTTATACTCAGTCAAAACGACAGAAAACCAGATAGGAATAGAAGCATTTTTAAAAAAATGTAATCTAAAAGGGTTGGATTTAGAAAATAGAGAATCACTCAACGCTGAAATAACAGCAAAAGAAATCGAAGAATCTATCAGATCATTAAAAATGGTAAAACTCCGGGACCAGATGGTATTGGTTCGGAATGTTTTAAAACATTCTATGATCAGATTGCACCACGTTTGAAGACACTCTATGAATACATTTATACACAACAGAAACTACCAGAAACATTAAATGAATCTATTATAACACATACCTAAAATAGACAAGGATCTGGATGATCCAGGATCATATAGAGCTATAGCTCTTTTAAACACTGATCAAAAAATATTAACCAAAATACTAGCACAAAGACTAAGTACAGTGATCAATAAATTAATTCCACCGGATCAAACAGGATTTATACCAAAACGATATTCCTCATATAACTTGAGACGAATATTCAATATTATATATTCGAAAAGAGGTATTAATAAAGACCTAATAATCATCTCGTTAGATGCGGAGAAAGCCTTTGACCAGGTGGAATGGTCTGTTTTCGGTCATGGAAACTTTTAAGTTGGGAGAGAAGTTTATTACATGGGTTAAATTATTATACACTAACCCAACAGCTAGAGTACTAACAAATCAAATGTTATCAACTAAATTTAATTTATTTCGAGGCTGTAGACAAGGTTGTCCCTAATCCCCAATATTGTTTGCACTCGCAATTGAGCCATTAGCTCAAAGCGTGAGATTACATCCTGAAATATATGGGTATGAAACTAGAAAAACTGAAAATAAAATCTCCTTATATGTAGATGATGTATTACTTTATATTACAAAGCCGGAAATTAGTATTTCAAATTTATTAAATTTAATAACTGAATTTGGCTCATTCTCAGGATATAGCATTAATTGGAATAAAAGTTAACTTATGTCAATAATGGTAAATAACCCACAATTTCCTTTTATGATAGCAAACGAAAAAATTAAATATCTTGGAATTTATGTAACAAAAAGATTTGATCCTTTATTTAAATCTAATTTCCCACTCTTACTGAATAAATTACATAAGAATATCTTATATTGGAAAATATTACCTATTTCAATGCTAGGTAGAATTAATGCAATAAAAATGATTTTTCTCCCGCAATTACTATATCTTTTCCAATTGATTCCGATATACCTTTCTAAAATTTTTTTTAAGACGATTGACTCCATAGTCACCAACTTTATCTGGGATTATAAGAGCCATAGAATAAATAAAAAACATTTATGTAAATCAAAAATAAATGGAGGTCTAGCACTGCCAAATTTTATGTTTTATTACTGGGCAGTTAATATTAAAATATGAACTTTTGGTTGGAAGAAATAGATAAACAACCAAATTGGTTAAAAATGGAAAAAGAAGATTGTTCACCTTTTGAAATTAGCTCAATTTTATTTGCCAATACTAAACTAGGTAAGAAAACCTATAGAGAAAACCCTATAATAGAAAGTGGGATACGTATCTGGAAACGTAGGATAAGGGGGAAATCCTTTAAGACCGAGATGAGAAAGACTTTTTTCACACAGAGAGTGGTGAGTCTCTGGAACTCTCTGCCACAGAGGGTAGTTGAGGCCAGTTCATTGGCTATATTTAAGAGTGAGTTGGATGTGGCCCTTGTGGCTAAGGGGATCAGGGGGTATGGAGAGAAGGCAGGTATGGGATACTGAGTTGGATGATCAGCCATGATCATATTGAATGGCGGTGCAGGCTCGAAGGGCTGAATGGCCTACTCCTGCACCTAATTTCTATGTTTCTATGTTTCTAACAACGAAAGAAAACATTAAAATTGGAATGTATACCACAAGCTCTCTCCATTGTAAACAATGTTACATTTGAACCCTCAATGATGGACAAAGGTTTTTTACAATGGAAAAACTATGGAATTAATAAGATGGGAGATCACTACAGGGAAAACCCCTTTATTTCATTTCAAGAATTACAACAAATTTATGGATTACATTCAAAAGATTACTTTAGATATTTACAAATCAGAGACTATGTAAAATCAAATACACAGGAATTTAGAAATAGAAAGACAGAAATTTTAGATGAATGTCTAAATAAACACCCGAACACAGAAAAATTGATATCATATATTTATAACATTTTATTGGAAACCGATGTACCAATGACAGAAATATATAGGCAATTATGGGAAAGCGAATTAGGTCAAATAATCAGACCAGAAGTATGGGATGAAAGTTTACAACATATACACCACTGTTCGTTAAATGCTAGACACTCTTTGATACAATTTAAAGTATTACAAAGATTGCATTATTTAAAATCCAAATTACATAGAATTTTTTCAAATGTATCTGCCATATGTGATAAATGTCAGCACTTAACGCACTCATTCACAAACTGTATAAAAATTACTAACTTTTGGACAGAAATATTTAAGATAATTTTGAATGTTTTTAATACGAATTTGGTTCCTGACTCAAAATTAATAATATTAGGAATATTAGATCAATTAATAACAACGAATCAAAGCATTTTTATCGATTACAGTTTAATAATTGGGAAAAAATTAATATTGAAATTTTGGAAAGGTCCTACATCCCCCACAATCAAAATGTGGATTACAGGAATGTCGGAGACACTTCACCTGGAAAGATTAAGACTTGTCCTACTGGACAAGCTGGATCATTTCAGAGGGATATGGTCTCCATTTATTGAATATTTAAAGGGTCAAAATGGCTTGGTGCGAGAACCTGACTGAAGCCTGAATGAAAGAATAGATGAAGAATCACATATAATAAACCATAGATATATCTCCAATGATGTATAACCTGCTTAACACTTCATTCATTTTTTTGATTTTCTATTTTTACTTTATTTTTCTCTATTATTTCCTACTTGTATCAAAAATTTAAAAAAAACATAGAAGTACAAATAAGATATAATTGTTAATATTAATAATATTAAGAATGTACGTGACATGTATATTCTTTTAATATGTACTTACTTCTAATAAAAATATTTAACAGATCCACCAAAAGACAAACGTTAACTTGAACTATTTCACACTCTCCATATAAACATTTTGTCAAATGACTCGACAAAACTTATCAAAATAAGGTTATTATAAGAGTTAGCAGCGTAAGAGGCATCAGTGTAGGCTGCAACACTAGCTCTACCGTGCATGGGTTAATCATCAGACACCACATACACGCACTGGAACTGACAGGAAAAAGATAAATGTTCAAATCATACGTGGATCCTATTTATCAGTCAGTGAGAAATAGGGAAAGGGCTGCCAAGAAACATTGCAGGGTTTGCATGTTGCAACTAGATGAGCTGCATTGTCTATTTTTATTTCAGATTTCCTACAGGTAAATGATTTTCATTTTGCGATTAATTCTCTACCTATGGCCAATGTTTAGCTGCAGCAACCTATTGCTCTTCTTCACTTACCGAAGCCGTCTCCTCCACTAACTTCCCTGAAGAACAATAGGAGATTGGGATTGACACCTCCTGGATTTATCATCCAAATATCATTCAAATTGAGTCAAAAGCATGAAAAGAGTCCATTCTGCCCTTCTTGTCCATGCCGCCCAAGTTGGCTTACTGGGCCAGTCACATTCACCTGGCTTTGGCCGCCTTGAAACCTTTCCTATTCATATATCTGTCCAAAAGCATTTATGTCGTATTTGTATCCGCATGCGGGCATTTCTCATGAGACTAGCATTAATAACCATACCTGACCGTTCAGCCAAGTGGTTGAGGAGAGGACTCCTGACAAAAGATATCGACTTCTAACTTCAATGTGCTCTTACACCGCCCACACTCAGCCCTCGGTGTTTGTGATTAAGTGAACTTCATTTGGAAGACCAAATATTGGCAAGGTTTTAACAACACACCCAGCAATTACCGCGAGTTGCTGGGAAATCACACTTCTTTTTTGAATAAATGACTGTTTAATTGAATAAATCTCTGGCTGTCAAATAAATTCAAACCTATACCCATGTAAAATATTGCAGGGAAGTAGACATTAATGTAAGGAATCAATATTAAACTGTTGAGAGGATAGTCCATCCTATTAATAATGTCTTTCACAGCTGCCTGTGGTTTTCCAAACATTAAACAGTGCCAGCTTTATAAGGGCACTGATCCGTTGCCTATATCTTACCTTTAAATGTCACTGCATAATCAACCATGCCTTTACCACATCTATTGAAATGAAGGTATATCTGATCATCCCTTCTCTCAAAATGCTTGGATGAGAACAACTCCAAAAGCACTCAAGCTTGACACCATCTATTTGATTTTCCTCCCGTTCACCACCCAATGCATTTAATCTCTCCTCCGTGCACTGCAGTTAATCACCAGACTACACCTTCCAAACCTCCCAAACCTAGGACCTTTACTGCAAAAAATGACAAAGGCCAAAGGTACGGAGGAACACTCCCACCTGTGGGCACCCCCACAGTCACACACCATCCTAACTTTGAAATAAACCACCAGTCATTCATCATTACTGAGCCTAAACCCTGGAGCTTCCTCCCCGACATCACACGAGCACTTTCACCAGAGGATAGAGGCATTCAAGAGGGCTGTTCATCACCAACTTCCCAAGGGCATTTGTGAATGTGCAATTAATGGTGCCAATGTGGCATCAACATATAAAACAAAACACGGCCATCCAGAAAACAGTTCCTTCTGCAGTAAAGTGCTCCCTTAATACTGCTCTAATTTGTCAGCTATTGATGTGAAACATGAATACAAAAGCTCCTGAGTTCGAGCACCAAAATGAGCTACAGCAAAGTGTTGGCTCTAAGTCACACTTTATTAAATGTGTTAGAACTGATAAATGAATGTCGCTTGAGAGACCGGATCCAGAGTCTGTCAGGCATCCAGTAATAGAGCAGAAAGAGTCTTTTATGCTGTGGCAAAGTATTTAATCAAGTAATCTTCCTCAGGGGTAGTTAACAATATAAAGTGTAACTATTTAGCTTCCCTCATGAAGAATGCAACTGAATTTTGTTGCATTAAATAATAACTGATAATGAAAGCATAATTCAAATAGAAACATTGTAAAGATGGACACTAAAATATTGGATGTGGCCCTTGTGGCTGAAGGGATCAGGGGGTATGGAGAGAAGGCAGGTACAGGATACTGAGTTGGATGATCAGCCATGATCATATTGAATGGCGGTGCAGGCTCGAAGGGCCGAATGGCCTGCTCCTGCACCTAATTTCTATGTTTCTATGTTTCTATTACAACTATCTGGATGAAAAGGAAATAATGCAGCTTTGTAAGAAGGGCCTGAGGCCATTTTTACAGTTACTAAATTGCATGTTCTGTTAGTAAAATATCATCTATGTTAATAACAAGATTATACCACAGGCAAACATGGTTTATCATATCAGCATATCTGAAGAGCTTTGACATGTTTAATCTATTTATATAGAGTGTTAACTCTTTTAATGTAAGCCAATGGCAATAATACCATCAGCACAGGACTATTTAGAAGTTTGAACATCAAGTCAAGTCAAGTCAAGTTTATTCGTCACATACACGTACGGGATGTGCAGTGAAATGAAAAGTGGCAGTGCCTGTGGACTTTGTGCAAAAAACAAACAAACAAACAACCAACAAACTACAAACAGAATCACATGTTCTTTTTCATATTAAGTATTTTGGGTGGTATTGTGGTACAGTAAGTTAGTAAAGTTAGTCCCTGGTGAGATAGGAGTTTACAGTCCGAATGGCCTCTGGGAAGAAACTCCTTCTCATCCTCTCCGTTCTCACAGCATGGCAACGGAGGCGTTTGCCTGACCGTAGCAGCTGGAACAGTCCGTTGTAGGGGTGGAAGGGGTCTCCCATGATCTTATTGGCTCTGGAGTTGCACCTCCTGATGTATAGTTCCTGCAGAGGGGCGAGAGAAGTTCCCATAGTGCGTTCGGCCGAATGCACTACTCTGCAGAGCCTTCTTGTCCTGGGCAGAGCAATTACCAAACCAGATTGTAATGTTTCCGGACAAGATGCTTTCCACAGCCGCAGAGTAGAAGCACTGGAGGATCCTCGGAGACACTCTGAATTTCCTCAATTGCCTGAGGTGGTAAAGGTGCTGCCTTGCCTTACTCACGAGTGCTGCAGCGTGCAATGTCCATGTCATATCCTCAGAGATGTGGACTCCCAGGTATTTAAAACAGCTCACCCTATCCACAGTATCCCCATTTATCTTCAATGGTGTGTACGTCCTCGGATGATGTGCCCTCCTAAAGTCCACGATCAGCTCCTTTGTTTTTTTGATGTTCAAGAGGAAGCTGTTGTCCTGACACCAGAGTGCCAGATCAGCCTCCTCCTCCCGGTAGGCCTTCTCATCGTTGTCTGAGATCAGGCCCACCACCACGGTGTCATCAGAAAACTTGATAATTGAGTTGGAGCTGAACCTAGCCACACAGTCGTGTGTGTACAGGGAGTACAATAGGGGGCTGAGGATGCACCCCTGGGGGATCCTGTGCTCAGGGTGAGGGACTTTGATGTATTCCCTCCCATATTGACCCACTGGGGCCTGGCGGTGAGAAGGTCCACGGCCCAGGCACACAGGGGGGTGTTGAGCCCTAAATCCAGTAGCTTCGCGGCCAGTCTGGTGGGGACTATCGTGTTGAAGGCTGAACTGAAGTCTATGAACCGCATCCTCACGTAGCCCCCCTTCTGGCTGTCAAGATGGGAGAGAGTGGTGTGCAGAACCTGGGAGACAGCATTGTCCGTGGATCTGTTCGGACGGTATACAAATTGTAGCGGGTCGATGTTGCGAGGGAGGAAGGTGCAGATGTGTTTCTTCACCAGCCTCTCAAAGCATTTCATGACTACCGAGGTGAGGGCCACCGGACGGTAGTCATTCAGACAGGCTGGGGAGGCATTCTTTGGTACAGGGACAATGGTGGATTTTTTAAAGTAGGCAGGGATTATGGACTTGTCCAGGGAGAGGTTGAATATTACAGTGAGCACTGGAGCTAGCTGCGTAGCACAGGACTTAAGTACTCGCCCAGAGATGCCATCGGGACCTGCAGCTTTCCTCGTGTTCACCCGTGTCAGAGCCCTCCTCACCGTGCTCGGACAGTGAGAATGTGTGCTCATTCTTCACATCAGCTTCGTTAGCCAGCCCGCTGGTGGTATTGTCGATAGTCGGCCGACCTGGGGTGATGTTGCCCATCTCGAACCGAGCGTAAAAAGAGTTCAGGTCATCAGCTAGGGAGGTGCCGGCAATTGCGGATGGGGGTGGGGTGCTCCGGTAGTTGGTTATAGTCCGTAGCCCCTGCCACAGGCGTCTGGTGTCCTGCTGCTCCATCTGTGACTCCATCTTGTCCCTGTACCTCCTTTGTGCGTCCTTCACCGCCCTTCGCAGTCGGTAGGACTCTACCTTGTAGACGTCCATGTTTCCTGATGCCAGGCCAGAGTTGTAGGCAGCGGTGTGAGCATTCAAGGCAACATGAACGGAACTGTCTACCCAAGGTTTTTGATTAGGAAAAATGCTAACCCTTACCGTGGGGACAATGTTGTCGGTTGTTGTTGCAATGAAGTCCGTGACTGCTTCCATAGAGCAGTACAGCACAGAACAGACACCTTGGCTTACAATTAACATACCAAACATGATACCAAGATAAACTAAGGGTACTCTCAGCGGGTGCATCTAATAGGCTTGTTCTTCAAGGGAAACATGCCAATTGTATTTCTGGTGCAATTCCTTGCACAAGCCAAGGATCCACAATGAGGTGCTATCCAAAAGCCTCTTAAAGGTGCCAGTAATGCCCCTGTCCACTTAGGAAACGGAACCTCTGGAGGACTTTGCGCTAAGGTTGCCACGCGGTTCTCGGGGAGATTTTTGGTCAGTGCTCCCTAATGGTCAAAAGTGGTTTTCCGTTTTAAAAAAATCGGTAATTTTTTAGTCAAAGCCGGTTGCGATGCTAGTTGAAGGTGGTTGCCGGAGGACAAAAACCTCCGGGAACCGCACAGAAACCTTGGGTGGGGCGCAAAGTCTCCAGAGGTTTCCGTTCAGGTTTCCTAAGTGGGACAGGGGCATAACATGCCTGTCTACACCACCAATCCTGGCAGTATGTCCCAGGCACCTACCACCCTCTTTAAAAAACTCGCCCCACACATCTCCTTTAAACTTTACTCCTATCACTTAAAGTTATGCTCTCCAATCTTTGACATTTCTACCTTGAGAAAATTGTAAGGCTGTCTGCCATATCAATCTATACCTGTCATCAATGTTCCCTCTAAGCTGTGCGTGTGTGCACATGCACACACGTTTTGCAACCAGCACACAAAGAAAAATTATGCACACACAAAAGGATTTCCGTGGAATTTGAAATTCGGGGGAAAAAAATCTCCGCCATAAAATGTCACCGCTCTAAATGATAGTGGAGAAATTTTATAGTGGTGATTTTTTTTTCTGAATTTCAAAGTCCGAGGTCCCCGATCTGGCACCGGGGACAGCTGCAGCATGCTCTGGCATTGGGGAAATCATCAATTGGACCCGTTCGCAGGCCGCATCTGGTCCGCGGGCTCCGCATCCGTCCCCGCGCTTCACCAGGGGGAGGGCCAGGACCGCTCTCCTCAAAGATGGCGGCGCTGCTGGCAGGAACCCAGCGCTAAATGGACAGGACTGGACCTTCAAGAGGAGGGAGAGGGAGGGGTTGGGGGAAAGGATGAGAGGGGTGGAGAGGGAATGGGGAAAGGGAAGGAGAGAGGGGGTGGAGAGGGGGAGGGGAGAGGGTGAAGGGGAGAAGGTGAAGGGGAGAGGGGGAGGGGAGAGGAGGAGGGGAGAGGGGGAGGAGAGTGGGGGAGGAAAAGCCCTGTTATGGTGTTAATATAAAGAACTGTTTCATTTGAAAAACGAAAGCTTTCAAGAGTCTGTATGTCATAGACACTACAATGTTACCTAAAATGTAGTAATCTAATTATACAGTATATAATTTATACTTATTTGTAAAAATCTCATAATCATATTGACTTTATTGTGCAGTTAACGAAGATCCATTTCAAATTCTGCAGCTGGCTTATTGAGTTTTTATTGAAAGAAATGTTGATTCATCACGTCAAATTCAAAGGATGCAAAGACAGTGAAGAGCAAAACAAGCTGGTTTAAAGTTGAATGGCTTTAACGAAATAGTAAAAACTACTACACCAAAAGCTCATGATGTCATGAACGTTGAGCTGCGAGAAATATTTATGTGTGATTCTGAAACTGGAGTTTTCTTTTTTTAATTTCAAAGTAGTCTTTGTTCAGGTAATAAATATATACAATACATGAACCATGAAAAAAAAAACAATCTGACATTTTCGGAGGCTGTACAAATTATTCAATACAGTCTACATACATTGCTCAAATTTCACAAATTTATCCCCCACCCTTGCCACTCACGTGGCCCACTGACATGGAATTCCTTCCCTTATTTTGAGCGGCGTCTCCACCACACTCTGCCCCCCATGTCCAGCAGCAGAAGGAACCTAGACTGGCTGCACCAAGCTTCAGTGCATTCCTCAGCACGTACTCCTGCAGTCTGCAGCGGGCCAGTCGGCAACAGTGCATCTCGCTCCGCTGGTTGGTGAACAGTGCTCGGGCAGACCAAAGAGCATCTTTCACCGAGTTGATGACCCTCCAGCAGCAGTCTGTCAGTCTCTGAATGCGTCCCTAGGACCAGTCCGTAAATCACTGAGTCCTCTGTGATGGAACTGTTCGGAATAATACATGACAGGGACCCTTGTAGGCCTCTCCAGACTCTCTTTGCGAATCCACACTCTGTAAACCGTCTCCTCCCCATAGCAGCCGTCTCTTCTCGATAGCAGCCGTCCCGAGGGCAGTGTGCGCTGGTGATGAGGTTCCGGCGGAGCAGGAAGGATCTGACTGGGAGGGCTCCCCTCACCACCAGCCAAGCCAGGTCTTTGTGCTTGTTGGTGTGTTCTGGCGGGGAGGTATTTTTCCAGACAAGCTGGGCAGTCTGCTCTGGGAAGCACACCACCAGATCCATGGAGTCCTTTCCCTGCAGTGTCTGCAGGACGTTCTGTGCTGACCACTGCCCGAGGGACTTGTGGTCAAAGGTGTTGGTCCGGAAGAACCTTTCCATGAACGACGGATGGTGTGGCAATGTCCAGCTGACTGGCACATTCCGTGGCATCTGTGCCAGGCCCATCCTCCGCAACACCAGGGACAGATAGAACCTCAGCAGGTAGTGACACTTGGTGCCCACGTGCCTTGGTTCTGCGCTCCGCCTGATGCAGCCACACACGAAGACTTTTACCCCCGTTGTCTGCGACTTGTACATTGTGGCCCGTCGCACCCGGTCCATCCTCAACCCCCAGATGGAGTGGAAGACGGCCCGGGTGATCACTGTGGCACAGGAGGGAGGGACAGGCCACACTTGTGCCAAGTACAGCAGCCCCGAGAACAGACAACCGCTCGCTCTGCACGGGTGAGGCGTACACATTAATCACCTGGAGCGGAGAGCCACGGTACATTACATCCACCATGAGGAGATGCCCCCTCAGTGATGGTGAAACTCCCTCCCCGCAGCAACATCCCCAGACCAGAGGCGCAACAGTTATTGCCCCCCGACCACACCGACAGTCCATGGGGCCACCATCGCGACCACCTCCGATGGCAGCGGAGGTGTGGCAGCCCGCACTCCTGCAGAAACGTCACATCCACCTTGACCTTGGCCAGGTACTGCAAGGTGTTCACACATCGCTTTACATTGCGCACGATTAATGATGCCAGTTTAAGCTCCATTGTCCTTTAGAGTCACTAACCATCATCTTGTCCGCTCATGCCCACCGCTTTGGTGAATTGCAGTACCGTTCCGGGGCTCAGGTACTGGGTGCCGGCATCCTCAAGGAAGGGGGTCTCCTCTGGCGTAACCGGAGTTGTCGTCGGGGGGACCCTCCTTGTTCCACCCCATTCTGGGCGCACCGCCCTCCCCGTCTCCTGTAGCTGATTCAGTGCTCCCGGTCTCCTGGAGCTGGGGCCCATCGGCCGCTGCACTGCTCCCTCCGATAGCAAATACCGAGGGAGGGTGGATGATGGCTCCCTTCTAGTCCACCCTCAGCTTCACCTTCACTTGCCGTTTGCTCGTCCAGATCCCGAACAAGTCCTTCACATCCACACAGTTCCCTGCACACCTCAACATAACATGCAAGGAAGGTGAGGTCATCCACTACGGGCACATGTGGGTTGAACATGCGCACCGTGATCATCCTTTCCTTCTGGGTGGCGGGGATAAAGAGCGGCTGCACCTTCAGCAGCGACAGCGGAGCTTCGTGCCCCTTCTCCCGGAAGTCTTGCATCAACTTCTGCCATCCAGTCGGACACTTGAAGGTAACCTCAAAGTATCCATTCCCCGGGAAGTCCTGGAGACAGAACATGTCCTTGAATTTGCAGGCCTCTAGCAAGACCTTCCTTACAAACAGGTCCCGCGAGAAGGGCGTCCCCTTGCTGAGGTCCTTTACACAGAGTCTCAGGGTATTGCGGACACCCTGTACTCCCGTTCCAGTTGCTGCTGCCAATGTGACTGGATGAGGTGTTAGTTTGGTTACCCAACCTGCATGGATCCGCCTCTAAGCCAGCCACTGACAGATCGTCGTCAACGACGTGACCTCCAATTTCGATCCGTGATCCACGACCCTTGTCCCGGAAGGACCGCCAGAACTGTTCTGTTGAGAACCATGTGCAGCAAGCAGGCGGTGGCGGCGAAGCAACAGTGTTAAAGAAGACAGCTCCATCCTGCGGCTTTGAGTTAAAGATAGAATTCAGCGCGGCAACATCTATTGATATGACCTACAAAGGGAAAATGCGCACCATCCAGTGCCAGAGCAGTTATACTTATGATTTGTTCGAAACACGCAGGACGTAGTTAGAAGACCAGTGGGCGGAGGTTTGCTATATTTTCATTGAATTTACTGCCAGGTCTACACACTGCGGGGAGACGGGAGATGAAATCTTTGAATGTGGATGGATGTCTCCATGCCTGCTGGTTCTAAGCGGAATATATTTTTAGTTGCCTTTCAAGCCGGGCTTTGGTTTTATTCCATGTTTTTCTTTATTTGCACACACTTTTCATGTGTGAGGGTGTGAGAAGTCCATGCCGGGTGCCGGCCGGCCGCAGCCGCTGTTCTTTCACATCAGTTGCACATCAGGTTGTTGGGAGACGGAGCTCAGGGTTCACCTCCTGAGCTGCTTTGGTGCCCAGGCGGGAGTTGGGGTGGAGGGAGGTTGGTGTGGGGGGGGAGGGGGGAGGCGGGGGGGGGGGGGGGGGGGGTATGCGCAGGCGTCGTTAATCTGTCTGGGCTGACAATGCTCTTGGGTTAGGCTGGGATCATTCTCTGCTCTCATCTCACTCTTTCTGTGTGTGCATTAGCAGGGGGAAGAGCGGTCTACCTCTCTGGGGCACAAGACCTCTGCCGCCTACCCCTTGCAGCCATCAACTTATTTGTTCCTTTGGTGCGCCCCATCTGCCCTGCTCCCGTCCCAGCCCTGGCCCAGCTCTCTGCCCCATTCTCTTGGAAATGTCGCTTCCGCCGCTGTAACGAGGAGGGGTCCGGCTGGCTGGCTTGGCGGGTGGGTGGGTGGGTGGTTGGGCAGGGAGGGGGAGTGGGTATAAACTACCGAATCCATTTTCAAAAGTCAGGCAGGGCCGTGTAGAACACGTTTCTCACTGCTTCATATACGTGGGAATTCCCTCAGTATGGTCACTTTTCATGCGTCTACCAAAGACTACCAAAATGTCTGCCCACGCAGTCAGTACTCCTCTCCTACACTTGTCTTTCGTACTAAGTCACCCCACCTCCCCCACTCCCCTCCCCTCCCCCCTCCCCCCCACCCACCTTTCCCTCCCAACCCCAGTCCCGACCCCCTGGGAAACTGAAGAGAGCAACAATCAACTGCCACGGATACAAATAATGTCATACACAAGAATGGGCAGATGCTGGTTGACAAAACGTGAACACACAGTCCTGGAGTAACACAAAGATGCAGCTGAATTTTGGAAACGTCATCGCGTCACCCATTCCTTCTCTCCAGAGATGCTGCTTATCCCGCTGAGTTAAAGAGTGCCCACGGTAGACTCAGGAGTCACTATGGTAAACTCACGGGCTACTACGTTCTTACAACAAGTTTAAAAGTTTAAAATTTTTACATCAAGAGTAAATTTAACTCGTGGAAATCTTTCAACATGTTGAAAGATTTTGACAAGTTAACAAGTTTCCCGAGTACCTGCCATTAGGGTTACGAGTTGCTAAGTTACGTCCACGAGTTCCGACGTTCCCGCTACGTTAATTCTATGTGATTATCACGAGTTTGATTTGTTTTAAACTCAGGATCACTCATGGGTTTAAGTTTCTGTTTGTATTGTCGTGATGCAACAGTTGCTGGAGAATTGGCTAATGGGGTCGCAACAAGACTAAAACAGGGCCTTCCACACTTAATTCAGCAACACTGTGCAGCACACCATGAAGATCTGGGGATTTGTAATGCATGGAAAGAAGTCAAGTTAACAAGAGATATTAATACTTTGTTGAGAACAGTCTATACAATGTTTTCTCGATCTACAGTAAAAAGATGCAAATGTAAAGAAATTGCAGAGGCCTCTGCAAATGAAGTTGTTGCTTTCAGACCACTTAATTAAGTCACATGGTTATCTAGACACTTTGCATTGCAAGTAATAATAAAACATTACGAGGGACTAGTTGCATATTTTGAGGAAGATAACTCAAATGACCCCGTGGCCAAATACTGTCACAAGAAATTAACAAACATCACATACAAAGTAGCTTTACAGGTTTTTAATTATGTCGTTGAAGGACTGGCTGCATTGTGCATGAGTCTGCAAAGGAGTAATTTGACTCCAATTGATGCACTTCATTTTGCGCGAGGCAAAATAAACAAGATCAGAAAGCAGTATCTGGGAAGCAGTGCTTCGCGGAGTGACAAAGTTAAAGTTTTGCTAGACCAACAACATCAAGAAAATGTAACTAGATACAAGTTCGCTGTTGACTTTTATAAATAGTCTTTGTGCTCACTTAGAAGAAAGGTTTCCTGAAGATGAGGTAGAAGAATGGTCAGTTTTTGATTGCTCCTCAATTGCAAATTGTGACTTCACATTTGGCATTGAACAAGTTAAAATCTTAACTGAATACATAACTTCATAAATTGCATTGATATTTCTACAAATATGATATTTGTATTATATTAAAACATAGCAATGCAGTTTTATTAGCCATGAGAGAGAGGCTATGGCAAAAATATCATAAAACAATTTCACGTTTATATTTGCAGAAGAATTCAGTGCGCACACACATTTGTAACAGCAGAAGAAAATGCACAATACAAGATTTCTGCAAAGACGAACTACTAAAAATTAGAGGGAACATTGCCTGTCATAATTTTATATGCTTCTATCAAACCTTCCCTCAACCTCCAGAGAAAACAGTCCAAGTCTGTCCAACCTCTGCTCATAACGAATGCCCTCTAATCTAGCTAGCATTCTGGTAATCCTCTTCTGCACCCTCTCTAAAACCTCCACATCTCCCCTATAATTGGGCAACCAGAACTGCTCGCAATACTCCAAAGCAGCCGAACCAAAGTCCTATAAATCATGCCTTGCTGACTCAATGCTCGACCAAAGGCTGTGGCCAAATCAATGAATATTTTTAAGGTGGAAATTGATAGATTCTTGATTAGTACGGGTGTCAGGAGTTACGGGGAGAAGGCAGGAGAATGGGGATGAGAGGGAAAGATAGATCAGCCACGATTGAATGGCAGAATAGACTTGATGGGCCGACTGGCTAACTACTGCTCCTACAACTTATGGACATGAATTTATGAATGCGGCAAGCATACTATACACTTTTTAACCACTCTATCTACTTATATTGCCACTTTCAAGGAGCTATGTAATTGGCTTTTGGCCCTTTGGCCTTCATCAGTCAGAGTATTGAGTATAAAAGTTGGGAGTCATGTTGCAGTTGTATGAGACGTTTGTGAGACCGCATTTAGAATATTGTGTTCAGTTCCGGGCACCATGTTATACGAAAGATATTGTCAAGCTTGAAAGGGTTCAGAAAAGATTTACGAGGATGTTGCCAGGACTAGAGGGTGTGAGCTATAGGGAGAGGTTGAGTAGGCTGGGTCTCTATTCCATGGAGAGCAGGATGATGATGGGGGATCTTATAGAGGTGTACAAAATCATGAGAGCAATAGATCGGGTAGATGCACAGAGTCTCTTGCCCAGAGTAGGGAATCGAGGACCAGAGGACATAGGTTCAAGGTGAAGGGAACAAGATTTAATAGGAATCCGAGGAGTAACTTTTTCACATAAAGGGTGGTGGGTGTATGGAACAAGCTGCCAGAGGGGTTAGTTGAGGCTGGGACTGTCACATCGTTTAAGAAACAGTTAGTCAGGTACATGGATAGGACAGGTTTGGAGGGATATGGACCAAGCGCAGGCAAGTGGGACTAGTGTAGCTCGGACATTGTTGGCCGGTGTAGGCAAGTTGGGCCAAAGGGCCTGTTTCCACACTGAATCACTCTATGACTATTTCTGTAGTTGACCAATGGTTGATCTATGTCCTGCTATATACTTTGACAACCATCCTCATTGTTCACAGCACCAGCAAACTTGCTGCAGTCTGCAAACCTACCAGCAACTCATCTACATTTATGTCCAAGACATTTATAAGTAACACAAACAACAGAAGTCCCAGCATTGAACCCCCTGAACCTCCAATAGACAGACAACCAGCCTGAACAATGGTCTTTCACCACCACCCCGCTTTCTATCAGTAAACCAGTTCTGAATCCAGATGCCAAAATCACCACAAATCCCTTGCATCCTAATCTTCTGGCCATCTTACCATGGGAGACTTATCAAATGCCTTACTATAATACATGTAGACAATATCTCCACTCCCCCCACCCCTCATTGATCACTTCTCAAAAAACTTGATCAAGTTGGTAAGACATGTCCTGCTTCAACCCAAAACAACATATCCATGCCCTTCAGAGATGTTACCCAACCCACTGAGTTATTGCAAAACTTAAAAATAAAAAATTATGGAGTTGCAATTACTATCCCCAAAATGCTGTTCCACTGAAACATCATTCACGTGGCCAGGCTCGTTTCCCATCACAGTGTCCAATGTGGTCCCTGCTCGAGTTGGTCTATCCACGTAATGTTTAGGAAGCCCTCTAAGACACACCCAACATATTCTGGCCTGTCTAAGCCTTTTGCACTAAATAAGTCCCAGTACATATTTTGGAAATGTGTGTCTGTTATAAAAGTTCTGGAGTTTCCGCAAAACTTTCCACTTCTCTTTGTCGCACTTTGAAAAAATGCAGCATGTGAGGCTGCTAAACAGTCCATGGTATTAGTGTGAAGATACTAGTATAGACAGCAGTTTGGCTGATAGCAGAAGGCAAAGAGTGAGAATAAAGGGGGCTTTTTCTGGTTAGCCTCTGGTGATTAGTGGTGTTCTGCAGGGGTTGGTGTTGAGTCCGCTACTTTTCACTTTGTATATTAATAATTTGGATGATAGAATTGATGGCTTTGTGGCCAACTTTACGGATGATACAAAGATAGTTGGAGGGGCAGGTAGTGTAGAGGAAGCAGGATATCTGCAGAAGGACTTGGACAGGTTGGGAAAGTGGCAAAGAAGTGGCAGATGAAATACAGCGTAGCAAAGTGGGCCGTCATGTACTTTGGATTGTTGGTGCACGATTTCTAGGGTTCATTTGCAGTTTGTATTGGTAGTAAGGATGGCAAATGCAATGTTAGAATTAATTTCGAGGACTGGAAAATAAAAGCAAGGATGTAATACTGAGGTATATAAGGCAGTGATCAAAGCGTATTGTGAGCAGATTTGGGCCACATATCTGAGGAGGGATCTGCTGGCATTGGGGAGGGTCCAGAGGAGGTTTACGAGGATGATCCCAGGGATGATTAGGTTAACATATGATTAGTGTTTGACGGCACTTGGCCTGCACTCGCTGGATTTAGATGGACGAGGGGGAATCTCATTGAAACTTACGAAATAATGAAAGGCCTGGATTGTGTAGATGTGGAGTGGATGTTTCCACTGGTGGGAGAGTCTAAGACCAGAGGGCACAATCTCTGTATAAAAGGATGTACCTTCAAAATGGATATGAGGAGGAATTATTTTAGCCAGGGGGTGGTGAATCTATGGAATTCATGACCATTTTTGTGGAGGTCAAGTCTTTAGGTATTTCTAAAGCAGAGATCGACAGGTTCTTGATCAGTAAGGGTGTCAAAGATTACAGGGAGAAGGCAATAGAGTGGGGTTGAGAGAGAAAGATAGATCAGCCATGATTGAATGGCAGAGTAGACTATCAGCAGAATGACCTCATTCTGTTCCTATGAGTTATGAAATTAAGAAACCCCCCCAAAAACAACTTCTATCACCAATTTTGTCCTTTGTCTGTGTGTCAAATTTTGCTTGATGAGGCTTCTGTGAAGTAAAAGCCTTACAGTTTTGGAATAACGGGAAGGTTATTCTGATGAGATGATAAGAAATTATTTCACTCGGGGAATGGCAAATCTTTGAAATTTAGTACCCCAGAGCTCTGCAGAGACTCAGTTGTGTTCACTCAAAGCCAAGATAAGTAGATATTTGAACAATAAAGAAATGAAAGTAAATGAGCATGTGGTTGTAAATTGAGCCATGATCACACTGGATGAAAGAACAAATTCAAAGGTGGCCTATTTTGTGTCCGAACTCACACGTTCTCTTCTTTTAACAACAAGATAAACATTTAAGTCATGACATTCACTTTGTTCTTATGGATCAAACCATCCTTTTTCCTCCTCTCCTGCCCTCCACCCCACCCTCCACTCCTAGTCTATGTGTAAGTGGTCTATCCATGTCCTGTTTAGGAAACTCTGTTATGTTGTGTAACCAAATCTTTATGACTAAATATTAATCAACATTTCTGGCCCAGCATACCACCAGAGGCCAAAAAATGTTCAAAGAAATTGTTAAAAAGAGACTGTAAGATTTATCACAAAGCTAACCCTAGGATACATTGGGGTTCATGTTTTCCATACAGTTTCCGCACAGTGTTCCCAACATTCTCAATGGGAATGCGTTCAATAAAGCAGGAACATTCCAAGCTGCTCGTAAAGTCGGAACACTTCATTACAACTTTTTATGTCTGTACAAGTTAACTAATTAAGTTGCGCTGTGCACGGACATAAAAGAATAGAGTGGGAACGGATGGGTATTGTCAATTGCAACGAGCATAATTGTTGTATTGCAGAAGGCGTGCAGGACAGCAAGCTTCTGGCAACGTGTAAACGTCCGTAGGCAGAATTGATCGCCTGTGGAATTGCAACTTTGTGCGATGACCAGGGTGAGATACGTTCAGATCAGACTTAGTGACATGCCGGTCCAAGCCACATTTCATAGTTGAAGCTATGTATATCATTAGAGTACATAGGCTGTAACACGCAGAAAATAAGACACAAAAAGCTGAAGTAACTCAGCGGGTCAAGCAACATCTCTCGAGAAAGGGAATAGGTGACGTTTCGGGCCGAGACCTTTCTTCAGAATAAGCAGTTTGTTATATTAAATTGGTTATCGTGTTTTATTTTAGCTGGAGCATTTACTGAGTTTGAGTAAACTTTTAAAAGGAGTTCAGTGTGGTGTAGCTCTTGTGTTTCTTGCTGTCTTGTTAGACTTCAGAGCGAACTCGGAGGTCAGGTATAAGGGAAAAACGCCCACACCTTTCAGCCCCCGCCTGTCCGCCCGCTTCATTCCCACCCGTTTGCTTCCCTTTTCCTGATTTCGTACATAACAGGAAATGTGATACTGACATTGCAACAGCATGAGACCAGCGCCGCACCTTCTCGCTCACCGCCAGCAATATTCATCCAGAAATAAAAGTTCCCCCCTCGCGGAGCGGCTTGCCGGGAGTAAGGTAGACGCTCGGTATTTACCTTGTTTTAGGAGGCGTCTGACCCTTGGCCATGGCGAGCTCCGCTGGCATCCCCCTGCTCCGCTCTCCGGGCTGCAGTGTGCAATGAAGCGCCCGAGGAAGTACGAGCCTCTCCGCTTGCAGCCAACCTGACGTCAGGACACCCATGTATGGAACACTCACAGAGGAAATTGCAAAAGACAATATCTCACATTAAAGTGACAGTGAAAATATTTTCGGTATTTTCAACAATTGTTTCCAGTAAATAAAATATTGTTTTATCTAACTTCATGTAACCCCTGCATTCCTTCTCTCTTCTTCCCTCCCCCCACCCTAGTCCTCTTGCTAATTTCACCGTTTGTATTCCTTCGTTATCCCCAGCTAACAATGTGGGCTCCAGCTTTCCTGGGCCATTGATGCAGGCTCTGCTTTCTTCTGTCCCTTCCCATACCGCTAGTGCCCCCCTCTTCGACTCTCAGTCTGATGAAGGGTCTCGACCCAAAACGTCACCTATTCCTTCTCTCCAGAGATGCTGCCTAAAAGCCCTGTCCAACCGTACGAGTTCATTCAAGAGCTCTCCCGAGTTTTAAAACAAATCACTCGTGGTAAGCACGCAGAATGAATGTAGCGGGTACGCCAGAGTTCGAGGACATCTCTTAGTGGCTTGTAATGGCCCTGTCTCACGGTGCGAGTTGACCCATGAGGTACCCCGAATGAAAGACTCGTGGTTGTGTACGAGACTTCAAGTTTATGATCAAGTGTTTAACCGAGTTCCAACGGGTATGTCATTGCTGCGATGTTCCAACTTCCTCTCCCGAGTTACCAAGTTCCTCTCCCGTTACTCTTGAGCCAACCGTGAATGAAGGTATGTTTTAATAAAGCAACAATGTTAAAGAAGACATCTCCATCCTGTGGCTTTGAGTTACAGCGCGGCCGCATCTATTGATACGACCTACAAAGGGAAAATGCGCACCCTCCAGCAAACCAATACGTGGTAAAGTGCATTTTCTTGGTGCTATAATGTTTTTTAAATACTGTATTTCCCGGGGTGGGGGGAGAGATCAGTTCACAGTGTTTGGGGAGTCTGGCGTTGTGAAGGAGGGGATTGGGGTCAGTAACCCACTTGCCACGCTCCGGTCTGCGTGCAGGTAGATGGGACTAGGTGACAGTAAGTGTTCGGCACGGAGTAAAAGGGCCGAGATGGCCTGTTTCCGTGCTGTCATTGCTATATGGTTTTATTGCGGCCAGGGAGTGAATTTGCTTGGGTGGCTGCCGCAGCGCTCCGGGCACGGACAGCAGAACTGGCCGCCACTTCCGAGGAAGGAAGCAGCTCGGGTGACTGACTTTGAGCGGCCGCCGGGACCCGACAGCAGAGACACACACACACACACACACACACACACACACACACACATACATACACATGTGGCGTTTCTGCTCGGGACCCTTCTTCAGACATTCCAATGTCCCATAATATACTCTTTATATATTAAGGTTTATGTTGAAAGTGTGGTGCCGTGGTTATGGGTGGGTGGAAGGAAGATGATGAGGTCTGGTACAAGTTTACTTTGTTTTCAGTAATCAGGCCTCCGTGTTGGCCGATGCCTGGTTGATCGAGCGTTCATAGCAGTTGCGAGCGAGCCAGGTCCATATATAGGAGCAAGGAACGCGAAGCCTCTGAGGGTTCATTGTTCCCCTGGTTTGGATTGCTCCCAGGAGAGCGGGCACAAAGACAAATTTAGGCATTTTTCTGTGGAAGGGGGAGGGCAGAATAGAATCTAAAGCATTGTAACAGCAGCACTCTCCCCAACACGAAACACGGCGCAGCGTAAACAATTAACCCGCTTCCCTTTTAAAAGCAAAGACACACGTTAAATTACATGGCCCCAAGAAATCGCCTCTCAATTGCTTCGGGGTTGGAATTGCAATATATATAAAATATATATAATATGTATATACAGTGGCTTGCAAAAGTATTCATACCCCTTGAACTTTTCCACATTTTGTCACGTTACAACCACAAATGTAAATGTATTTTATTGGGATTTTATGTGATAGACCAACACAAAGTGGTGCATAATTGTGAAGTGGAAGGAAAATGATACATGGTTTCCAAATTTTATTACAAATAAAAAGCTGAAAAGTGTGGCGTGCAAAAGTATTCAGCCCCCCTGAGTCAATACTTTGTAGAACCACCTTTCGCTGCAATTACAGCTGCAAGTCTTTTGGGGTATGTCTCTACCAGCTTTGCACATCTAGAGACTGAAATTTTTGCCCATTCTTCTTTGCAAAGTAGCTCAAGCTCAGTCAGATTGGATGGAGAGCGTCTGTGAACAGTAATTTTCAAGTCTTGCCAGAGATTCTCACTTGGATTTAGGTCTGGACTTTGACTGGGCCATTCTAACACATGAATATGCTTTGATCTAAACCATTCCATTGTAGCTGGCTGTATGTTCAGGGTTGTTGTCCTGCTGGAAGGTGAACCTCCGCCCCAGTCTCAAGTCTTTTGCAGACTCTAACAGGTTTTTTCCAAGATTGCCCTGTATTTGGCTCCATCCATCTTCCCATCAACTCTGACCAGCTTCCCTGTCCCTGCTGAAGAAAAGCATCCCCGCAGCATGATGCTGCCACCACCATGTTTCACAGTGGGGATGGTGTGTTCAGGGTGATGTGCAGTGTTAGTTTTCCACCACACTTAGCGTTTTGCATTTAGGCCAAAAACTTCAATTTTAGTCTCATCAGACCAGAGCACCTTCCTCCACATGTTTGCTGTGTCCCCCACATGGCTTGTGGCAAACTGCAAACGGGACTTCTTATGGCTTTGTTTCAACAATGGCTTTCTTCTTGCCACTCTTCCATAAAGGCCAGATTTGTGGAGTGCATGACTAATAGTTGTCCTGTGGACAGAATCTCTCACCTGAGCTGTGGATCTCTGCAGCTCCTCTAGAGTTACCATGGGCCTCTTGGCTGCTTCTCCGATCAATGCTCTCCTTGCCCGGCCTGTCAATTTAGGTGGACGGCCATGTCTTGGTAGGTTTGCAGTTGTGCCATACTCTTTCCATTTTCGGATGATGGATTGAACAGTGCTCCGTGAAATGTTCAAAGCTTGGGATATTTTTTTATAACCTATCCCTGTTTTAAACTTCTCCACAACTTTATCCCTGACCTGTCTGGTGGTATTTAGGGGTATCAGAGTAAAGGGGGCTGAATACTTTTGCACACCACACTTTTCAGTTTTTTATTTGTAAAAAGATTTGAAAACCATGTATCATTTTCCTTCCACTTCACAATTATGCGCCACTTTGTGTTGGTCTATCACATAAAATCCTAATAAAATACATTTACGTTTGTGGTTGTAATGTGACAAAATGAGGAAAAGTTCAAGGGGTATGAATACTTTTGCAAGCCACTGTATATATTATACATATTATACTACAAATACATATATACTTATATTATATATATTGCAATTGTGAGAGTGGTGAATCTGTGGAATTCTCTGCCACAGAGGCCAGTTCATTGGCTATATTTAAGAGAAAGTTAGATGTGGCCCTTGTGGCTAAAGGGATCAGGGGGTTTGGAGAGAAGGCAGGTACAGGACACTGAGTCGGATGATCAGCCATGATCATATTGAATGGCGGTGCAGGCTCGAAGGGCCGAATGGCCTACCCCTGCACCTATTTTCTATGTTTATATACACATACACGTCCATGTGCTGTATATATACTTTGCGTGGTTCCTGGGTTGCCTACTGCTGAGTAACTCCGCGAAATATCATCACCCTGCATTTCAAATCTAAATCTCTCGCCAATCCACAGCCTTCGACCGATTAACTAAAAATATTGTTCTTTTTTAAGACCAAAACAAAATAGTTCTTGCGAATTCCAAGTTCCCGAGTTTGGGAGTGGGGGGGGGGAGATAAAACAAAAACACTAAAAGCAAATAGTAACTTAACAGCGGGAAGTAGGACATATGTGTGTGTAGTGTGCGCGCTACTGAATACTTTCTATCCAGTGTCTCCGCTGCAAATTGCAATGCATGCGCATTTGATATTTAGACAAACAATTTTATTTCCAGTTTTGCATTTTTAGTTTGTTCCACACATTTAATTAGGTTTAATCCCTCCAGAAAAAAAACTGAAAGTGGAGATGGTTCTCATACATAAAGCCCAAGAGATGGCTTCTTGATTCTAACGAGTGTTTGGGAAAAATAGACACAAAAAGCTGGACAGGCAGCATCTCTGGAGAGAAGGGATGGGTGACGTTTCGGGTTGAGACCCTTCTTCGGACTGGTGTTTGGGAAACGTGGATTAGGTTTGTTTTCGGGGGGGAGGGGGGAAATACATTCACCTTTTTCTCTGATTTCAGGAATGAATGCATGTTGACACACATAACACAGAGAAGGGGGGATCAATGCATTTAGGTCTGAGGCGAAGGGAGCCAAGAAGGTCTCGATTTTCCCTGGCGATAGTTTCACTTTCTTTGCATTTTTCCTTCTCTCCAGAGATGCCGCCTGTCCCGCTGAGTTACTCCTGCTTTTCGTGTCCAAGTCGTCTTGTTCAATCTCATTTCATTGCAACTTTCAGCTCTGGATACCCCGCGTTGATCCGGGCGTATTTCAGCATTTATATTTCTCAAGCCTCTTTACCTCCCGGAGCCACATGTAACTTAACCACATGTAATTACTCCAGCATTTTGTGTCTATCTTTGGTTCAGTCTTTACTCGAGCGAACGAACAGATTATAAGAAAGTTCCCACGGTAGACTCACGAGACACTAAGGTAAACGCACGGGCCACGATGTTATTGCAACGAGTTTAAATGTTTCCATTTTTAACTTGAACAGTTAATTTGACTCGTGGAAAAAATCAAACATGTTTGATTTTTTCACGAGTTATCAAGTTTCCCGAGTACCTGCCGTTGGCGCCACGAGTCAATAAGTTGCTCGTGCGTGTTCCGACGTTCCCACTACGTGATCACCACGAGTGAAAACTCGGGGTCACTCGTGGGCCAACTCGCACCGTGAGACAGGGGTTTAACGCTAATGGCAGGTACTTGGGAAACGAGGTAAGCTCAGGAAACTAGTGAGAATGTTTCAACATGTTGAAAAATGTCCACGAGAGCCACGAGTACCTGCGAGCGGCCATAACTGTAAATCTCCGAGTACGAATCAGGGCAAAACTCGGGAGAACTCTTGAATGAACTCGTACAGTGGGACAGGGCTTTCCCGCATTTTGTGTTTATCTCCACTATCCGCTTGCTTGGGCGGGCGTACACGGCCCACAGCACTCTAATAGAGAAGAAGGTAACTACCCGGTGTCCCCAGCGATCCTTATTCCTTAATCATTATCAGTAAAAAAGACGTTTGAGGTGCACAAACTAATTTTTATTTTAATGTTTAAACAATGGCGGCACTGAAGAAGTCGAGTTGCTGTGAAGTGTTTTGAAGTACCCTGAAGCAAAAACAAAGTGCTGGAGAAACTCAAATGGTCAGGCAACCTCTGTGGAGGGAAATGGACAAGTCAAGACCCTCATCTCGACTAATAGCAAAGAGCAGAGAGCCAGTGTGGAGAGGGGAGGGGTAGGGCAAGAGTTGGCAAACTATAGGTAGGAACAGGTGAGGAGCAATAGATCCGATGGAGTCACATGGTGGCAGGAAAGGTGGATACAGTGACAGTGGCTGGAAGATTGCCTTGCATCTAGCGCATCCCCACTTCCTCATCAACAGAATGCAATCATTACAAATTGGCAGCAAAACTCTTCTCCTCGACAACGATCAGCGTAGAGGCACCACAAAGCTGTGTGCTCAGCCCCTTGCTCTACTCACCCTTTAGCCAGACAGATCCAGCTCCATCTTTAAATTCACCGATGACACCACCATTGTCAGTTGAATTACGGAAAATGATGGGCCAGTGTAGAGGAGAGAGATCGATCGTCTGATTAAATGGTGCTTTAACAGCAACTTTGCTCTCAACTTCAGTACAACCAAGGCACTGATTGCTGACTTTAAGAGAGGAAAGCCGAGGATCCACAAATCTGTCTTTATCAATGGGTCGGTGGTGGACAGTCAACAACCAAGTTCCTGGATGTGCATATCTCTGAAGATCTGTCCTGGGCCCAGCACATTGATGCAATCCTAAAGAGAGCCCATCAATGCATCAATCTTCCTGAGAAGATTGAGGACTTTCAGTATGTTGATAAATACTCTCTTCAACTTCTGCAGGTGTATGGTAGAAAGAATATTGTCTGGTTGCATCATGGCCTGGATTGGTAACTAGAATGCTGAGGAATGAAGGAGATTGCAAAAAGTGGTGAATGCTGCTTGGTCCATCATGGACACCGACCTCTGGATACTGTTTATTATATTATCTGTTGAGTATTGTATTTATAAACCCATTGTGCTGCTGCTGCAAGCAAGAATTTCATTATTCTGTTTCAGTACATATGACAATAAAACACTCTTGAGGTGATGGGTGGACAACAAAGGGGTGCAGAATATGAAATGTAATAAGAAAGTAAGAGTGGGCCTAAATGAGGAAGATGGTGGGCAGTTGGGACCGTTCAAGAAAGGGAATAAGGGACAGTCTGGGAGGAGTGTGTGGATGATGGCAGATGAGGTAAGCAAGGGAGGAGAAAGAAACTGAGTTTTGTTTAGAGACCCAGAAACAGGTTATGAGTGGAACAGGGTAGATCAGAGGAGAAAGAAAGGAAACGGTTTTCCTAATATTGTAGAATTCAATGTTAACCATATAACCATATAACCATATAACAATTACAGCACGGAAACAGGCCCTCTCGGCCCTTCCAGTCCGTGCCAACCATTTGTTTTCCCCTAGTCCCATCTACCTGCACTCAGACCATACCCCTCCATTCCCTTCACGTCCATATACCTATCCACTTTACTCTTAAATGTTAAAATCGATCTTGCCTCCACCACTTCTGCTGGAAGCTGATTCCACACAGCCACCACCCTCTGAGTAAAGAAGTTCCCCCTCACGTTACCCCAAAACCTCTGTCCCTTAATTCTCATGTCATGCCCTCTTGTTTGAATCTTCCCTACCCTCAATGGGAAAAACGTATCCACGTCAACTCTGTCTATCCCTTTCATCATTTTAAAGACCTCAATCAAGTCCCCCCTTAACCTTCTGCGCTCCAAAGAATAAAGACCTAACTTGTTCAACCTTTCTCTGTAACATAGTTGCTGGAACCCTGGCAACATTCTAGTAAATCTCCTCTGTACTCTCTCTATTTTGTTGACATCATGTTCATGCTGTTGGTTTGTAGACTCCCATAATATAATGTGCTTCTCTTCTAGTTTGCATTTGGCCTCACCCTGGCAGTGGATTAGTTCAAGGACAGACTGGTCAGTGTAGCAATGGGAAGAGGGATTAAAATAGCTTGCAACCAGGAGCTCCAAATGGCCATGGCGGACAGAGAACTAACAGCCAACAAAGCAATTGCCTAGTCTGTACTTGGTCTCACCAATATAAAGAGGCACCATCACGTGCACTGAATGCATTAGACAAGGTTGGAGATAGTGCCTATAAATCTTGAGTTACCTAGATAATGTCCTTATTAATACTTAATGTCCCTGGATTATGGTGATGGAGGAGGTGTAGGGACAGATGATGCACCTCCAATAGTTCCAGGGGAGAGTGCCTGGGAATGGGGGAGGCTTGGTTGGGGAGGAATAAGCTAACCAGGGAGTCATGAAGAAAGGGGTCCCAATGGAGAGCAGAAAGAATTGGGAAGGGAATATCTGATGATTTTATGAGGCGTTACGATGGTGATTATGTGAAGAAGAAGACCCGCCAGGCCGCATGTGCACCAACCTTCAAAGCAGCGGTATGAAATCACAAATAACAACACCGAAGTGACATAGTAAGATGAGTGACTCGAGAACTACCAGATGATCCTTTATGAGAGAGGGTTGGGCGTGGCGGGCACGTAATCACCAACGTAACTCCTCATAAAATCAAGATCAAACTTCAAACTGGTAAGTTCTCGTTTAATCTTACTATTTTACTTCGGAGTCACTTGAGTGATTCCGTGAAGAGTTCAAAGCTTTGTGATTTCATGTCACAGATTACAAATCTTGGCATCCCACTGCATTGATTGACTCAAATGAGATATTAATCCATTAGTAGTAACATTGCATTTAATGCAGTAATAAGGTTTATTAAAAAAAATATAAACAAACAACAGTACCCCATAATCCCAGGGCACTTAAACTGAACTTAAAATGGCATTGGCAAACAGCCTGGATCGGCAATCGGCCGATGATAGAAATTCTGAAACATCAGCTCATTTGCCCATCTGGCGGCCGCCAAAATATGGTCGACGGGCACGTCCCTCGCTTTGGCCGCCGACGTAGCTGCTGCCCTAGTGGAATGAGATGTAAACACATCAGTGTTAATACTTGCATCAAACAAGACTTGTTTCAGCCATCTCGAAATAGTGTTAACTGACACTCTCTTATGTGGTTTTTTATATCTGATAAACAATCTTTTCTCCATGTTACGCAAGCCCTCTGTAGTTGCAATGTAAAACGCAACATTGTCTGCAGCAGTTTCCATTCTATCTAACTGTAATATTTTGTAACGTCTGTACCCTTTGTGCTGAAACCAATACCATAAGCATGGCCATTGGTGATTTTGGTCAAAGGCAAAGATAGAAACATAGAAACATAGAAATTAGGTGCAGGAGTAGGCCATTCAGCCCTTCGAGCCTGCACCGCCATTCAATATGATCATGGCTGATCATCCAACTCAGTATCCCGTACCTGCCTTCTCTCCATACCCTCTGATCCCCTTAGCCACAAGGGTCACATCCAACTCACTCTTAAATATAGCCAATGAACTGGCCTCAACTACCCTCTGTGGCAGAGAGTTCCAGAGACTCACCACTCTCTGTGTGAAAAAAGTCTTTCTCATCTCGGTCTTAAAGGATTTCCCCCTTATCCTTAAGCTGTGACCCCTTAAGATGAGACAGGAAACCACTCACGTAGTATTCTGAGGACCATACTAGCATCACAAATAGCCATTTATCTAGGTTTGAGATGTCTGCAATTGAAAATCCCTATCATTAATCGAACAACGAGAGGGTGAGATCCAATCGAATGTTTGGCTGACTTCATCACTAAATATGATGATAAAGCACTTCTTGTTTATTGATTGCACTACAACAGTCCTTCATCATAGAGAGTTGACAGAAACTCCAGAACATGTGAAATACGTGCTGTACAATAGTCAATATTATTTTGTACACAGTAAACTTCCCATTTTTTTACATAACAAATATACTGCTTTTGAGTACTTGATCTCCAAGATGCAGTAAGCATGTCCACAGTTTGACCTTCTTAGAATCTGCAAATTAACACGGTCATACAACGGATGGCATTCACCAGTTACTTTGTTTGGGAACAACCATCAGGGGTTGTGTCATGAGCTGCAGGATCAAAGGATACCATGGCTGGGTAGGCCAGTCGGGTATCACCAGTACCCCTGAAGCATCATCCTGCTTGATTTTAAGCAGACAACGATTTATGAGACAGAACGGTGGAAATGCATATATATACATACCATCCCAATTCAGCGAGAAAGCGTCAATCGCTACTGCCCCATGATCTGGTTCCCATGACACATAATTGGGAAGCTGGTGGTTAAGTCTGGATGCAAACAAGTCGACATCTGGTGTTCCGTATTTGACAATGATCTCTTTGAACACATCCCGATACAACATCCACTCTATGTTGTCATGGAACTTTCGTGACCTGGTGTCTGCCACAGTATTGAATTTCCCTGGCCGATATATAGCTGAGAGCCAAATGTGTTTGTCAATACACCAGATCCAGATTTGGTTTGCCAGTCTGTCACAAGATACCGACTTGATACCACCCATGTGATTAACATATGCAACTGCCGTAATGTTATCAATTTGGAGCTGAACATGAAGACTGCTTTTGTTAGAACAATAAGCCTTGAGCCCATAAAATGCTCCTAAAAGCTCTAATTGGTTTATTCCCCATCTCTGCAGAAGCAAAACTTCTTCCACACTCCATCTTCCTCCTCAACTTGAAGTTGTATCCGTGGCACCCCACCCGAGTGCACTGACATCAGTCTGTAAGACTATGGAAGGTTGTTCTAGCACCACTGTGCTGAAACTACTGGAGATGTTGGATCCACCGTAAAATATCAGTAATTGCTTCTGCTAATAATTGCATGGGCCTATCATAATGGCCCAATTGTACCCTGAGTGCCTGTTCCTTTGCTCTTTGTAATTGCTGAGATTGTAATTGCATTGATGGGCTCTCTTTATGGGCTGAGATTGTAATTGCATTGATGGTCTCTCTTTTTAATTGCTGAGATTGTAATTGCATTGATGGGCTCTCTTTAGGACTGCTGGAAAGGCTGCTACCATTTTCCCAAGCAGCCTTGCCACTTGTCTAATTGAAGATTGATGTTTGTTTAAAAGCGTTATACAATCTTCAATTAGCTCTACACTTTTCTCCCTGGGCAAGGTAATTACCATTTTAAACGAGTCAATTGTGAACCCCAAATAATCAATTGTGGTAATTGGTGTCAATTTAGATTTTTTCAAATAACAAACCCCAGTTTTTCAAGTGTGAATTTGACAATTGCCACTGATGTTTCAGTTAACTCTTTTGTTTATCCGATAATTAAAATATCATCCAGATAGGCCATAATTACATGGCCCTGACCTCTGTAGCCCCAAAATTGGTTTTAACAATTTAGTAAATACTCTAAACCCATTCGGCAGTGCCTTAAACTGCCATAATTGATTCATCCAACTGAATTTAAAATACTTTCTATGCTCGCAATGAACAGGCACCGAGTAAACATAGAAACATAGAAATTAGGTGCAGGAGCAGGCCATTCGGCCCTTTGAGCCTGCACCGCCATTCAATATGATCATGGCTGATCTTCCAACTCAGTATCCTGTACCTGCCTTCTCTCCATACCCCCTGATCCATATAACCATATAACCATATAACAATTACAGCACGGAAACAGGCCCTCTCGGCCCTTCCAGTCCGTGCCGACCATTTGTTTTCCCCTAGTCCCATCTACCTGCACTCAGACCATACCCCTCCATTCCCTTCCCGTCCATATACCTATCCACTTTACTTTTAAATGTTAAAATCAATCCTGCCTCGACCACTTCTGCTGGAAGCTCATTCCACACAGCCACCACCCTCTGAGTAAAGAAGTTCCCCCTCACGTTACCCCTAAACTTCCGTCCCTTAATTCCCATGTCATGCCCTCTTGTTTGAATCTTCCCTACCCTTAATGGGAAAAGCTTATCCACGTCAACTCTGTCTATCCCTTTCGTCATTTTAAAGACCTCAATAAAGACCTTCTGCGCTCCAAAGAATAAAGACCTAACTTGTTCAACCTTTCTCTGTAACATAGTTGCTGGATCCCAGGCAACATTCTAGTAAATCTCCTCTGTACTCTCTCTATTTTGTTGACATCCTTCCTATAATTAGGCGACCAAAATTGTACACCATACTCCAGAATTGGTCTCACCAATGCCTTGTACAATTTTAACATTACTTCCCTGCTCCTATATTCAATGCTCTGATTTATAAAGGCCAGCACACCAAAGGCTTTCTTTACCACCCCATCTACATATGGTTCCACAACATTCCTCAATTCCCTACCATTTACCATTACGTCCTATTTTGATTTGTCCTGCCAAGATGTAGCACTTCACACTTATCAGCATTAAACTCCATCTGCCATCTTTCAGCCCACTTTTCCATATGGCCCAAATCTCTTTGTAGACTTTGAAAATCTACTTCATTATCCACAACACCACCTATCTTAGTATCATCTGCATACTTACTTATCCAATTTTCCACCCCATCATTCAGATCATTGATGTACATGACAAACAACAGTGGACCCAACACAGATCCCTGAGGCACCCCACTGGTCACCGGCTTCCAACCTGACAAACAGCCATCTACCATTACTCTCTGACATCTCCCATTCAGCCACTGTTGAATCCATCTTGCTACTCCGCCATTAACACCCAAAGATTGAACCTTCTTAACCAATCTTCCATGGGGAACCTTGTCAAAGGCCTTACTGAAATCCATATAGACAACATCCACTGCATTACCCTCATCAATTTCCCTAGTAACCGCTTCAAAAAAATCAAGAACGTTTGTCAAACATGACCTTCCAGGCACAAATCCATGTTGGCTGTTCCTGATCAGACCCTGTTTATCCAGATGCTTATATATAATCTCTAAGTATCCTTTCCATTAATTTACCCACCACTGACGTCAAACTAACAGGTCTATAATTGCTAGGTTTATTCTTTGAACCCTTTTTAAACAATGGAACAACATGCGCAGTACGCCAATCATCTGGCACAATTCCCGTTTCTAATGACATTTGAAATATTTCTGTCATAGCTCCTGCTATTTCTACACTAACTTCCCTCAATGTCCTAGGGAATATCCTATCAGGACCTGGAGATTTATCCACTTTTATATTTTTCAAAAGTGTCAGTACTTCCTCCTCTTTGAATCTCATAGTTTCCATAGCTACTCTACTTTTTTTCCTTAGCCACTTCAGTCCTTCAGCCACAAGGGTCACATCCAACTCCCTCTTAAATATGGCCAACGAACTGGCCTCAACTACCTTCTGTGGCAGAGAATTCAACAGATTCACCACTCTCTGTGTGAAAAATGATTTTCTCATCTCAGTCCTAAAAGACTTCCCCCTTATCCTTAAACTGTGACCCCTTGTCCTGGACTTCCCCAACATCGGGAACAATCTTCCTGCATCTAGCCTGTCCAACCCCTTAAGAATTTTGTAAGTCTCTATGAGATCACCCCTCAATCTTCTAAATTCCAGCGAGTACAAGCCGAGTCTATCCAGTCTTTCTGCATATGGAAGTCGTGCCATCCCAGGAATCAGTCTGGTGAACCTTCTCTGTACTCCCTCTATGGCAAGAATGTCTTTCCTCAGATTAGGAGACCAAAACTGTATGCAATACTCCAGGTGTGGCCTCACCAAGACCCTGCACAACTGCAGTAGAACCTCCCTGCTCTTGTACTCAAATCCTTTTGCTATGAATGCTAATTGTACTCAAATCCTTTTGCTATGAGTAGTAAGCGTCTTTCAGATCTATGGTTGCCATATAACAACCTCTGGAAATCAGTTGCTTGGCAGCAACCAACGTTTCCATTTTGAAGTGTCTATAGAGTACAAATGGATTTAATTTTGTCAGATCCAAAATGATTCTACATCCTCCGTCCTTTTTGGGACTGGGAAATATATTTGATACAAATTGATGGACTTGATGAACCGTCTTCTCAATTACACCTTTGTTACATAATTTTACGAGTTCAGCTTGAACCTCTATTACCTCTGTTTGTGAAAAATAAAGTGTTCTGCTAGGAACATGTTGGAGAGGTAAATCACCATTTGGAATGAATTGAATCCAAAACCCTTGAATCACACTCCTGATAAACAGATCTGAAGTAAGCTGCTTCCATTCATCACAAAAAAGCCGTAATCTACCACCAACCTTTTTCTGTGTTACATTTAATATGTTTTTATGAGAACCAGGTCCACCTACCTCTCTGGTAACTGGTGCACCCTGCTGACTCCAGCCTCTGGCTGTGGCCCCCATGGTTGCTCATGCTCCAGCCGAACGGTACCATCCGCGCCCCTGCACTGAGGACCGACTTGTCCCTGGTGTAGCCCCGGACGCTGAGGTGGTTCTGTAAGGATACTTTCTCTTCAGCGGTCTGCCGGGCATCATTGGTCTCATCAGGCTCATTGTTTTTGCGTCTTCATTTATTTCTTTGACCTGCTTGGTAAGGTCTGCGCCAAACAGCAGATCAGGTGGTTGGATATTTGCTGGCTTACAAAGTGCAGCATATCTCGGATTAATGGTGGGTCTAACAGCCCTTTTCCTGAGGCAATTGATCTCAAAATGGGTGTTACATAGCAACCCTAGAGCCTCTTGGTGTGTTCTGGTCACATAACCACCATCCATTGTTTCTTGCGAACGCTGCAATGCCAGCAGCCAATAATTTTAGGATCCTCTGTATTTTAATCTCTTGACTTCGCATGCCGGGTCCCATCTGACCCCATATAACTTGATTCACAGTAGGAACTTTTAACAACTCACAGTTGCTTGGAGGCTCATGTTTTTTAGCTGTCTCATCCATAGTAAACTCCTGGAGCTGATGAGAATCCATGTAATTTACTGTGGTAGCCAGCTCTTCACCTAGCGGCTCCCCTGCTCCTGATGGGACAGCAAATGGTACTGCCAGTGGTGGAATATCTGGTAGCTCCACTGTTTCTCCTGGCTGAACTTCCCCATCAGATTCGGGCTCAGGACTGATCTGACCCATTGCACTCCCTTCAAAAGTAAAAGGGTTATCTGGCAGCACTGTTGCTGCTGGCGCCTCTTTCTCTGAGCACTGACACTCCTTCTCTTGGAGTGAAGTTCTCTGGAGAACTGTATGTAACAGCTCCTCTACTTGGGATAGGCGTGAACACACTCTATCCAGCCCCGGTGAGGAATCATCCTCCGACTCCATGGGCCTAGCAGACTTTTCAGGTGCCTTGCGCCTTAATGGCGATGGCTCTGTGCTGTGTAGCACTAAGTCTGCAGTCGCTAACTCTGTAGCTAGCGACTGTACAGGGGTATGAGGCAGAGCTTCCATGCCTGAGCTGTCGCGGCTGGTTGCGACTCGCCGCTTTCCCTTCCCTGTTTTTTCCATGCTAGTGATCGGTAGATAGCGTACCGGCCAGCACAGACTCGAACTCCAGTGAAAGTTTTAATTTACCTGGAGTCTGAATACTTACCGCTGGAGGAGCTGTTCCTCGCAGCCTCCGTGCGTCAATGCGGCTGACGTACTGGTGCGCTTGCGGCCTGGCAGGTCTTCTTCTTCACGGAATCACTCACGTGACTCCTAAGTAAAATTACATTTTTAGAGTCATTAATCCTGCAAATTAATTTATACATATGATTTCTTAGGATAGCTTCTAAAGTACTGACTGCTGCAGCCACAAACATGTTACTAGCACTACACCATCTAGGTTTCCTTAGCAGTGTTCACATGGCATCATTATAGGCCATCTTTACTCTTTGCAAACTTGACTTTCCGTAGTTCGACCACAGTTGCGCAGTATAGAGTAGTGTGCAATATGTTCTAAACAGCGACATCTTCACCACATCTGTACACGCACCAAACTTACGCAAGAGAATATACCCCTGCACATACAGCATACGTCTTTGCCTATAAATATCCTCATCATCTGTCATTTGTTCTGTAATAAAATGCCCAAGATATTTTACCTTATTACAGACACTAAGATTATTGTCAGACAATTTAAAATCTGGAAATTTTCGACATTTATCCTCTTTGGTTCTGCAGATCATAACAGCACTCTTACAAGCATTATATTTAATATCATGTTCCACACTATACACAGAACATATAGTAAGGAGCTGCTGGAGACCAGCGCTAGATGGACTAAAGACCACAAGATCACCTGCATACATAATATGGATGAATATAATATTTCCAATCATGCACCCAGTGTTACAGGCTTTCAATTGCTTGGACAGATCATCAATATAAAGATTAAAAAGGACTGGGGACAAAATCCCCCCTTGTCTAACACCATTGCTAATCCCAAATGGGGCTGAGACCCTATTGCCCCATTTTATTTGCATTGTCTGGTGGGCATACCAGTAAGCCAGAATTCTCACAATGCATTTGGGCACCCCTCTTTTACTCATTTTAACAAACAGCTCTTATAACAGGCAAACATTCACTGCAGTCAAATGAGTTGCTGATACCCTGCACTGTGTCTGCTCAAACGCTTATCAGGCTCAGAAAGACTGTGGGTTTATCTTGCGGGGAATGAACAATGGCTTACAAATGTATGCCCAGTGGGAAGTACTTGAAGGACTGACTACTTAAAATACTTTTGAAAATGAAAATGCATTTGGGCAGGAAAAATGATTCAGCATACTGTGTCCTTGGCAACCTTGGAGCCCTGCAACCTTGGAAATTCAGCTGGCCGTGCCTTATTCATATTGGATGCTTATTCTCTAAATCCATCCTTCAGTTTTCCTTCGGATGAAGGGTCTTCAATCCAAAATGCTGACTGTTCCTCTTTCCACAAAGGCTGCCTGACTTGCTAGGCGATTCCAGCATTTTTTAATTTTATTTCAGATTTTCAGCCTCTGCCGTTTTCTGTTGATTGCCCTCTGCTTTTCTTACCCGCCTTCAAACACATATTTAAAATGTATTTTAAATATCTAGATTATAACAAATAGAACCAGATCTTTTCAGCCTGCTCTGTCATTCACTAATACAGAAGATGTACTTCAATGCCATTTTCTTGGCCCATGAATCAAATCTCTTGCCGTCCAATATTCAAAATGCTATATTTTGAAAGGGCAGACTGGCCTACTCCTGTCTTTTGAAAGCAATTAATGACTGCGTCTTTACCACCAGCAGGGGGAGAATGACAAGGAAGCACCACACTTTGAATGGAAACATTCCACCTTCAAACTTAAATGGCCTACCCCTAATTTGGTGAACATGATCTCAGGTTCTGGGATCCTCAGCCAGGGGCAAGGTTCTCCCTGTGTCTATGCTGAGATTATTTCTCATTAGACTTTAGGGATAGAGTGCAGAAACAGACCCTTTGCTCCACTGAGTCTGTGCCAACCAGAGAGCACCCCATAGATGAGAACTATCCTACACAATAGGGACAATATACAATTTTCCAAAGCCAAACCTGTACGTCTTCGCAATGTGGGAAAAAACCAGAGCACCCAGAGTAAACACTGGGTGGTCATGGGGAGAACATACAAACTTCATATAGACAACACCCGTGGTCAGGATCAAAGCTGAGTCTCTGGCGCTTAAAGCAGCAACTCTACCGTTGCGCCACTGTGCTGCCCCATTCATTTAAACTTTTGAGAACAGAGTAATACTCAGAGGGGTACCTCCCTAGCAAACTCAATCTGTCCTCAAATAGCAGACATTTTCTTGGGTAAGTAAACCACATACTCTAGCTACATGCTCACCAAGCTTTACCTGTGCTTTTCTGTAATGATTCTGCAAAGAGTAGGAGTAAACGGGTCATTTTCGGAATGGCAGGCAGTGACTAGTGGCTAGTGGGGCACCGCAAGGTTCAGTGCTGGGACCCCAGCTATTTACAATATATATTAATGATTTGGACGAGGGAATTCAATGCGACACCTCCAAGTTTGCGGATGACACAAAGCTGGGGGGCAGTGTTAGCTGTGAGGAGGATGCTAGGAGGCTGCAAGGTGACTTGAACAGGTTGGGTGAGTGGGCAAATGCATGGCAGATGCAGTAGAATGTGGATAAATGTGAGGTTATCCACTTTGGTGGCAAAAACAGGAAAGTAGACTATTATCTGAATGGTCGCCGATTAGGAAAAGGGGAGATGCAATGAGACCTGGGTGTCATGGTACACCAGTCATTGAAAGTAGGCATGCAGGTGCAGCAGGCTGTGAAGAAAGCGAATGGTATGTTGGCATTCATAGCAAAAGGATTTGAGTATAGGAGCAGGGAGGTTCTACTACAGTTGTGTGAGACCAAACCTGGAGTATTGCGTACAGTTTTGGTCTCCTAATCTGAGGAAAGACATTCTTGCCATAGAGGATCGACTGGACAGACTCAGCTTGTATTCACTAGAATTTAGAAGATTGACGGGGGATCTTATAGAAACTTACAAAATTCTTAAGGGGTTGGACAGGATAGATGCAGGAAGATTGTTCCCGATGTTGGGGAAGTCCAGAACAAGGGGTCACAGGACCGAGATGAGAAAAACATTTATCACACAGAGAGTGGTGAATCTCTAGAATTCTCTGCCACAGAAGGTAGTTGAGGCCAGTTCATTGGCTATATTTAAGAGGGAGTTAGATGTGGCCCTTGTGGCTAAGGGGATCAGGGGGTATGGAGAGAAGGCAGGTACGGGATACTGAGTTGAATGATCAGCCATGATCAAATTGAATGGCGGTGCAGGCTCGAAGGGCCGACCGGTCTACTCCTGCACCTATTTTCTATGTTTCTATGATACACGCTAGTACACATACCTGCACCTCTGAACAGTTTAATGTCATTATTTTGTTCTCTGGCAAAATGACATGTATGTTTATTAATCTTACATACCAACAGCTTTTGTTGACAGAATAAACACTGAACCTTTGCTTTTATACTTAAATCTTCTTGCAATGAAGGACGACATATTATTTGTGTAAATGACTTCCAGACTCAGTACATGATTCAAACACATCTTTAATCAGCACTAAAACTTAACAGCATGAAGGATGATTAGTTGTCAACACATCCTGGCTGCTCTAACTGTTGGTGCTGAGAAAAAGTATTAGTATAAGTATTACAGTGGGGCGGAGTTAGAGATGCAGGCTGGTGTGTGATTGGTTAACATGCAACATCAATCTACAATTTGTCTTGCTAATTGCCTACACGTCCACTTTCAATGACACCAAGGTCCCTTTGACCATTAGCATTACGTAGCATTTCTGTTTTTCTACCCCAGTGGACAGCTTGTCTATGTTCCTTTGTAAACCCTGCATACTCATATCTATTATATTCATGGCCTTCATCAGTCAGAGTATGGAGCATAGAAGTTGGGAGGTCATGTTACAGTTGTATAAGAAGTTGGTGAGACCGCATTTAGAATATTGTGTTCAGTTCTGGGCACCATGTCATAGAAAAGATGTTATCAAGCTTAAAGGGTACAGAGAAGATTTACGAGGATGTTTGCTAGGGCCAGAGATTCTGAGCTGTAAGGAGACAAATTCTGTGCAAACAACGCCCGTAGTACATAAAGGGGAAAAGGGTAACCAGAGAGAGAGAGATAGAGAGAGAGAGAGAGAGAGAGAGAGAGAGAGTGGGACCCCCCAGGAGTCAAAATGGTCAACTCTGTGTGGAGCCACGGGAGATGGCAAGGTTCTCAACATGCATTTCTCCTCTGTTTTTACTGTGGAGAAGGACGAAGACCGGGAAACTTGGAATAGTCACTGGAAGTCTCTTGAGAGCAGCATGTATTATGTTTGAAGAGGTTCTGAAGGTCCTGACACATATGAAAGTAAACAATCTCCTGGGCCTGATCAGATATATCCATCGGTGTGGGAAAGTTGGGCTGAAGGACCTGTTTCCACGCTCTAATACTCTATGAATCTATTGTCAAAGCTGCTACTTACCAGAAGTCCCTTTACCTACAAACAGCTTCTCTCAATCTATTTTTAAGTTCCTGTCTAATGCCTTACGCCTATTTTGGATGTTAATGTGGACCAATCCTGTCTTTTTATATAACTACATTCAAACTAATAGAACTATGGTCACTGGTCACAACATGGTCTCCCACTGAAACTTAATTCACTTGCCCTGCCTCATTTCCCGATAGAAAATTTAGTGTTACTCCCTCTCTAGTAGGCCCATCTACATATTGCCTAAGAAACTTTCCTGCAATTACCTAACACATTTGTCCCATCCTCAAGACTATGGCAGTCCCTCTCAATAGTATAAAAGTTAAAATAACCTCCTATTACAATCCTATTATTCTTATAGTTAAAAAAAAGACACAAAGTGCTGAAATAACTTAGCAGGTCAGGTAGCATCACTGAAGAACATGGACAGGCGAGATCTTGGGTTGAGACCCTTCTTCAGACTGATTGTAGGGGCAGGGAGAGGGGAAGAAAACTGGAAGAGAGGAGGGGCAGGACAAAGCTTGACAGATAATAGGTTGATAAATGTGAGGAGGTTTTTTTGATCGGCTCATGTTCGGAGAGACGCCAGAGATGAAAAATTGAAAAGAGTTAGACTGAATTGAAGAGATGTAAATTGTAAAGCTAGAAGATGAAATGTAGGTGGAAGGGAAGGGGGAGAGTAGAAACATGCCAGGTCAGGAACAGGGGAAGTGGGAGGGGAAGAAGGGAGGTATATGGTGGAAGAAGGAAGAGGGGAAGGATTATGTAGCTTCCTAAAATTGGAGAATTCAATGTCCATACAGTTGGGTTGTAAGTTACTCAAGCGGAATATACGGAATTATTCCTCTAGTTTGCACTGGTAATGGTGGAGACCTAGCTCAGAAAGGTCAGTATGGGGATGCGAAGAGGAATTCAAATGGTTGGTGACCGGGTGATCCAGCAACCTTGGTGGACCGAGTACAAGTGTTCGGTGAAATGGTCGCCGAGTCTATGCTTGGTCTCACTGATATACAGGAGGCCGCAATCAGGAACATCGGATGCAGCGCGAGGACTGCTGGGGTTCCTTGATGGACCTTATAGTTATCTGTGATCTCCATAAATGTTTGATCCTCTATATCCCGCTGACTATTACAGAGCTTATAATACAATCACATTGAAGTAATCATCCGCTTCTTATTTCTGAATTCCATCTATATTGCCCAAGTGGGCAATCTCCCAGTTACGTCCTCTCAAGTATTTATGGTAAACTGAAACAAATCCGTAAAAATGGCAAAATTCCAAGATCTGACTGTATTAGAAATATTTACATGTCCTCAGCAGCAGAGAAAATTAAATAATGAGCTCAGGCAAGATAAACATTCACTGAAGCTTTAAAATCAGCAGGATATCTTAAACCAAGCTGTTGTATTTCGTGGTAGGTTCCCTCATCATTTAAAATAAATAAGTAGACTGGTTCTCAAAGCAGGTGAGGTATATGTACAATGAAAGTCTTGCTTGCAGCAGCATCACAGACTGAGATAAGCACCACAAAAACCTAACTTGTACAAAAATGATCCATAAATTGCACATGAATTCTACAAAAAGGGACTGTAAACATCTTCCCTTGCATCCTTACCACTAGAAATTCCAGTAGTCTATATATTATTTACCCCCTTTTGTCCCTCAATAAGCTCATCCGCGTTGATGGAATACAGCCTTACACTATAATTAGCAATGTTTGTCATGTCTATGTATATTCAAGTTATTTGCTCAACATCCAGTCTTGGAAGGGCTACAGTTTGCTCCAGATTATCCTTCGGAAGAGCATAGCTCTTGTGGTTGCTGCAGAGCACCAAAGATGACATGGTCAAGGGTGTATTTGTCCAAACTCTCTACCCCCGCTGGAACTCTGGCAGATTTGCGCTCTGACACTGCACAGGATGGTGGAGTCAGTATCTGTAACATAACTAGAACACCACTTCATGAAATTTACGCAAGATGTAAATGTTTGCTATTCCTTCCATCCCTATGTTATTGTCAGTACCAGGCATTGATATTATGTTTCTTTTACTTTGCCTGATTGGAGGGAAGGATGAAACCTACAATTACCTGTGTAGTTTATATCCCATAACTTTGAAATTGCAACGTAATCAGAATTCTCATTGCAAGACTTAAACCAGTTAATAAATAAAATATTTTATTTTATATGGAAGCCATTCAGCCCACTGGTTTCTTACCCATTGCCATGACCTCTTTCTTATTTTTTTCACCTCTGCAACTTGCACATACCCATTAATTCATCCGTGATTCTTTTTGCCACATACATGCACTAATTTATCTGCAAACACTTTATATGATGCCAGAGGAGAGGAGAGCACTCAACGGATACCCGTATGGTCAAGGAGAGGACATGCAAACTCCTCACAGCATGTGAGCACAGGATCAAACCTAGGCCCCCAGATCTATGAGGCAGCAGCACGATCTGCTGTGTCACTGTACTTCCTTAGCAGATCTAGGAAATTTGGCTTGTCCCCATCAATTTTCACCAACTTCTACGGATGAGCCATAGAAAGCTTTTATAGGGATGCATCACCGCATGGTTTGAGAACAGCTCCATCCAAGGCTGCAAGTAATTGTAGGGAATTGTGGATGCAGCCCTGACCATCACGCAAACCAACCTCCCTTTACACTTACCGCAGCCTTGGCAAGGCCACCAGCATAATCAAAGACGAGTCTCACCCTGGATTGTCCCCTTTTACCCCTCTCCCATCAGGCAAGCGGTACAGAAGTGTGAAAATGCTTCAGGGAATCTCTAGATTCAGGGACAGTTTCATCCCAACTGTTATCAGACAAATGAATCACCCTATCATCAACTAGAGAGTGGTCCTAAGCTACCATCTACCTCGTAGGAGACACTTGGACTACCTTTCATTGAACTTTTCAGGACTTTATCTTGCACTAAATGTTATTCCCTTTATCCTGCATCTGTATGGTGTGGATGGCTTGATTGGAATCATGTATAGTCTTTCCCCTGACTGGATAGCACGCAACAAAAAAGCTTTTCTCTGTACCTCTGTACACATGCCAATAAGCTAAACTAAACTAAACTACTGCTTTTGTATTTTTTGGCAGCCTCATTGACTAACCAATGTCCACTGCAAAAATAATATTATACCACCTAAAGAAGCTTCTCAAATGTTATTCCTCTTAACTGAATGTTTTCATATTTTTATAATGACTAAATATATTTAGTCCAAGTATTTCTTGGAATCTATCAGTTCCATTTGAAATATGGCAATGCCATTCACAATACTTCCTCAAACCTGCCAGCCTGCACAGTTAATATTTTACTTTCCCCTTTCATTCATGATGTACACCTGGTTTTTCAGATGTTCAATCCAGTTCTTACAAGCCGAGGTCTTTGGAAGCAGAATAAAGTTTCCGCAACTTTTAATCAGGCAAAGAACCTCCTGTTGCATTAGTCTAACCTTTTTATTTCTCACACAAACCACTCCTGTTCTGATCTTGTCTGACTGCTTAGGACCATTCAACCACAGCCACATCAATTCCATTGAACTGACTGGAGAAAATAATAATTTACTGGAAACTCTGTGTAGATATTTATTGAATTGTTCTCCTAACTTTGCAACTTCATTTATCTGGTTCTTTACCCGATTCTTCCACAGTTTTATCCTTTACTTTCATGTCTTATTCAACTATTTACCCCATTGTTTCCATATATTTAAGATTGGATGTTCTAATTTACATAAAGTTGTAGAAAGCTAACTTTCCTTGGTTTGGTAGTCCACCATCTTATGTTGCAGCCTGTGGAGTTTTTTCAGAATCTTCAGTTACTATTCATTAAACCTGTTTGGGCCTCTTTGCTCCCCTGCTTCATTCTCATCTCTCCTATCACCAATGTGGACAAAGAAGTTACCCATCACCCCACTCTTTAATTTAACCTGTCTTTTCACTGGCATCTACCAGCATATGCCTAGCATCAATTTTGTTGCAGATTTATTTCTTACTTTTACTTTTATCTCCCTGGAACTTTCAATGTGATCGCAGAATGAGAAATTTGCAGTCAAGGCCATTCCAACATTCATTGGGCAGGGAAGTTTAGAATCTGTACAGCTTGCTTGTTTGATGTTTGAACTTGAATTGGCTGTTTTAGGTTTTAGGTGAGTTTGTGAGAGGCTGATACTCTCTGTTCTTTCGTTGTTGTTGATGACCCAGATCTTGAACCCCGGCGCAATTATGTCGTAAATGGTGTTTGTCAGTATGGGAGTGGTTACTGTAGAAAACCAGAGGCATGTTGGAGAATTTCTTTAAAATTGAGGAGGATCAGATGCCAGTAATTTTGTAGCATTATTCAGTTCAACAATATGTGCTCAATGTGGGAGCGTCACGGGAAGTTAATGTTCTGTTTTTACTTCTTTGAGGATTTACCTCTGTGGAGATACCTAAAGCCCCTGTCCCACTTTGACGACCTAATTGGTGACCTCTGCCGTGTTTGCCCTTGACTCATACTCGCAGATGGTCGCCGTGAGGTCGTAGGAGGTCTTCATAGAGGTTGTAGGAGATCGTAGGAGGTCGTAGGAGGTCTTTGCGTACTTGTGGCCTCAAGTAGGTCACGGCATTTTTTCCAGCCTGGTCAAAAATGTACACAATTAAAAAAAGGTTGGCATGGAAAAAAGTTGATCCTTTTTACTCATAGGCAGGTAGTAGGTAGGTCATGATGGTAGTCGTATGATAGTCGTAGGTATTCGTAGGTGGTCGGTGACTGGCCCAAGAAAAAAAAATTCAAACATAACATCATTTTATCATGTAATCATTTCCACTCGTAGCTAGTCGTAGTTGGTCTTAGGTGTCGAAGACTGCGGTCGAGGGGGACGCAGGAGGTCGTAGACATAGTCGTAGAAGACTGCGGTCGAGGGGGACGCAGGAGGTCGTAGACATAGTCGTAGGAGGTCGTAGGAGGTCGTAGGTTACCGTGACCTTTTTTTTTTGGTCGTTTAAGGTCATCAGAGCTCGCGAATTAGGTCGTGAAAGTGGGACAAAAGTCAAGTCAAGTCAAAAGAGTTTATTGTCATGTGTCCCTGACAGGACAATGAAATTCTTTCTTTGCTTCAGCACAACAGAACATAGTAGGCATTGACTAGAGAACAGATCAGTGTGTCCATATACAATTATATACGTAAATACACACATGAATGAATAAATTAAATTTGATAAAGTGCAAATAACAGATAAAGGGGTATTAATGTTCAGAGTTTTGCCCGAGCCAAGTTTAATAGCCTGATGGCTGTGGGGAAGTAGCTGTTTCTGAACCTGGTCGTTGCAGTCCTCAGGGGGTTAATCCTGTGGAATCCAGGACAGGGACGGGGGTTAATCCTGTGGAATCATTACCAAGTCCTTCCACATACAGCATGACTGCAATCTCTCCAATGCATCATTCTGATGATGGGTCCCAGATCTGAAACATTTTCCTTTTTTTAATAGTAAGATTAAATGAGAACTTACCAATTTGAAGTTTGATCTTTATTTTATGAGGAGTTACGATGAGGGATTACGTGAAGAAGCCCCGCCAGAGCGCCTGCGCGTCATACTTCAAAGCAGCAGTGAAATCAGTAACTACAGTCGAAGTGATATAGTAAGACTCAGAAGACTAGAACTACCAGATGATCTTTGCGATTATGAGGGCCGGGAGCGGAAGGCACGTAATCCCTCATCGTAACTCCTCATAAAATAAAGATCAAACTTCAAACTGGTAAGTTCTCGTTTAATCTTACTATTTTTCTTCGGAGTCACGCGAGTGATTCCGTGAAGATTTCAAAGCTCTGTGATTTCATGCCGTAGATACAGTTCCATACAACACACTGCTTAGGTTGACATAGGATAAACAAATAATGTATTGAACATTGTTTAAACTATACAATGAACTTCTTAAACAATAAAAGAACAGTAATAACCCCTCTTTCGCAGGGGAAATTACAAAGGAGAACTCAAACAGAACCCAAAACAGCATGCCCAAATCCTTCCATTGCGAGGACAAGTTTATCATAAATCGTGAAAAAGGTTCCTTCACTGGACCATCCTGCGGTGAGGATTTGGTCTAAAGGCACGTCCTGCGCCTTTGCTGCGTACATTGACGCCGCCCTGGTAAAATGAGATTTAAACACATCAGTGTCCACTCCAGCATAATGCAAACCTGTTTTGGCCATCTCGAAATAGTTTGTACTGACACCTTTGTATGAGGTTTTTTGTGGCTGATGAGCATCGCTGTTTCAGAGCCTCTGAGACTCTTGATGACCTTAATATATTGACTCAGGTGCGTAACTACACATAGTCTCAGGTCAATGGGGTATACTTTAAGCTTATTTTGGTTCCAGCCATCCCTGGCCTGCTTTGTTTGATTAGATCATATACATAAAACGTAATATTATCTACAGAAGAATGCATGCTGTCCAGTTGTAACTTTTGTAATATCTGGACCCATTGCGCTGACACTAGCACCATGAACATGACCACTTTGAGTGTTAACTTCTAGAAAGGCAGAGATGTAATTGGAGCCCATTGACGAACCAGTGTGAGAAGTATGCTCACATCCCAGATTTCTGTATATCTAGGTGTGGGAGAGTTTTTGTTAAAATACCTCTCATAAATCGGGCCACCCATAGATGAGATCCGACAGAGTGTTGTCCGGACCCTTGCCCTAAATAGGAGGACAAAGCACTTCGAGCACTATTAATGGCACTATAGTTTAACTGCTCGTCAAAATGCAATGTATCAAGAAACTCCAATATAACCGGTATGCCTGCAGTATGATAAGATATATTTGACTGTAAACAGAACATCTCCCATTTCTTAATATGAGATACATATCGTTTTTTAGTACTATCTCTCCAGGCCACCGAAATTACATCCACGGTCATACTCGATAGTCCGAGTCCCTGGAACAGTCTGGTCAGAAGATACAAATCAACAGATGAATACGATCATGTAAAGGGTGACTCTCTCCTGTCCCAGGGTGAACCAACAAGTTGCTGCATTTGGGGATAGTCATGAAAGGCTGTGTCATCAGTCTCAGAACCAATGGGAACCATGGCTGTGTGGACCAGTTAGGAACTACCAAATGCCTAAAGAGTAGTCGTGCTCGATTTTGGTGAGACATTGACTAATGAGGCAGAATGGGGAAAAAGCGTAAGAACGTATGTACCCAATATAGCGAGAATGCATCCACCGCTACTGCCCCTGGATCCGGTTCCCATGAGACGTATTTAGGTAACTGGTGATTTAACCTGGATGCAACAGATCTATGTCTGGCTATCCATACTGGCTGACAATCATTTTGAAACTTTTGGATTCAGCATCCCTTCTGTGTTGTCATTGAATTTACGTGACCTGGTGTCTGCCACTTTCACGTTATCTCTACCTGGTAGGTAGATATCTGAGACCTAGATGTTTCTCGTAATGCACCAGTGCCAGATGAGGGTAGCCAGATTGTCACACAATAATGAGCTAATTCCACCCATGTGATTGATATGCAGCAGCTGTGGTATTGTCAATCTGAAGCTGCACATGCAAATCATGCATTGTTGAGCAGAATGCTTTAGGCCACAGAATTCATCCAGCAATTCTACGTAGTTTATCCCATGCCTCTGCAGGATTAATGCCTCTTCCACATTCCATCTGCCGCCGCAGCTAGACTCGGTATCAGTGGCTCCCCATCCCGAAGCACTCACATCAGTTTGTAAACTGAGGGTTATTGAGTCAGAATGTCTCTAGTACATCGTGAGACATTAGTTATCCACCACTGCAACTTGACGATAGCTTCGGCTGACAACTGCATTGGTCTATTGAAATGACTTGCATGTTCTTTTAGTGCTTGTTCAGCTCGTTGCACATTCTGATAGTGCAGAGGTCCGAACTGTACTGCAGGGAAAACCCGCCAGTAATTTACCAATAACACTGGTTACTCATCGGATGAAGGGCTGTTGTTCATCAACCAGATTCCTACAGGCCTTCATAATTTAAAGTTTTGGCCGTAGACAAAGTACTGACATGTTAGTTAAATCAATGATAAACCCCAAATATCCAATCATTCTAGATGGTACTAATTTGGATTTAATTAGATGGGTGAGGAACCTAATCTCTCAAACAGGTGTTTGGTAACTGAACACAATTCCTCAGCTGCTTCCTGAATTTACCTATGATGAGAAACATCATCCAAGTATGCCATTACAATGCGACTCTGAGCGCGGAGTAGCCCTGATACTGGTTTCAACAATTTTGTAAATAACCTAGGGCTGAGGTTAACCCATTGGGCAAAACTCTAAATTGCCACAGCTGTCTCATCCAACTAAATTTCAAGTATCTACGGTATTGGCATTGAATAATATGCATTTTCAGATCTATGGTTGCCATATAACACCCTTTTGATACCAGTTGCTTAGCAGTACTGAAAATTCCAGTTTTTAAAAATGTTTATACTGGACCTAAGAGTCAAGTCTGGTTAGGTCCAGAATGACTCGACACCCACTATCGTTCTTTTGCCTGGGGAATAATGGACACAAATTGTTGAGGCTGATATGCCATCCTTTCCATTACCCCTTTTTTTGAATAATATTCCAATTTCATCATTCACCTGTAGAGTTTCTGGTATTGAAACCCAATACCCGACTAGGTGTATTTTGTACGATTGGATGTACTTCCGAGATAAACCCCATTCGAGACCCCCAGATACAGTCCAGTATAAATAGATCTGATGTTATGCAGCACCATGTATCATAGAACAATTGCAACCTACCCCCGACTGGTGACTGATCTCTAGAGGATATATCCTGGACTAGTCCAGTACTTGTACCTCCATGGTTGCTGGATTCCTCGGTCTCCTGGCCCTGTTTGGGGTGTGCATTTAGCGCGTGCCAATGTATTGGCCCCTAAGTAAGGGACGTATCAGATATTAAACTGATAAGCACAGATGCTACACTTGATCTTAGCCGAAACACCCGAAGAGCGATACATGTAGCTGGGGTCGCCCGGCTAGGTCTTTGACCTGCACCATCGTCTCTAGTACAATTACCCCTTCCCGTTCTGAAAGGGTATGGTTTTTGAGGCGGCATCCTGGTCTCAGGATGAGTTTTGATGAGGCCGATTGTTTTTGCCTCATCGTCCAGGTCTTTTCCTGGATATTAGAGGATCTGCGCAAGGCTGTGAACCGTGGGTTGAGCGTAGGCTTGATGGCTATTTTGTGAATAATTCATGTTCAAAATGGGCATTACACAGCAGGGTCCATATCCTGCTGTGTTTTGATAGTGGTGCCCTTGTACCATTTGATCAAACGCCATTACTCCTGCTCCAACCCGTTTTTAGGACTTTTGCAGACTCATGCGCCCTCATGATGCGCCCCCTTAGACCGATGCACAGTTAACAGGTGTCTGATATCTCTTGTTTTGAAGTTTCCTCCATTATGGAGTCCTGAAGCTGGTGAGAGGCCATATAATTAAATTGCTGGCCAGATTGTCATCCATGATTTCACCAGTTCCCGCCGGTATGGCAAATTTGCTGGCCACATCCGGCACACCTGGAGCATAGCTCATGTGCTTTGGTGTATGCACATAAGCAGTGACACCAAACTTCAGGGTCAGATTCATACTGCCCTGGCTTCTCCTGGCTCATGCTCACGGGAGGTAACATGCAGCCCGAAACAAAGCGCTGCTGTTATGGGTCCCCATGCAGACTCGTAGGCTATTATCCTTCATATGTGTACAGCTCTTTTGCTATATGGACCTCTGCTAGAGGTTGCTGCTGAAAGCTGCTGGGGACCCTGGGGTATAAACCCCGGCTGGAACACCTCCTGGTTGATCATTTTATCTATGAGGTGTTCCACGTTGTCCAGTCGTCCCCAACCTTTTTGGAAGGGGGAAAGTCTTTCTGGTCTCACTCATCAGAGTTGACAGGCCTGGACAATTTACTCTTGGTCTGCCTCCCGACAGGAGTGGCCACAGTGCTTTAAAGCACCGGAGTTGCTGCCGCTGGCTGAACTGCCGGCGGCTCTAAAGTCGGCGACTCAAAAAGCCGGCGTCATCCGCTGACCACAGCCCCGCGGGTAAGTTTACTTTATAACCATATAACCATATATAACCATATAACAATTACAGCACGGAAACAGGCCCTCTCGGCCCTTCCAGTCCGTGCCGACCATTTGTTTTCCCCTAGTCCCATCTACCTGCACTCAGACCATACCCCTCCATTCCCTTCACGTCCATATACCTATCCACTTTACTCTTAAATGTTAAAATCGATCCTGCCTCCACCACTTCTGCTTGAAGCTCATTCCACACAGCCACCACCCTCCTGAGTAAAGAAGTTCCCCCTCACGTTACCCCGAAACTTCTGTCCCTTAATTCTCAATGTCATGCCCTCTTGTTTGAATCTTCCCTACCCTCAATGGGAAAAACGTATCCACGTTAACTCTGTCTATCCCTTTCATCATTTTAAAGACCTCAATCAAGTCCCCCCTTAACCTTCTGCGCTCCCAAAGAATAAAGACCTAACTTGTTCAACCTTTCTCTGTAACATAGTTACTGGAACCCTGGCAACATTCTAGTAAATCTCCTCTGTACTCTCTCTATTTTGTTGACAAAATACTTTATACTTTATAGGCGACACACTCACCTTACTTTTTCTGTTTTAATATTTTTTTCCCTTTGGAAGTGTCCCTGCTGGCTCCTGTAACCAGCATTACGAGACCTAGTAAAACCGCAGAACGTTTAAAACACTTACTGCGGGTGTTTTTACTTACCGATGGTGGAGCTGCGCTCTCCAGCTGTCGGTGCGCCAAACGCGTCTGACGTAATGATGCGCAGGCGCTCTGGCGGGGCTTCTTCACGGAATCACTCACTTGATGACCGAAGTAAAATCTTCTATTAGCCTTCCACCAATGCATGCCTGAACTATTTTGCCAGCATTTTCTATTTTTATATTTCCTATTTCTAGCATTTGCACTTTTTGATTTTTCTATACTCTCTCTAGTTTAGCAGAAAGAAAGGTGATCTTTTGAAACCTAGAAAATTCCTGTGGTTGCATGGTTAATGTCATGTTATGTACATTACTGTCGTTGCCAGAGAGTGGGATTGGTGTGCTGTCCTGACAATTCCTGATATCCTAGGGACTGGAATCAGTGGAACACATTTTGCTGGAGTCCGTCGTGCAAAATGTTTATATGTGTGCTTTTACAACAGGTGGTTCTTCCTACAGCACCCACAATGGACGAGAAACTACGCCAAGCCTGGGTTAGAGCCAGGTAAATCCACAGACCCAGAGATAGGTAGAGCCTGTGCTGTAAATCCTGTAAATCCATTCAACAAAAACACACGTTTCACAATACTCACTATTTTTGCTGATTTTACATTGATTTAGTGTTACATTATGGATGCATACTGCAAGGGATACCATCGGTCCTGAATTACAGTTCAGTTTTACATCAGGTGATGCCCCTTATGGAAGGGCCTGGTGTATCGAAGGCTGCACCTACTTTGTACTTCCCAAATTTCTCTTGCTGCTGAGTATTGACTGGGGATGAATTTCTAGTCTGGCAGTTGTAGACTTGATGAGCTACTAAATAAATTATTTACCAGAGAAAGGAGATTGGAGTTATTACAAAATATCACTGCGTTTCCAACATGACTACTATCAAGTAAACTTGTCATAATCTCAAAGAATACAGACATTATTTTGCCTATTGATACTCTATGTGAATTTATATAATGCTTTGGGATTCTTTTACCACGCTATAATATGTTCCTAAATCATCAGAATGGATTAAAAAATGCCACAGCAATTAAAGAACTCAATGCGTCAGAGGAAAAATGATTACAAAATAATATTTTGAAAGCAAACCTACCACTTCACTGAACATTGAGAACTGTAAATTAATGGCACTGGTAAAACCTTTAACTTAATATTAATGGCAACAACACGCCAGACCACTGATAATTTTAAACATGTCACAACTTGGTATGAAGTAGAGCATTAGTAATATTATTTATCTCCTTGGTCTCCTATGTAACAGCACTATTGAAACTGCACCGTATTAAGATTCACTTGCCTTGACATTTGATCACATGTGCTAATCTGTTTGCAATTTAGTTCGTAAAAGTCAATCACAACGTTATACTTGTGAAGTGCACACTAACGCATGTGCGTCAGTGTGTAGTTCAGGCTTACAGAGTAGACAGCTGATGACACTCCTTGCCCTGCCAAAAGTTGCTGTGTCGATTCAGCTTAAGCACAATACAAGCCATGCAGAGGAAACCTAATCCTATCAACAGTAGGAACCCATACCAGTTCAAGGAAGCCTTAGGGTTTATCGGTTAGTGATTAGGAGGTCAGGTCAATGGAGAGAATTATGTTCATACAATTTATTTTGCAAAATCTTGGAAACATGTGCTGACGCTTACCCCTTCTGTTCCAGACTAGATCTTTGTTCTTATCATACTGGGCATTTAGCATTATTAAAGATGAGGGCTATGGTGAAGAAGCCCTCTGTTCCCATAGACTGGTCTTTCACAACATCAGATCTACATTTCTCTGATGAAGGACCAGTGTGTTTAGTAGGCCTAGTTCTCTAAAATGGTAGTCAACAGTTCAGGAAGCAACCAAACTATATGCACAGGTCACTAAAGGCTCAGGAACCACAGTCTGTTTTTGGGCAGCTACCAAACCAGATCAAAGGAAGTTTCATGAAGGACACTTAAATCCGTGCTCCCAAGCTAGTCAGATCTTTCATGTGCGTAACTGAACATTTTTATTATGGGAAAAATGGAGGAACCCACAGTTTTATGGAAACAGTGATTATGGCCCTAAAGTACAGGCCCAGTTGCCTATTGCACTCACATTTTACACTTCAGAGAGAGACATCTATCTTACCGTTGTCTGCTATATCCTCCACAATCCAGCCATGACGAGGCACAGCCCTTGCCCACAGCGTAACACTTGGAGGCAATAATTTGAACCTGTACTCACTGGAGTTTATAAGGATAAGGGGGAATTTCATAGAAACTTATCATATAATGAAATACCTGGGTTAGCAAAGTTACAACATTTTGAGATTTTAAAAATCAAGTCTGCAATTTATCCCATCAGATAAAACATAAAAAGAAGTTTAATTTGACACCTAATTCACTTTCATATCTTCAGTATTAAAAAGGTTATGGCCATTTCCATACTCGGAAATTAGCATCTTGTTCCCTATTGCTTTTCCATTGACTTAACACAAAAGCTGTGATCAAAGACAGTCAAAAGCCCATAACTTTCTTAAAAATTAAGATAACTGAATGAAATGTACAGTTATTATAGATTGAAAAGCATTCTGAAACAAATATGGAACAATCTTACTTGGATGACCTGAAATTAAAGCATATAATTAGTTAGTTACCTAATTGTAGCTAATTACCAAATTCAATTACTAGATCTAAACATCTATCCATTTCTTAGGAAAGGTTAACATTTTTTAAAAGCCTAAGTGTCCAAATAACATTCACACAAGAATTCACAATATAACATGATTTTAAAATCTCATTGTCATGAACTTATAGGCCAAATGGAAGGAATTAAATGTTTAATTCCCGTAAATTAATGGCCATTTTAATCATCATGCGAGTGGGTTTTTGTGGAACGCGATCGATTGGAACGTTGCAGTTGCGGTGAATTTAAACCCCATATTGGCAGGAAAAGTACTGCCATTTCGTATGGGTCCTAAGTCACCTTTTTGCAATGTGAAATTTTGATTAAAGGCACCCTAAGAAGCAAGTTAAAAAAAATAAACGGTGTACCTTGCTTTGTCCCCTACGTGAGATCCGTCCCGTTGCTGGCGTTGACGGCATTAAAAGATGATTTTAATTTTACTCCTGCTATTAAATTATCCAGCGCTAATTTTAATAAACTTAATAAAACGGCAGTCTAAGCGATTTTTTTTCAGCAGCTAAACAGCCTGTTCAAAATCGATTTGAATAGTCTGAAGAAAAACCGCATTTTAAACCCGCCCCCCTCTCAAAGGTGCCTAAGTCGCGCACACGGCCAGTGACAGAACTGCAGCGCTGCTGCAGGTAAGTTTTGTAACTTACCTACCTGGGTAGAGTGGATGTGGTAAGGATATTTCCACTAATGAGAGAGTCTAGGAGCCTCAGACTAAGAGGACATACATGTATAAGAATCAGGAAGCTATGTTGTAGGACTTTGGTGAGGCTTGATTTGGAGTATTGTGCGCAGTTCTGGTCACCCCATTATAGGAAGTATATGGCAACTTTGGAGAGGATGCGATAGAGGTTTACTAGAATCCTGCCTGTGTTAGAGAGTATTAGCTATAAGTGCAAACCTGGGTTGTTTTCTCTAGAGCTTTGAAGGCTGACGGGAGACGATAGAAATATATAAAATTACGAGAGGTATAGATATGGTAGACAGTCAGAACTAATTTCCTCAGGTGGAAATGTTAAATCTAGTGGTCATAGGTTTAAGGTGAGATGAGGAAAATTTAAAGGGGATGTGTAGGGCGAGTGTTTTACACAGTGAATGGTGGGTACTTGAAATGTGCTGCCAGGAGTGGTGGTGGAGACAGATACGACAGTGGCGTTTGCGGCTTTTATATAGGTACATGGATATGCAGGGAATGGAAGGACATAGATCACATGCAGACAGAAGATATTAGTTTAATTTGGCATCATGTTCGGCACAGACATTGTGGACGGGAAGGCCTGTTCTTGTGCTGTACTGTTCGATGTTCTATGTTCTATGATAGCCATGTTACCTGTGGATCTAATTCATCAGTGTCACAGAGAATAGCATGCAGCAAAATTTGGGGGGATAATATTTTGCATAAGGGAAGATATTGTTGTATTTGTGAGACAATGAACACCTCCAAGATTCGACTGTCTAATCACTTCCATTAACCATCAATGCTGATATAGTTACTGACTCCATTAATATCTCGAGACCATCATTAACCAGAACTTGAAGAAAGGGGAAGGTCATTCTGCTTCAAGAAACTCAAAGCACGATTTCACAAAGCCTTTCCATCATTTGCAAGGCCCAGATCAGGCCTGGGTAGGTCTGTTCATCATTTGCTTGTCTGGCTGCAACCTCCAACACATTGAAGAAGCTGATCATCCAGGAGAATCGAGTCTGTTTAATTGGGATCCTCAGTAACCACAGTGAAATTTCACTGATGTTCACCATTGTATTGTGACTGCAGAAGACACAGTGCACGCATAGCAGCACTAACAACACAGGACTCTGCCACTTAGAACGCCACGGGTAGGATTAAGGTGGGTTTATTAATTCACTCATAGGATATGGATTGTACTGGCAAGGCCAGCATTCACTCTTTGCCCTCAAGTGGCCCATAAACTGGAAGGCTTGCTAAACCTTTTCAGAGGGCAGTTCAGCGTCAACAATTGGAAGTTCTGGAGACACATATAGGCAGACAGAGAAAGGGTGGCAGATTTCATACCCTGAAAACATTAGTCAACCAGATTGGCTTATGAAAATCTGATAAGTTCGTAGTTATGGAAAACTGATTTTAATTCAGATTTAATTTCATTACTTGAATTCCTGGGGCCTGAGCAGGTTTATCCTAGAACGTTATGGGAATTAAGGAGGAGTTGGCTGGAGCCCAGGTAAAAATGTTTGTATCTTTGTCAGTCACAGGTGGGGTACCGGAAGCCTGGAGGATGCTAATATTGTGTTATTTTCGAAGAAAGACAGCAGGAATCAGCAAAGGAGCTACAGATCAGCGAGCATTACATCAGTCAGTGGTTAGAAAGTTATTGGATGGGATTCTGAGATATAAGAATTTTATGCATTTGGAGAGAGAAGGACTAGTAGTCATCATCGGTTTGTGTGTGGTAAATCATGTCTCACAAATGTGGCTGAGTATTTTGAGGAGGTGACCAAGATTGACATGGGACAGAAGACTTTGTCTACATGGACATTAACAAGGCCTTAGATGAGGTCCCAGATGATAGGCTGGTCTAAGAAGGTCATAACAGATGGGATTCAGGATGAGTTTGGTGGCAGGAGGCAGAGGGGGGAGTGCAGGGTTGGTTTTTGGATTGGAGGCCTGTGACCAGTGGTGTGTCCTAGTGAACTGTGCTCAGTCCTGTCGTTTTGTCATATATTGGCATGGGTCACGGAACTGGGGAGGCTGGGGGAGCTGCAGCCCCTCCACCTTTTTTGACGAGACATGCTTCATAACCCAAAATTATCCGACTCACAGGCGTATTTTTCTCTTGTTCTGAGGACCTCGAAAACATCTAGAATCTCAGAACAAGTGCATAGTGAGCTTGGCAAAATCTCGATCAGTCGTGGCAGAAGCCGACTGCCCCCCCCAAAACCATCCCTCCCCCTCTGCTCAACGGCCAATCACAGCGCAGTTCACACTCGCGATATGGGGCAGTGAATGTAGCACCGTGATTAGCCGTTGAGCGGAAGGGAGGGAAGCAGGGTGGGGCCAAGAGAGAGAGATAGAGCGAGACGGCCCCGAGAGGGAAGGGAGAGAGAGAGGGTCGGCCCCGAGAGGGGGGCAGAGAGAGAGAGAGAGGGAGAGAGGGTCGGACCCGAGAGAGGAGAGAGAGAGAGAGAGAGGATGGGGGGGTGGTGGGGGATATATCCCACCACTTTTTGAGTTGGGGGATGGCCTGTATTATCCCCCTGTTTTTTGGAGGTCGAGCAAAAACAAAAAATAATAATTGTGCCACCCTCCCACATCCTCCCCCCGCTCGGTCGCTCCGCTCCCTCACAGGGTACCCGAGGCCAGTGATCAGTGATCGCTCACTTTCAAAAACGTTCCGTGGTCCCTGATATTCATAATTGAATTGAAAATGGATATTAATGAATGGATGGGTATGTTGATGGCTTAGAATGTAAACTTTGCTGATAACTGCAAATATTTGTGGCATGATGAACAGTGAAAAAGGGTGCTTAGGGTTGCAACGGGATCTAGAACAACTGCGAACGTGGGCAAGGGGATAGGAGATGGATTTTAACTGAGCCAAGTGTGAATGATGCAAGGAAGGCATAAGATTGAATGACAGTGCCCTGAGGAGTGTTGCTAAAAAACCGTGAAACCTTGGGGTACAAATACATAGTTCCCAAAAGTAGCAACACATGCAAACAAAATGGTTAAATAATCATATAGCATGCTTGCCTTGGCACTGAGCACAAATGTTGGGATGTAATGGTGTAGTTGTACACAAAATGTTTTGGTCAGACTGCACTTGGAGTATTACGAAATTATGAGCTAGAAACGGTATAGTAAAGATTCACAAGGATACTACCTGATTGGAGGGCTTGCGTTATCTGGAGAGATTGGATAGGCTGGGTCTGATTTCCCTCGAGTCAAGGAAGCTGAGAGATGGCATGAAGAAGGTATATGGAGATTATGAAAGCCATAGATAGGGGAGATAGCCAGTGTCTGTTTCCCCTGGTAGAGGTGTCTAAAACTATAGGGTGGAGGTTGAAGATGAGAGGAAGGAAGATAAAGGGGTTGGTTCGGAGAGGGAAATGTTTTAAACACTAGCAGTTGGTATCTGGAAAATAGCTGCCAGAGGAGGAGGTGGAGACAGAAACAGTTACATTTAAGAAGCACCTGTACAGATATTTGAAATGAACAGGGCATTAAACATAGATGGAATTAATGGTTAAGTGGGATTGCTATAGATAGGCATGATGGTTGGCAGAGACATCGTATGTCAATGAGCCCATTTCTATGTTAGATGACCATTTCATTGAATATTTACGCTCAATATTTACGCTCTTGTCCCGCCAAGGCCTACTGGACCACCTGAAGCTCCTGGCTGCTAAGCATTTTAAGTCCCCTTCCCATTCCCATATTAATCTTTTCTAATCTTGACCCTTTTAATTTCCACACACAAACTGGAGGAAGAGCACCCTCATATTCTGCCTGGGCACCTTACAACCTTAATGGTATGAACATTGAATTTCTCCAGGTTCAAATACCCCCCCCCCCCCCCCCACCGCAACACTCTTTCCCCTGCTCCTCGCACCCCGGTTGCCTCCAACTCTCAACCTTACCAACTCCCACCACCACAGTCACCCTGCTCCTTCCCCACCCCAACCCATACACTCATCTAGCATCCCCCGAGGCCCCTATTTCTCTTTATATTCCTTCTTTCCCCTCCCCTTGTCCCTTATATCCTGCCCTCCGATTTACATTTCACACCCCTCTTCTTTCCTTATATCTCCCTTTTGTCTCCTTTTCACCTCCAGCCTCATTCTCTACCTCCACCCATCTGCCAATCCCTCCCCTCTCTTGTATCTACCTACCACTTGCCAGAAGATAGACACAAATGCTGAGTAACTCAGCGGGACAGGCAGCGTCTCGATCCGCAACGTCACCCATTGCTTCTCTCCGGAGATGCTGGCCTGTCTCGCTGAGTTACTCCAGCTTTTTGTGTGTCTATCTTCGGTATTAAACCAGCATCTGCAGTTCCTTCTTACATATCACTTGCCAGTCTTTGTCCCACCTCTTCCACTCTTTTCCAGTTTTCTCCTCTCCTACCCCATCAGCCTGAAGAAGGGTCACGATCCAAAACATTGTCTGTCCTAGCCTCTCACTAATGCAGCTTGACCTGCTGAGTTCTTCCAGCATCTTTTTTTGATTTTCCAATTATCCAGTCCCCCCTGTGTGCGAGTCTCATTGTTTAAAATTGTACAATTGTACCACACACACTCGGAGTTTGCTTCTCAGACACATGCCACCCTTCTGAAAATATTCCCACCAGTTTACCTTGGATTCAAATTCCTGGAACTTCCCTACCCAACAGGTCAGGTTGCAGGAAAAACCAAGGGTCTCCTCTTCCTTCTCCTGAAAGACATTTGAGGCTGATCATATTATTATGACACACTGCTCATGCCCAACCCCCAAGAGGATATAAAAACTATAGAGGAAACAACAAACGCCCATTGGCACCACAGTTCCTATCTTATCTCCTCCCTGTGGCTGATCACATTTTCCTTTGCAAGGTCACAACATGCGAACAGAAGAAACAACCATATCTGCACTTAAAACATATTTGCGGGAAAAAAAAAACACGTTCAGATAAATCTTTGTGTGCTGCTTGTCTTTTATGAGCTTTTTGATGGTCATATATGCTTCTACCCCAGGTGCTCAGCCTAACCAGGGCAAGGCTGCTCCCTTGCAGCGGGCTGGGCAGACGTTGTCAAATGACGATGGGAGTAGTAGGGTGGGGATCTAGCTCCCGAGAGTGGGAGGTGGGCAGCTGATTGTATGTTGCACGGAGCTGCCATTGTTCCTCTCGCAGGGGACAGCACTTGGTACCAATTCATCGGAGGAGACATTGTTGCAGTCAAATCCCTTTAAAATACTGGCAAAATGGCAGCTGGATATGTTTTGAATGCCAAAGGTCTGACTCTGCACAGCAAGTGTCATAGAGTCATAGAGTGATCCAATGTGGAGACATGCCCTTCGGCCCAACTTGCCCACACCGACAACATGTCACCCCTACACTAGTCCCACCTCCATGTGTGGAAATCCGGAGGGGACAGTGGGAGATCGTCCCCCTCCAATGTTTTGAGAGGTGGGGGACATATTACCCACCCCCTCCCCCCCCCATGTTTTGTAATCGGATCTTTTAAAATTTGGTTTTAAAAAAAATCCATTAAAAAATCTCCACTTTCCGCGAGACAGTGGGGGGGGACTGATGGTTGAGGGTTGAGAGACATCGGTCAAGCAGGCCAGTGGGGGAGGGGGGTGACATGATGATTCAGCGCGATGATTGTATGAAGGAGGTGTCGGTCAGAGAGCGGAAGTAGGGGGGTGGGCCTGATGATGCCGCTGGTGATTGGATGAGGGAGTCGCCCTTGTGGAGCAATAAGATCACAGTGAAGCTTGAATTGGCCTGTTTGCGGGGCATTTCTTCACCCGGCGCGACTTAAAATCGGCAGCGGGATCGTCCACGGCCCTGCGGTCAAATTGCTGCATCGAGGCGATTGAGGCTCCCGATGTTGAAGCCCCCGATGGGGCGAAAGGGAAGATCCCGTGGCCGGTTTTAAGCCGCACCAGGCCATGAAAGGCCCCGAGAGGGGCCGATTGAAGCCCCACGATTCGGGGTGGATGAAGCTGCCATTGCTGGAGTTCAGAGTCGGTCACCAACCAGGTCAGCTCTCCAATGTTACCATACTATTAGGGCCCCACGGCTGAAGAGCCTCCAAAAGTCTCGCGTGTGTTATGCGACGCGCAATGGCATTGCGCATAGCGGCCACCAAAGAGATTGTGGTCTCCCCCCATGTTTTGATAGCGATTTCCGCCCCTGCCCTATTTTCCCTGTGTTTGGCCCATATACTTCCAATTCAGTTCTATCCATGTACCTGTCTAAATTGTTTCTTGAACGTTGCATTTGCATAGTCCCTGCCTCAACTACCTCCTCTGGTCAGCTTGTTCCATGCACCCACCACCCTTTGTGTGAAAACGTTACCCTCTGATTCTATTAAATCTTTCACTCTTCACCTTAAGCCTACATCCTTTGGTTCTCAATTCCCCTACTCTGGGAAAGAGACTCTGGGAAAAAGTACATCTACCAAATCTATTTTCCCATGATTTTATATACCTCCATAAGATCACCCTTCATCCTCCTGTACTCCAAGGAATAGTCCCAGATGCACAGACTGCTCAACCCTAGTTTCCTGGCACATCATTATAAATGTTCTCTGTACCCTTTCCAGTTGACAACATCCTTCCTGTAACATGATGGCCAGAACTGAACACAAAACTCTAAATGCAGCCTCACCAACGTCTTATATAATTTTGAACATGACCTCCCAATTTCTATATCAATTCTCGGTGTGTCAAAAGCTCTTTTGTCCACCCCATCTGCCAGTGATGCTACCTTGCTTCCAATGCAACATTCATACATTGGGTTGCTTCTGCTCGTGCTACAGTGAAAGCTGACATCCCAGTCCTTGAACACCTCTCCTATGGCAAGCCACTTTGTAATCTGTTGACCACATCAAGGTGCGATCACAGATACTGCGAGAGAACTGGATTAAAATAGCCAATGGGAAAATGTTTGTACTCACCCTACTGACATCACCACCTCCACTTCTCAATAATTGAGATGGACAATTACATAGTTGAATTAGCAAAGGGAAATCCTTGCAGCTTGTTTGAACATTAACTGAGCTTTGGCTCAACACAACTCAAGGTGGCGCACTGGTGACACTGTCAGTCTGCAGGGACAGCTTTGCCTTACTCTCTGAAAAGGGCAATCATTCTAAATGGTGCAAGATGTTAATTAAACCTGAGAGCTTAAGTTTTCACACAAAGGGTGGTGGGCGTATGAATGAGCTGCCGCACGAGGCAGTTGAATAGGTACTATTACAATGTTTTAACAATAATTGGACAGGTACATGGCTTAGATAGATAGGTTAGAGGCCAAACGCAGGCAGGTGGGTCTAGTGTAGATGGGACATGTTGGTCAGTGTGGGCAAGTTGAGCCGAAGGACTTGTTTCCCACACGGTATCATTATATGATGATCAAAGCTGTTTATTTGTCATATACAAAGGACCCATGGAGCAGAAAAACAATTAAATTCTTACTTGCAGGTACACAAAGGCTGGGAGAAACTCAGCGGGTGCAGCAGCATCTAAGGAGCGAAGGAGATAGGCGACGTTTCGGGTCGAGACCTTTCTTAGACTGGTCAGGGATCAGGGAAACGAGAGGTGGATATAGACGGTGATGTGGAGAGATAAAGAACAATGAATGAAAGATATGCAAAAAAAAAAGTATCGATGATAAAGGGAACAAGCCATTTCTTATGTAAGCTGTTTGTAGTGTGAAAATGAGAAGCTAGTGCGACTAGGGTGGGGGAGAGAGATAGAGAGAGAGGAATGGAATGCCAGGGCCGAGGGCTGAGGGAGAAGGTGGGAAGGGGAGGAAACAGCAGGGTTAACAGAATTGAGAAAATTCAATGTTCAAGCCCAGAGGATGCAGACTCCCCAAGCAAAATTCTTACTTGCAGCTGCTTTGCAGCACATTTAATGCAAACTGCAACTGAAGTAAACGTACAATTAAAGTGAATTTAGACCATAATAGAGCCGAACCCATAGTACATTAGAGCAAAAAACCAGTCATAGAGTCATACAGCATGGAAACAGGCCCCTTTGGTCTGACCCTGCCCACGCTGACCAACATGCACCATAAACACTAGTCCACCTGCTTGCGTTTGGCTGTAAACATTTCTATTGGATCCATGTTTCCCTGTCCAAATGTTTCTTAAATATTTGTGATAATTACTGCCTCAACTACCTCCTTTGCATTTGCATTGCAACTGCAGAAGGCATCCTATCTATTCCTCTTTTACACTCTTTCTGTAAAAACCTGCCCCTCAGGTTTCCTATTAAATCTTTTCCTTCTCACCTTAAATCTATGTCTTCGTTCTTGATTCCCTTACCTCTGGGTGAAAGATTCTGTGCATGCACCTATCTATTCCTCTCATGAACTTATTACACCTCTTTAAATATCACCTCAACCTTCTGTGCTCCAGGGAATAACTCCATTCTGTACTGGCTTAGTGCTGAGGTAGAGTTAGTGACTAGTCTGTGCAGGGTGGTTCAAGGACCTTACCGTTGAGTGAGAAAGCAGGAGGCAAAGGTCCTCTGGTTCTGATACCCTCTTCCTAATGGTTGCAGCGAGAAGAGACACAAAGTGACACTGTGATTTAAAAGCATTGAAGTTAACGTCATTATCTTTGTGATTACATTTTTTATTGCATAATTTATGTTTTGTCTGGTGGGTGATTTACGTTCCTCTGGCAAGTTTTTTTTAATGTGGATAAGATAGCTGGCCCGGTGACAGAGGCTTCCTGACACTTGGACTGAAGGAACTCGGTGCACCATAATGCAATAAAATGTTCACTGCCTTTTGTTTTCACTGAACTTTATAGAACATTGTATAAAATGTAGCAAGCTGCCAAAGTGTGTCACTCAATCAGTGAACATGACCAAGATTTCTACATTCAGGATAAGTCTGCTTTACAAATTGGGCAGAGACTGAAATCACACAGATTAGGTCATGGGTAACATTAACTGCAGATTTCTTCACTGCACGTTGTACATGAGTTCCATAGGTTCATAGAGCAGAAAGAAAAGGAGTGGAGGAGGGATGGTGCTCCTTGCATGGTGTCAACTCCCATAACTCACAGTACTCACATATACTCACAGTTGAATTCTCCTGTGTGATGTCTGACTGTATGTGAGACAATAGCTTCCTACAACACTCATTTGGAAAGCATTGGTGACATGGTGTAATGATTAATTGAGCTGTATTGGGGGCAACTCCGTTTTTTGCACGAGATACACAACATCTTGAGTATATCGCTGTAGCAATTTGATTAGCCCTGGATCGCAATAAGCCCTGGAGTTCTAGTCTGCCATAAGCAGATAACTAGAAGTATGTAATAAAAAGGAACCGCAGATGCTGGTTTATACTTACAGATACTGGGCCTCCTCCATTGCCAGAATGCAAATTGGAGGAACAGCATCTCATATTTTGTATGATTGGGTAGCTTACAATCCATTGGTATAAACATTGAATTCTCCAATTTACGGTACCTTCTACAAACACCCCCCCCCCCCCCCCCCCCCCACACACACCTTCTTTCCTTCCCCTTTCTTCCATGAAACGTTGGTTAACTAGTTGCACAGTTTGCAACTATATATATATTTCTTGGGGTCACACTTATCTGCAACCAACAGTCAGCCTATCAGGAAACCTCCTTGCTTGAAGAGCGGAGAGGCAGGAGGGTGTAAAATGAGGGTAGAAGCATTAGGTAGCAAGGTGAAAAGTAAAAGTGGCAGGCAGACAAAACCAGGGCAAAAATCAAAAAGGGCCACTTTTCAGCAAAATTGTATAAGGGGTAAGTGCGTTGTAAAGACAAGCCTGAAGGCTTTGTGTCTCAATGCAAGGAGTATTCGTAATAAGGTGGACGAGTTGAACGTGCAGATAGATATTAATGATTATGATATAGTTGGGATCACGGAGACATGGCTCCAGGGTGACGTAGGCTGGGAGCTGAACATCCAGGGATATTCAATATTCAGGAGGGATAGAGAGAAAGGAAAAGGAGGTGGGGTAGCGTTGCTGGTTAGAGAGGAGATTAACGCAATGGAAAGGAAGGACATTAGCTTGGAGGATGTGGAATCGGTATGGGTAGAGCTACAAAACACTAAGGGGCAGAAAACGCTGGTGGGTGTTGTGTACAGGCCACCTAACAGTAGCAGAGAAGTTGGGGATGGTATCAAACAGGAAATTAGAAATGCGTGCGACAAAGGCAAAACAGTTATAATGGGTGACTTCAATCTACATATAGATTGGGTTAATCAAATTGGCAGGGGTGCTGAGGAAGAGGATTTTTTGGAATGTATGCGGGATAGTTATCTAAATCAACATGTAGAGGAACCAACGAGAGAGCAGGCTATTTTAGACTAGGTTTTGAGTAATGAGGGAAGGGGTAATTAGCCGTCTTGTTGTACGTGCCCCCTTGGGCAAGAGTGACCATAATATGGTTGAGTTCTTCATTAGGATGGAGAGTGACATTGTTAATTCAGAAACAATGGTTCTGAACTTAAAGAAAGGTAACTTTGAGGGTATGAGACGTGAATTGGCCAAGATTGACTGGCAATTAATTCTAAAAGGGTTGACGGTGGATATACAATGGAAGACATTTAAAGACTGCATGGATGAACTACAAAAATTGTTCATCCCAGTTTGGCAAAAGAATAAATCGGGGAAGGTAGTGGATAACAAGGGAAATCAGGGATAGTATCAAAGCAAAGGATGATGCGTACAAAGTAGCCAGAAAAAGCAGCATACCAGTGGACTGGGAGAAATTCAGAGACCAGCAGAGGAGGACAAAGGGCTTAATTAGGAAAGGAAAAATAGATTATGAAAGAAAACTGGCAGGGAACATAAAAACTGACTGCAAAAGTTTTTATAGATATGTGAAGAGAAAGAGGTTAGTTAAAACAAATGTAGGTCCCTTGCAGTCAGAAACAGGTGAGTTGATCATGGGGAACAAGGATATGGCGGACCAATTGAATAACTACTTTGGTTCCGTCTTCACTAAGGAAGACATAAATAATCTGCCTGAAATAGCAGGGGACTGTGGATCAAAGGAGGAATTGAGTGAAATCCAGGTCAGTCGGGAAGTGGTGTTGGGTAAATTGAATAGATTAAAGGCTGATAAATCCCCAGGGCCAGATAGGCTGCATCCCAGAGTACTTAAGGAAGTAGCTCAGGAAATAGTGGATGCATTAGTGATAATCTTTCAAAACTCTTTAGATTCTGGAGTAGTTCCTGAGGATTGGCGGGTAGCAAATGACTTTTTAAGAAGGGAGGGAGAGAGAAAAAGGGGAATTACAGACCAGTTAGTCTAACATCGGTAGTGGGGAAACTGCTAGTTATTAAAGATGGGATAGCAGCACATTTGGAAAGCGGTGAAATCATTGGACAAAGTCAGCATGGATTTACGAAAGGTAAATCATGTCTGACGAATCTTGTGGAATTTTTCGAGGTTGTAACTAGTAGCGTGGATAAGGGAGAACCAGTGGATGTGGTATATCTGGACTTCCAGAAGGCTTTCGACAAGGTCCCACATAAGAGATTAGTATACAAACGTAAAGCATACGGTATTAGGGGTTCAGTATTGATGTGGATAGAGAAACTGGCTGGCAAACAGGAAGCAAAGAGTAGGAGTAAACGGGTCCTTTTCACAATGGCAGGCAGTGACTAGTGGGGTACCGCAGGGCTCAGTGCTGGGACCCCAGCTATTTACAATATATATTAATGATCTGGATGAGGGAATTGAAGGCAATATCTCCAAGTTTGCGGATGACACTAAGCTGGGGGGCAGTGTTAGCTGTGAGGAGGATGCTAGGAGACTGCAAGGTGACTTGGATAGGCTGGGTGAGTGGGCAAATGTTTGGCAGATGCAGTATAATGTGGATAAATGTGAGGTTATCCACTTTGGTGGCAAAAACAGGAAAGCAGACTATTATTTAAATGGTGGCCGATTAGGAAAAGGGGAGATGCAGCGAGACCTGGGTGTCATGGTACACCAGTCATTGAAAGTAGGCATGCAGGTGCAGCAGGCAGTGAAAAAAGCGAATGGTATGTTAGCTTTCATAGCAAAAGGATTTGAGTACAGGAGCAGGGAGGTTCTACTTCAGTTGTACAGGGTCTTGGTGAGACCACACCTGGAGTATTGCGTACAGTTTTGGTCTCCAAATCTGAGGAAGGACATTATTGCCATAGAGGGAGTGCAGAGAAGGTTCACCAGACTGATTCCTGGGATGTCAGGACTGTCTTATGAAGAAAGACTGGATAGACTCGGTTTATACTCTCTGGAATTTAGGAGATTGAGAGGGGATCTTATAGAAACTTACAAAATTCTTAAGGGGTTGGACAGGCTAGATGCAGGAAGATTGTTCCCGATGTTGGGGAAGTCCAGGACAAGGGGTCACAGCTTAAGGATAAGGGGGAAATCCTTTAAGACCGAGATGAGAAAGACTTTTTTTCACACAGAGAGTGGTGAGTCTCTGGAACTCTCTGCCACAGAGGGTAGTTGAGGCCAGTTCATTGGCTATATTTAAGAGTGAGTTGGATGTGGCCCTTGTGGCTAAGGGGATCAGAGGGTATGGAGAGAAGGCAGGTACGGGATACTGAGTTGGATGATCAGCCATGATCATATTGAATGGCGGTGCAGGCTCGAAGGGCTGAATGGCCTACTGCTGCACCTAATTTCTATGTTCTATGTTTCTATGAAGTCATCTTTTGCCGGCCCCGATTTGTCCTGTTTTGTTTCGCTTCCAGTTTTCCCCACACTCCCGGCTACAATCAGTCTGACGAAAGGTCCTGACCCGAAACGCCACCTATCCATTTTCTCCAAAGATACTTCGTGACCCGCTGAGTAACTACAGCATTTTGTGTCAGACTTTGGAACAATGGTGCTGCTACTCAGACGCATTAGAGAGCATTCTGGGTAATATTCCTCGCCATCTCTGTTAGGTTTCAGTGTGACAAAATCTATCTATCTCTGAACCTATAAAAGTCTGATCGTGTGTGTGTGTGTGTGTGTGTGTATGTGTGTGTGTGTGTGTGTGTGTGTGTGTTTGCCTGTCTGTCTGTCTGATTGTCTGTATTCATTGTATCTTCCTCAAAATGCTACGTTTTAATGCTTACATATTTACAGATTATTAATCACATTAACCCCGTTGACAAAATAAACTGCATCACTTCACATTTCATGCTTATTTAACAAGTTATAGCATTTTAAAACTAGCTAAAACCACGTTTTTAAACGGAAAATGTCCTTCAATCTGCTTTGAGTGACGTCACAAAGGTAGTTGCCACATCTACCCTCCCTCTCTCGCCCCCTCCCTCTCTACCCTCCCTACCCCTCTCTACCCCCCCCCCATCTACCCTCACTCCCAGTCTCTCTACCCCCCTCCCTACCACCCTTCCTCTCTACCCCCTCCCTCTCCCTCCCCCTCACCCCCACTATAGCCCCCTCCTTTTCCCTCTACCCCCTCCCTCTCTCTCTCTACCCCCTCCTTCTCTACCCCTCTCCCTCTCTATACCCTGCCCTCCTCTACCCTCCCCCCTCCCCTCTCTTTTCTACCCCCCTCCCTCTCTGCCCCTCCTTCTCTACCCCCTCCCCCTCCATTTCTATCCCCTCCCCCACCCTCTCTACCCCTCCCTCACTACCCCCTCCCTCTCTCCCTCTCCCACTCTACCCCCTCCATCCCTCTCTACCAGCCCCTCTTTACCTCCTTCTATACCCCCCTCCCTCTCCAGGGATAGAAGAGGGAGGGTGAAGAGGAGGAGGAGGGAGTGCTGGGGATGAGGAGAAATGGGCCGCGTCTGCGCAGTTGGGGGCCATGCAAGAGTGGTGGAATATTGCATTGGGGGAACGGGTGAGTGGTGGAATATTGCGTTGTGGGAGCAGACTCAACTCTGATCTTGTGCTCTTCCGGTTTGCGTGGTATTTCTATTTGCGCAAAAACTGTAAATGATAGTGCAACGTTTTTTTGCCATCTTACTCACCATTTTCCTGTGCTACACGTGCAACAAGTTTTGTTCCGATCGGTGCTATATTTTCAAAGTTATTAACGTTTAAAAATCTTTTAAACCGCGCATGCGCCGATTAGTCTCCTCTCCTGTCAGTCAGCGCCACGGCCAGGATGGCAATGCCCTTTCTGCACCACGGCCTCTCCCGCCTCATTCACAAACTTCTCTCTCCTGTCCTCACAGTAAATTGTCTATCGTCTCCCCTACCACCGGTGGCGGCCGCGGGGAGGGGGTGAGGTGTTCAGTGGAGTCCCTGGTCCCATCTCTCTCTCCCTCACTCACCCCTCTCCCCCGCCTGCCCTCTGCAGCTATGGTGGTCCCATCTACCCATCCCCCCCGGGTGAATGGCTGCGACCATCCGTCTCCTCAGCCACCGCCGCTGTGGTAACTTACCCTCAGGACCATCTCGGAGGAGATCTTCTCCACCACCTCATCGAAACTCGTGGTGCCCACAGTGACGAACATGGACTCCATCTCCCCCCCCCCCCCCCCCCCCCCCCCCACGCCCACGGCCCGGCCAGGGAGGGAGGCAGGGAGGCAGATGGGCAGGGCGAGGACAGGCCGAGAGTCAGCAGTGGGTGGGCAGGCAGGGTGGGGATGGAGACTGGGACGGGCTGAGTGGTGGCTGAGCCAGAGTGGGTCGAGGGTGAGAGGGAGAGTCAGGTTGCAGGGTGGCCGAGCAGTTTGCGTGGGGTTTGAGTAACTCACACGCATACACACGATGCAAACTAGTCCAATCGTCAAGTGAACCACAGCTAACAATGAATGACCAGTGGAGGAAGGAACTGAAGATGCTGCTTTTTAGGGAGGGAGGAGGGAGTGACTGACTGAGTGTAGGGGAAAGGAGGGAGAGGGAAAGGTGAGGAAGGGATTGGGGGAGGGGAGGAGGAGAGGGGAAAGATCCTGAAGTGAGGAGGGAGAGTGGGGGGACTGAGGGAGAGGAGGGCAGTGGGGGAAGTCAGGAGGGATTGTGGGGGGGATAGGGGTAGGAGAGGAGTGGGGGATAGAGGGATAGGAGGGGGCAAGCACGTGCCATCAGAGTAGGCAAGGTAGGCACTGCCTACCTTGACTAAAATAATAAAATGGTAATGATTAAATATAAATAGTAAAGGCATGGGAGAATAACGTCTTCCTAAGAGATCGATCTCTTATGTAGGCATAATTCTCCGTACATGCAACACGCGAAGGTCTGTGCAGCTGATTTCCTGTCGACGCTGCTTCAAACCGTCAATTTCCAGGGGACGGATGGCAGCTGAAATTCTGCCTTTGCCGTACTGCGCGTGCGCAGAGCAAGTTTCTTGGCGGGTTTTTCAAACATGGATTGCCATTATCTTAAGAGTATCTTAAGAAACAATGAGAGAAGAATGGAGTTCGTGTACAAATGATGTGGTAAGTAAATTTATTGGTGCTATAGGTTTTTAAACACCGTATTTGACACGGCAATGAAGACGCTATTTTTTACCCAAAAATAAGGCACGAAAATTTACATGTGTCTTGGAAGCCGAAGTTGGAAGGTTGTTAGCCAAGAAAGATAGACTTGGCTATCCGTCAGTACAGCTAGATCAAGGACGACGCTGCTGTACTGAGGGACAGCCAAGTCTATCCCTCATTGCTGGAAGTTGATGGGAAGCGGCTGTAAAAGGGCAGCGCTGCTGGGGAGGGGAGAGTTCCTTTCACAGCATGTGGGGAGTCTGGCCCGGGGTAAATTTGCAGGGCGGGCAGGAGCATTGAGAAGGAAGCGGTTGGGGATCATGCCGGCAACTTACTTGCTGCGACGCTCCAGGCGCGAAGCCACCGCATTGTGGCCGGGGGGGGGGAGAAGTAGCTCGGGTGGTTGCGAGCGGCCGCCAGGATCGGACAGCGGAACCGGCCGCCACCTCAGCTCCTCCTGCTGGCCCCCGCTCACCTCTGGCAGTGCTCTCCATCTGAAAACCTCTCTCCTGCCGCTCGCCGGCCTCACTCATGTCAGCTACTTCCTGCAAATCCTTAAATTCCAACAGCGCGTTCAAGGGACCAATTACGGTTACTCGGCTGTCGGAATTTAAGGATTTGCGGAAAGGGGCTGACAAGAGCGAAGCCAGCGAGCGGCAGGTGAGAGATGTTCAGATGGAGAGCACTGCCAGAGGTGAGGGGGCCGGCAGAAGGTGCTGAGGTGGCGTCCAGTTCCGCTGTATGGTCCCAAGGTGGAGTGGTGAGCTAATTGCTTGCTGGAAATCCATCATCCCAATCTGGTGTGATTTGCCTGGAGTTGGCCTGTTAAATGTTGATTGCAAGTTAATAACCCAGTGGTTCATAAGTTCATGTCAAAGGAGCAAAAGTAGGCCATTCGGCCCATGGAGTCAACACCTCCATTCAGTCATGGCAGATCTATCTTTCCCTCTCACCCCATTCTCCTGACTTCTCCCCATATCCCTTGACACCCTTACTAAATGACAAATGGTAACGCAATGACATTGTGAGGAAAGGGCTGAAAGAGGTCAGTTGAAGTAAAGACTGCAGACTAGAAAATGTAAGGTGGAGCTTATTTAGTGCAGCATGTAGAATTATATTTCCTTGACATTAAATTTAAATAGGTACTTGATATTTTCTTTGTTGGGGACTTCTCTGATTCATCTCTGCATGTAATTAACGTAACCCTAGACTGTGCTGACAAACAGTATATGTGAATGATACAAGGCTGGTCAATGGTACAAGAATGGCCAATGGTACAAGAATGGTTACTGGTACATTGACACACGTTACAGTAGGGATCAGGAAGAAGTTTGATCCTGCCTAGACAACTGCTGAGGAGCACGAGTCATTCGTTTTCTTCGATACGTGTCTTTCATTCCCAGTGATTGCTGCCACACATTCACTCATTCCCCCACCAAGCTCCATCCCTCTTCTCCAAACCTCCTACCTAAGCACCTTCTTCAGCCCTGTTCATCTACACCTTAATCCTTGCCCTGCTTGTCATCGCTTATGCCTTCCCTGAACTCAAGTATCATCTCCCTGATTGCCCCACCACTCTGATCAGACTGCTCCGATCATCTTTTTATAACTGATCTTTCCTGGGTTGGGGAGGTGATTGGGGAAGGGATGAAAGGACGTCTGCACTCTCTTGTTCCTCAAGTGCTTTAGTTTTGTTTCGTATTTGAATGAAACTAAAGAGTAAACACTTTTTGCAACAGAAGATAACTAAAAAGGCAATACGGGGAGAAAAGATGAGGTACAAAGGTAAGCTAGGAATATAAAGGTGGATAGTAAACGCTTCTTTAGGTATGTGAAGAGGAAAACAAGGACATGGCAGGCGAGTTGAACAGTTACTTTGCATCTGTCTTCACTAAGGAAGACACAAACAATCTCCTCGATGTACTAGTGGCCAGAGGATCTGGGGAGACGGAGGAACTGAAAGAAAATACACATTAGGCAGGTACCTGTGAAACTTGTTGGGTAGACTGATGGGACTGAATGCTGATAAATCCCCAGGGCCTGATGGTCTGCATCCCAGGGTATTTAAGGAGGTGGCTCTAGAAATCGTGGACACATTGATCATCATTTTCCAATCATCTATAGATTAAGGATCAGCTCCTGTGGATTGGAGGGTAGCGAATGTTATCCCACTTTTTAAAAAGGGCGGAAAGAGAAAACAGGGAATTATAGACCAGTTAGCCTGACCTCAGTGGTGGGGAAGATGCTGGAGTCAACTATGAAAGATGAGATAGCCGAACATTTGGATAGCAGTAACAGGATCGGTCAGAGTCAGCATGGATTTACGATGGGGAAATCATGCTTGACTAATCTTCTGGAATTTTTTGAGGATGTAACTAGGAAAATGGAAAAGGGAGAGCCAGTGGATGTAGTGTACCGGGACTTTCATAAAGCCTTTGTTAAGGTCCCACATAAGAATGGGGGTTGGGTGCTGACATGGATAGAATGGTACCGAAAGGCTCGGTGCTGGGACCGCAGCTATATACAAAATACATTAATGATCTAGATGAAGGATTTAAAAGTAACATTAGTAAATTTGCAGATGACACAAAGCTAGGTGGCAATGTGAACTTTGAGAAGGATGCTATTAGGAAACAGGATGAATTGGATAGGTTGGGTGAGTGGGCAGATGCATGACAGGCGCAGTTTAATGTGAATAAATATGAGGTTATCCACTTTGGTGGCAAGAACAGAAAGGCAGATTATTATCTGAATGGTGTCAAGTTGGAAAAGGGGAGTACAACGAGTTCTGGGTGTCCTTGTACATCAGTCACTGAAAGTAAGCAGGCGGTGAAGAAAGCTAATGGCATGTTGACCTTAACAACGAGAGGAGTTGAGTATAGGAGCAAAGAGGTCCTTCTGCAGTTGTACAGGGCCCTGGTGAGACCACACCTGGAGTATCGTATGCAGTTTTGGTCTCCAAGTTTGAAGATTCATGTTATTGAGAGAGTGCAGTGTGGGTTCACGAGGTTAATTACCGGGATGGCGGGACTGTCATATGTTGAAAGAATGGAGCGACAGGGCTTGTATATACTGGAATTTAGAAGGATGAGAGGGGATCTGATTGAAATATATAAGATTATTAAGGGATTCGACACGCTAGAGGCAGGAAACATGTTCCCGATGTTTGGGGAGTCCAGAACCAGGGGCCACAGTTTAAGAATAAGGGGTAGGCCATTTAGAACGGAGATGAGGAAAAACCTTTTCATCCAGAGAGTTGTGAATCTGTGGAATTCTCTGCCTCAGAAGGCAGTGGAGGCCGATTCTCTGGACGCTTTCAAGATAGATTAAGAAAGAGCTCTTAAAGATAGCGGAGTGAAGGGATATGGGGAGAAGGCAGGAACGGGGTACTGATTGTGGATGATCAGCCATGATTACAATGAATGACGGTGCTGGCTCAAAGGGCTCGAAGGGCCTACTCCTGCACCCAGTCGAAAATTAATTTATAAGCATTTTTCCTCTTCCTTTCTAGTAATAAGCTTCAATACATAGAAAAGTGTTATTAATCACACCAGCATAAAGCAGCAGGACTTGGTGTAGGTTGAGTATGACACGTCTACAATGGGCCTTATCTTTCATGATCGCCCTTACAGATATCTATCAACCAAATTAGCTATTCTGGAGGTACAGGAAGGAGACGCAAAGAAAAGAAAATCGGGAAGAAGTACTTAAAACTTAAAACCCCTGTCTCATGGTGCGAGTCGACCCACGAGTGACCCCGAGTTTAAAACAAATTTAACTCGTGATAATCACGTACAATTAACGTGGCGGGAACGTCGGAACTCGTAGACGTAACTTAACGACTCGTGGGGCTAACGGCAGGTACCCGTGAAACTTGTTAACTCTTGAAAAAATTCAAACATGTTTAAAGTTTTCCATGAGTCAAATTTACTCTTGAAGTTAAAAATTGAAATATTAAAACTCGCTGTAATAACGGAGTGGCCCGTGAGTTTACCGTAGTGACTCGTGAGGCTACCGTGGGCACTCTTTAACTCAGCGGGCAGGCAACATCTCTGGAGAGAAGGAATGGGTTACGGGATGACGTTTCCAAATTCTGCTGTGTCTATGTGTAACCCCAGCACCGTGTGTTCACTATGCCCTTTCTTGTGTATGACATTATTTGTATCTGTGGCAGTTGATTGTCGCTCCCTTCAGTTTCCCAGGGGGTCGGGACGGGACTGGAGTTGGGAGGGAAAGGTGGGGGGGGGGGGGAGGGGGGGGGGGGGGGGGGGGGAGGTGAGAAGGAGAGTGGGGTTGTTTGCAGTTGCAGAGGGTGGGGCAAGGGTGGTACAGTTCCCAGTCTCAGCTCCTGTTGTACCGAGCATGTGGACGTGGACGGGTGACTTGGTTGGCGGCGGCCTATGGTGTGGCAGAGCCAACATGCCAGCTGATTCCCATCCCCCCCCCCCCCCCCCCCCGGTCCAGGGCCACGCTGGGAGAGAGCCTATGAGCACCTGTCCCGGGGCGACTGGCACCGAACTGCTGGCGTCGCTGACGTGAAGACGGTGCGAAGCCCCCGTGCCCGGTGCAATGGGCGGGGAGCTGGAGAGGGGAGGGACAGGGGTCACACACATGGCCGGGAAGCAGAGGGGTGGGGGTGGTGACAGACCGGGCAACAATGAGATGGAGAAAGACAGAAACACCGACGTGCAAAGGAGACCTACAATAGGCACTATCTCTCTCGCGTTATGCCGGGTGATTGTCGCCTGCCCGCTCTTTCTGACGCTCAAGCCTTGGGATCGATGCCCTTCGTGTTGACGTGGAGGGGAATGGGGGTATTGTGCTGTTTGATCGCCCCCTGCTATCCCAGGAAAGGGAGACACAGCAGCTTTTGAGACAGGTGGGCAATCAAAGCCACAGGATGGAGATGTCTTCTTTAACACTGTTGCTTATTAAAACAGACCTTCATTCACGATTGGCTCGAGAGTAACTCAGGAGAGGAACTTGGTAACTCGGGAGAGGAACTTGGAACATCGCAGAAATTAGAATTAAACGCCAAACTTAGACATACCCGTGGGAACTCGGTTAAACTCTTGAACATAAACCTGGAATCTTGTGCACAACCACGAGTCTGTTTTTTTTCTTTCACTCGGGGTCACTCGTGGGTGGACTCGCATCGTGAGACAGGGCCATAAGACTCTGGTAAACCAAAATTCTAATTTTATATATCTGTTTGTTTTAGAAAGGCACATTATTTCTGCTTAGTTTATTGTCATGTGTACCGAGGTATCGTGAAAAGCTTTTGTTGTGTGTTATCCAGTCAGTGAAAAGACAATACATGATTACAATCAAGCCATTTACAGTGTAAAGATACATAGAAACATAGAAACATAGAAACATAGATTAAGGAATAACATTTAGTGCAAGGTAAAGCCAGTAAAGTCCGATCAAAGATAGTCTGAGGGTCACCAATGAGGTAGATAGTTGTTCAGGACTGCTCTCTAATTGTGGTAGGATGATTCAGTTGCCTGATAACAGCTGGGAAGAAACTGTTCCTAAATCTGGTGGTATGCTTTTTCACAATTCTATACCTTTTGCCTGATGAGAGAGGGGAGAAGAAGGAGTGGCCAGGGTGCGATTCATCCTTGATTATGTGAACTGCAGATGCTGGATTACAAAAAAAGACACAAAGTCGGGCTACATCCTTGGGGAATATGGATAGGTGACATTTTCGCGTCAGGTTCCAACCCAAAAATCTAGCCTGAAGAAGGGTCCCCACCCGAAACATCACTCATTTATGTTCACTGGAGATGCTGCCTGACCAGCTGAGTTACTCCAGCAATTTGTGTCATTTTAGATTAGTTTATCTTAGCATCATGTTTGGCACAGAAATGGTGGGACAAAGGGACTGTTCCTATGCTATATGTTCTATGTTCTTATGGCACATATTTTAATGAACAGATGTTCATAACCTGTGAAACCGCACTCTAATAACGGGAATTTAATTTGTTGCCTGGGATCTTATAAAACTCGAACATCAATCAAAAAGAATTGCAGGTGTTGGAAATCTAAAAGAAAATACTGAAGATGTTCAAAACATTTAGATCAGTCAATGTCTCGGTAAAGAATCGTATCTCTTGTGAGCACTTCCAGCAAAACTATAGTGTAGCTGGTTTACAAGCAAAACTTTAATTCTTCTTTTCATTACAGATTTTTTGCTACTTCAAGCAAATTTCATTTCTAGTTTTTAATGTGTATTTAGATAACTCTATAGCAGCTGCAATTATCCCACAGCATGAAGCTCAGTGGTGAAGAAGCACTCTGAAGCATTGCTGTCAGAACGATATACTTTTAAATAAGTACATTTCTTCTCACTCACAGCAGTTTTGTTTACCAAAATTGGAACGTATTGAGCTGTGAGAACCACGTACATGTCAAATGCAATTGAAAGCACTACACGTGCAGGCATTTCAAACTTTATCAGACAATAATAATGTGTTAGCAAGATCAATGAGAACTATTAGGACAACTGATCTAATGAAGTTTGAAGAACTGAGCTCTAAATAGCTGCAATTCAAATACTTGGGGGATTGGAAATAAAATAGTAACATTGCTGCAGGTAGGCAGCGTGAAAATCCATGAATCAGAGAGTCTTATTGAGTTGGGATTGCTTCATTACGCAGTTGATTGGGAATTTTGCGAAGGATACACAGTGCAAGAGCAATGAAAAGGAAAAGATCGGGAGAGTGTGAGAGTGTTTGAGTAATCAAAATTATTGTTAGTTGATGTTTGGGTTTTCAGTCCACAAATTTGCTACCATTTGACATATTAAATGGTATGTTAAAATTGCAACAATGCCAACCAGCTGGCTGAACAGCTCATCAACTCAAAGAAGCATCAAACCACAAACCCAAGAGATTCTGTTTCCTAACTCTGAAACATTTTGAGAGTGAAAAATGCAGTGATATGGTACAGCAAAATGCAGAGATGATGGTACAAGCTGAAATTTCATGACAAAAACTTGTACGAAAATTGTTATTTTGAAATATGTTATTCTGAAATATATTTTTATGGAATTAGACTACACACATAGCATTAATTTCTTGGAGCCAGAGGATGTTATCCAGCAGTACTTATATCTTGGTATGCTCTTAAGTGTACAGTTACACCCAATTCAACAAGATATAACATTTCCAGTTATTATATTTTATACCGCAGAACTATAACAATTTATTGCATTAAAATCACAACTTTGGTGCTACGTGTACAGGTGAATGCAATGGCAATGAACCCATGGAGGAGCATTGTGTCACTTTATGTAACTATATGTGTTGAATGCTGAATGTTGCCTTGAGCTGCACAGAGTCATGACAGTGAGCATTGAGTATTTTCCTGTTATCACATCTCTGGGGATACTAACACTTGGGCTGCTGACTTAGAGCATTCTCTGAGAAACTGCCCGTCTATTCCAGCAGTAATTAATCTGCAGTCATTTTAAGGTCTGGACTCCACTTAAAATGTAACTAGTGGCTAGCCACCCAAATTAGCATCTTGGTGATGTCCAACACCAGGAAATTTGAAGAACTTCCCTGCTGGTACATAAGATTTGATGGGAGGAGGGAATGTGTGTGGACTATGATTTTAAACTCAGGATTACTATGGCCAAGATATTGATTTTGTACTTTGAGGGGAAATATTGACAATTCCCCAAGGAAACCATTTTCCAACATAATTTTGGATTTCAGTGTGATAATGGAAGTGCTGAAGTTGCTGTCAGCTGGTTATGGTATTGTCCAACATGGAATCCTTCTGGAGACAGTAGTGACGCTCAGAGATGAGGCTATGACACAGCAACTTTGCTGGAGAGTCCAGACAAACAACCAGGGACGATTAGAGGTGGGTAGGGACAATGTCTCCATTCATTTGAAGAGGGTGGAATAGCTATGAGAAACATGGAAACATCGAAAATAGGTGCCATTCGGCCCTTCGAGCCAACACCGCTATTCAATACGATCATGGCTTATTATCCAAAATCAGTACCCTGTTCTGACTTTTTCCCCATATCCCTTGATCCCCTTAGCACTAAGAGATAACAAAGGTAACTTAAAGCTCATGTCATAGGAACAGAATTATGCCATTCAGCCCATCGAGTCTACATCGAAAAGCTGGAAAAGCTGCTGAATATGCACAGTTTAAAAAATAAATCAGAACTGTAATTTTCAGTGATTGAAAAATTAACAAAGTTTGCCGTTTTACTGTCCCCTGGAGATGGCTCCGCTCAAACAGGTAATGATTATTAATTAGGGCAAGAAGATGAGATGTGAAAATACTTCGCTGGTTTCAGTGAAATACTTTAGCTTCCCATCCTCCTGTGAACTACTTGATCTTCTGCCTTCTATACTCTCACCCAACTTATTTAAAATAATAATCAACAGAATGTGTAATAGGTGGCTCACCTGTGCCTGAAGTTATCTACAGGGAGAAGAGGTCACAATGCACCTTTTTTGCCCTTTGATGGGGCCCCTAAATCTTATATTTGAGAATACCATCAAACAACAGGAATTCTCCCTAAATGGGGTGGTAAGGAAGGAATCCCTTATGAACTCAATGGCTGAGGGTTAGATAAAGTGCGGTGGTGGTGGTACAGGCAGAGGGAAGGGGAATACTGGTTGGGCAGGTTAGACAGCCATAGAGTTAAAGTTTCCCCCAATCTCCGCTGTGAACAAAATCAGATAGGGTCACTTTCCACCAAGTATCAGCATCAGAATCTCTTCTATTATGTTGCTCCGAAACACATACGTTATTCCACCAGGAATATTCTCTTTCCCATTTTGCATTGCAACTTTCCAAAGTCACATTTTAATGAGTGATTGGATTTGTGCTTTGAACCCATGCCCACTTCCAACTGAGTCTAACCAAGCCTATTTCACAAAGGTTCCTTAAAGTCAGAAGACTTTCATCACATCAGTCTATGCTGGATAAGAACCCAGGTCAAAGAGGAGAAAAGCCAAAATGTAAATTCACTGTCCATTCTCTTTCCACAGATGCTGCATAACCTGCTGAGTTTTTTCAGCATTTTCTGGTTTTATTTCAAACACCCCAATACTGCTGCTCTTATATTCAAAACCAATCAATACCTTCTGGAAGCTTCCATTCCCCCCCCCCCCCCCCCCCCCCCCCACCCCCCCCCCCCCCCCCCCCCCCCCCCCCCCCCCCCCCCCACCCCCCCCCCCCCCCCCCCCCCCCCCCCCCCCCCCCCCCCCCCCCCCCCCCCCCCCCCCCCCCCCCCCCCCCCCCCCCCCCCCCCCCCCCACCCCCCCCCCCCCCCCCCCCACCCCCCCCCCCCCCCCCCCCCCCCCCCCCCCCCCCCCCCCCCCCCCCCCCCCCCCCCCCCCCTCCCCACCCTCCCCTAATGATTAGCAGATAAAATTGAAATATTTAATGCAACAACAGGAGGACTTTTTAAATCAGTTTTTATCGCAATTTACCTTCAGCTTCTAATGGCCAGAAGTGACGCTTCTGGTAGGAATATGAGGCAATTGAGAAGACAATGAATAAATGATTGAATTATACTTTATTATCACATGTGACATCTCACAGTGAAATTCTTTGTTTTGCATTTCTTTACACAAAGTATGCAAAGAGTCACCAGGTATAGGGTACTGACAACGTTACAAAGGGTTCGATGTGTTCCCAATGGTCCATATTCGTTCTCAAATCTTACTTCTCACTTGGTTCAATGGACCAAAGGGCCTGTTTCCCACGCTGTATTTCTAAACTAAACTAAACAATGGAGAAACACGGAACTGCAGGTTCAGGTTTACAAAAGAAGACACAAAGTGCTGGAGTAACTCAGTGGGTCAACTAAACCGACTGCAAACTAAACAATGCATGGATGAGCAGATGGAAGTGATACAAGTGTACAATTTTCTGCGCCAAGTTTCCTAATTAGGTGCAAGTTATATCTTAAATCGAAGGCTGTCTTCCTGATGCCAGAGAACTTATGAAAGTGCTCGCAGCAACATTAATCATTCATTAAACTGAAATTTAATGAGTTGTTTTGGTGTCTGAGAGCAGAGTCGCTGTCCCTTTTGCTGTAGACAGTTGGGGGCAGCCTTGGCTGCAGCCATAACAATCAGGCTCAGTTCTCTCCTCACATTCACATTCAATGCTGGAGAAAAACTCAGCGGGTGCAGCAGCATTCACCCGATTCAATGCTGCTGCACCCGCTGATTTCTCCAAATTTCTCTCCTCAATTCAATGTCATTGCACAGATACAAGTATGGGTACAACGAAATGCAGTTTAGTGTCAGTACGTAGTGATAGCAATGTTTAGATAAATACAGATAAATAAATACAGATGTGGGAATCTATCGGCAGGACTCCGAGTTCAGCAGTGCGATGGTGTTATTGTAGAAGCTACTCTCATCCTGCTGGTGCGGGACCTGAGGCTCCTGTACCGCCTCCCCGATGGTAGGAGGGCAAACAGTCCATGGTTAGGGTGGGAGGGTCCTTGATGATCTTCCCAGCCCGTCTCAGACACCGTTTTCGGTGGAGGGCATCCAAAGCAGGGAGCGGGACACCGATGATGTGCTGGGCGGTTTTCACCACCCGTTGTAGTGCCTTCCTGTCTGCTACGGTGCAACTGCTGTACCATACCGTAAAGCAGGTGGTCAGGATGCTTTCGATGGTACAGCGGTAGAAGTTGGTCAGGATCTGGGGGGACAGGTGGGCTTTTTTGAGCCTCCTCAGGAAGTAAAAGGCGCTGCAGCGCCTTTTGACCAGCTTGGAGGTATTGAGGGACCAGGACAGATCCTCCGAGATGTGTACCCCGAGGAATTTGTAGTTGGAGACCCGCTCCACCTCAGTCCCGTTTATATGGATGGGGGTGTGTCTGCCCCCTCTGTTCTTCCTGAAGTCGACAATGATCTCCTTCGTCTTTTGGGAGTTGAGGACGAGGTTGTTATTGGCACACCAGGTTGTCAGGTGCTGGACCTCCTCCCTGTAGGCTGACTCGTCGTTATCGCTGATCAGTCCTACCACCGTGGTGTCGTCGGCAAATTTTATGATGGCATTGGAGCTAAACTTAGGGATGCAGTCATGGGTGAAGAGAGAGTAGAGGAGAGGACTGAGCACACAGCCCTGTGGCACGCCAGTGTTCAGTGTTATAGTGGAGGAGGTGAGGTTGTTGATCCTAACAGACTGGGGTCTGTTAGTGAGGAAATCCAGTGTCCAATTGCAGAGGGAAGTGGAGATGCCAAGACCGCTGAGTTTGGTGATCAAGCTAGCGGGTATGACAGTGTTAAAGGCGAACTGAAGTCGATGAACAGCAGCCTGATGTAGGTGTTATTGCTGTCCAGGTGGGTCAGGGCAGAGTGTAGGGCCGCAGATATGGCGTCTTCTGTAGACCTATTGGTCCGGTAGGCAAACTGATGGGGGTCCAGTGTGGGGGGGAGGCTGGCTTTGAGGTGAGCCAAGATCAGCCGCTCGAAGCACTTGGCGATGACAGTGGTGAGTGCCACTGGCCGGAAATCGTTGAGACTCTCTGTCGCTGATTGTTTGGGCACTGGCACAATGGTAGATGTCTTGAGGCAAGTGGCGACGACACCTGGGCCAGTGACAGATTGAAGATGTCAGTGAGGACCAGGATAGTTGTCCAGCACATGCCCTGAGCACCCGCCCGGGGATGCCATCGGGGCCGGCAGCTTTGTGCTCATTCACCTTGCTCAGTGCATCTTGTACAGCAGAGGTGGAGAGACTGAGGGGTTGTTCATGCGGGGGTGGAGCAACTTTGATGGCAGGAGTTTTGTTGTCCCGGTCGAAGCGGGCGTAGAAATAGTTTAGCTCGTCAGGAAAGGGAGGCATTGTCTGGGGGGGGCTGTTGACTTTATGGTAATCGGCAATGGATTTGATTCCTTGCCACATGCGCCTGGGGTCAGAGTTATTTCGGAAATGCTCCTCAATCCGCCGTTTGTGATTAAGTTTAGCATTCCTAATTCCCTTTTTCAGATTGGCCCTGGATGAGCTGTAACCCTCAGCATCGCCAGATTTAAAAGCGGCGTCGTGAGCCTTCAGCAGGAGTCTGACCTCCCTGCTCATCCACGGCTTCTGGTTAGGGAAGGTCCTTATTACTTTGTGGGTAGTGACGTTGTCCGTGCAGAATTTTTATGTAGTCCAGAACGGTTGAGGTGTATGAGTTGATGTCCACTTGGGAGTTGGAAGGTGGCCTGGGTGGCAAACAGACTCCAGTCTGTTTGCTGAAACTGTTCCTGTAAGACAGAGACAGCCCCCTCTGGCCAGACCTTCACTGACCTTACGGAAGGTTTCACACGTCTGATCAGAGGTGTGTATTTGGGGAGCAGGAACAGAGAGAGGTGGTCAGACTGTCCCAGGTGGGGGAGGGGGAGGGCTTTGTATGCATCAGCAATGTTGGTGAATACTAGGTCCAGAGTCTTGTTTCCTCTGGTTGGGCAGGTGACATGTTGGTGGAATCTGGGGAGTACAGTTTTAAGGTTAGAATGGTTCAAAATCACCTGCAGCAATAAAGGCCCCCTCTGGGTGTGCAGTTAGTTGTCTGCTGATAGCAGCTTGCAGCGCTTCCATTGCTAGCCTGGCATTAGCGTCCGGGGCTACATAGACTGCAGTGATAACAGTCGATGTGAATTCCCTGGGCAGATAGAAGGGCCTGCACTTTATCATCAGGTATTCCAGGTCAGCAGTGCAGTGACTACTAATCCTGACAGTGTCTGTACACCATGAGTTATTCACATAAATGCACAGTCCGCCGCCCTTGGTCTTACCGGAGTCCTCCGCTGTTCTATCGGCCCTGAAGACAGTGCGCCCCCTCCAGCTCGATGGCGTTGTCCGGTATGTTGTCAGTGAGCCATGTTTCGATGAAGACCATGGCGTTGCAGTCGGCGATCCGGTTGTGTGTGGTGATCCGCAGCCGCAGTCATCGATTTTACTCACCAGGGACCGGACATTCGCGAGGAAAATGCTGGGCAGAGCTGGCTGGTGCGGGTTTGATCTCAGCCTCGCTCGACAGCCTCCGCGCTTCCCACGTCTCTGCTTGCGGTCCCTGCGCCGCCTCCGGGCACTTGCTGTCGGGGGAGCTGGCCCGTTAGACCCCGGTGACCTGACGATCTCCGGCGGCAGTTGAAAAGTCGCTTCTGGGGCTCGTTACGTTACGCTCGTTACATCACCCTCTAATGAGCCCAGATGAGCTACTGAGCATCAGAAACAGGAGAGGGTCATAGGTTACGCGCGCCTGCATCGCCATTCAATAACATCACACTTCCCAGCTTAAATGTACTCTGATTCCCTTGCATTCATCAACATCCATCAATATCCATCTCGAGAAATATATTTAATGAGTCAAAAAACACTTCTGAATGGAATAAATAGACCGCTCCCACAGTTTGTAAGGACAATATTAAGGAGCAATTACATGAAAACAAATAACCTTATTCCCAGGTTTAGAATCAGCGTTGCAAACATCTTACCTTATTTTACAGTCACTTTAACTCCTAATGCAATTTTTTTTTTTACCAACAGACAAGTTTCAGAAGTTGGTAGACATTTTCTGAAAAGAACATTTAATAATTGCTTTGCCACATTTTCAGTATTGATCCTTTTTATAAGACACCTACATTTATCAAATAGGTGTTTGAATTCAGTATTACCTCAAGAAAGGCATTCCATAATAACCTTATTGCTGTGACTTTAGTTGTTTAGTACTGAATACAGCAAAGACATTATCAAAATAAATGCTGACATTTCATGGAACATTATTCATGTCCATTTTGAGCAACACTCCAATGTTGCTTAAAATGCAAATCTAATCCTCAGGAAGTGGAAATCCAACAGCTTTGCTAAAAGTGAATGAATAAACAGCTGTGAAAATAAATGCCACAAAATAAGTTACTACAGTTACTGGCCGTTAGTCGCAACACACTTTAGAATTCTCTGGCACTAATCACCAAATTCATCAGTAAGTTCCTCATCGTTTGAAGTTTTCCAATAACTTCCCATTATTTTACTTTGTATTCTAAGTTAAGGTTTGTTCCATCCTTTCCCAAATGTGCTCATATTGCTGGGCAGAGAATGGGCTGGAAACTCAGGACTGATGGCGATCCAAGTTCTTCAAGCAAGCCAAGGCACGGACTCAAGAGAGTCTGCATCCATACTCTGGCTGAGTCTGTAATCTGAGGTAATGCATTGGAATGACTGATGATACCAAAGGCACTTCTCATTGGGATAGGCCAATTAAAATTGACCTTCAATCTACAGCAGTAAAGACCTGCTTGCTTTCCCTACTGTTTATATTCTTTACAGAATCTCTCAAATTACTTCTCAACCAGAGAAGTACTTCCAAGAGAAAGGTACTCTTGTAACATAGAACTTTGTATACATTAGCTTCTGCGCACAGCAACATGATAATGTTTAGTTTAGTTTAGTTTATTGTCACGTGTACCGAGCTACAGTGACAAGCTTTTTTGTTGCATCCCTATCCAATAGGCTTAGATGATTACAATCTAGCCGCCCTCAGTGTACAGATACAGGATACAGGGAATAATGTTTAGTGCATTATAAAGTCCAGTAATGTTCAATTAAAGATCATCCGAGCGTCTCCAATGAAGTCGATGGTAGCCCAGACCGCTCTCTAATTGGTGATAAGGGTTCAGTTGCCTGATAACAGCTGGGAGCAAGCTGTCCCTGAATCTGTACGTCTGCATTTTCACACTTCTGTACCTTACGCCTGATGGGAGAGGGGAGAAGAGGGAGAGGGGAGAGAACGAAACTCATGCTTGATACGCTGGTGGCCTTGCTGAGGCAGCGTAAAGTGTAGATGGAGTCAATGGAAGGGAGGATTGTTTGTGTGATGTTCTGGGCAGCGTCCACAATTCTCTGCAATTTCTTGCTGTATTGGAAGGAGCTATTCCCAAACCATTGTGTGTTGCATTCTGATAATATGCTTTCAACGGCAAATCTGTAGAAGTTGGTGAGAGTTGATGGGGATGTACCAAACATTCTAAGCCTTCTTAAGAAGTCGAGGCATTGGTGTGTTTTTCTTGTCCATTGCTTCAATATGGTTGACATTAATTTATCTTAGTTATGTTGGCTGAGGAATAAATATTGGCCAGAACACCAGGGATATTTCCCTTGACTGTATTCAAAATGGTGTTGTGGGATCTTTTACTTCCACTTGAGTGAGTAGATCCAGCTTTGGTTAAGGTGCTGATGGAGCAACACTCACACAATATTGGAACAGCAGTCCAGATGTTTATGTCCCAGTCTTACCTTCTGACTTAGAGCAGAGGTAAGAAGACTATCAAGGTATCGAAAACCAATCCAATTGGCGGTGTTGTGTGGAATGCAAAACCAGCAATCTGAATAACATCCAAAGATGATGTCTGGCACATGAAGATGTTCCAGATTTCCCAAGAAGTCCTTGTCACCATCATTCTGACAATGCACTGATGTTGGAGTTCTCAAAGGGCATTAACTTCAGTCACTTCCACTGCAGCTAGGCTGTGAAGTCTGAACATTGAGTCTGAGCCAGTTTCAGAAACTAAATCAATGGAAGAGAATGGCTGCAAGAGCCATTACATTTCAGGTAACTTGCATTATTTTGAAGTAATTAACTTAAACTTATTTTATTCTAACCGCAATGTTCTGGTGTTTACAATTATATATATTTTTAAAAAGGTCTTTGTAAAAATTAATAATTTTTCAAAGTTTCTATTACTTTAACATTGTTGCAATATAAAATCTTGATTGCTAATAAATATATGGAATTGGAAATACAATGGTTAAAGTAGCAATTCATCACTGATTTTATTTGATCAACGTTCAGTGTGGTGGCAGCAATGGATTATACGACATATCTAAAAATTTAGTTAAAGTGACTTCAGTGGAGCTGAATTCCTGAAGTAGAGTACAGTGAGACTCTGATAATTCGCTCTTGTGTATTTGGAAATCGTGATGGTTTGGCGCCTGGCTCAGCAGTAATGCTTCCCTCTGTCTTCTCAGGACTCTGCACTCCGTTCCACCCATGATGGTCCCAGTTTCAGTGCTCCCTTCCAGTTGCTGGGGTTGAGATTCCCATGCTCCTTCCACACTTCAGGGACCCCGTTCCTGCCCTCTCTTACACTCATGGGGTTTACAATTGCCATACCTCCTTCCACTTAGAGGGGTCCCTGTTGCCGTACTCCCTTCCATTCATGAGGGTCCCAATCTCCATGCCTCTTCACTCATGGGTTCCTAGTTTCCACACTCCCTTACACTCATGCAGGTCCCAATTTTCATACTCCCTGTATTCACTGGAATTTAGAAGGATGAGAGCTTATAGAAATGTATAAAATTATTAAGGGATTAGACACGCTAGTTGCAAGAAACATGTTCCCAATGTTGCGGGAGTCCAGAACCAGGGGCCACAGTTTAAGAATAAGAGGTATGCCATTTAGAACTGAGATGAGGAAAAATATTTTCACACAGAGAGTTGTGAATTTGTGGAATTCTCTGCCTCAGAAGGCAGTGGAGGCCGATTCACTGGATGCATTCAAAAGAGAGTTCGATAGAGCTCTTAGGACTAGCGGAATCGAGGGATATGGATAGAAGATGGCGGACTGCATGAGTGGTGCGCCATTGTGTATGGCTGCTCTGCCTGCAGTCCGTCCTTTCACCAACCTTTTTAATTTTTATTTTCTGTCCTGTTAAAAAACAAATGTTAGTTGGAGGTCTTTTATGTGGTGGGTGGGGGAGGGGAAGGGGGAAACTTTATTTTCCTAGTCCCTATCTGGTCAGAGAGGCGGCTTCCCTCCAAGCTGCTTCTTCGCCCCCTTCCACGCAGCCTACCATCAAAATTGGAGCGGCATTTTCCTGTCGGGACCGGCTCGGACAACAGCTTGGGCGGCGGCACAGCGCTGGGACACCAACACGGAGCGGGCGATCCTTATTGGGTCGCCGTGCGGTAAGCTCCGGAGTGCGGTGACCGCTGACTCCAACATCCGAGGAGCTGTAGCTGCGGAGTGTCCAGCCGCGGGCGGCGCTGGACTTGGAACACCGCGGAGCCTGGGATCCAAGATCGCCAGTTTGGAGCTCCAGCCACGCAGCCTGAGGACTACGCGGTCGCCGGGAAGGAAGCGTGGCTCCAGACATTTCCAAGCCGCCGAGGAGTGTTCACCTGACCCGGAGTTCCAGCTTTCCCGGCAAAGAGGGCCTATAACATCGGACGGGCTGCGGAGGCCACAATAGGCCCCGACCTCGGGTGTTTCACAGAGGAAGAGGAAATAACTTTTTGATGCTTTTCCCCACTGTCGAAAATGTTGTTTCTGTTGTGGAGGGACAACATGAATGTTGAATTCTATAATGTGTTGTGTCATTTTTCTTATTTTTTATTTTTCAATGGATGTACGGAAACTTTATTATTTATTTTATGTAAAGCACTTTGGTTTCAACGCAAGTTGATTTAAACGTGCTATATAAATAAAATTTACTTTACTTTACTAGAAGGCAGGAATGAGGTACTGATCAGCCATGATCACATTGAATGACGGTGCTGGCTCGAGGGAGAATGGCCTACTGCTGCACCTATTATCCATGTATCTATGTATCATTCATGAGGTCCCATTCTCCATGCCCCCTATCAATAGACAATAGACAATAGGTGCAGGAGTAGGCCATTTGGCCCTTCGAGCCAGCACCGCCATTCAATGTGATCATGGCTGATCACCCCCAATCAGTATCCCGTTCCTGCCTTCTCCCCATATCCCCTGACTCCGCTATTTTTAAGAGCCCTATCTAGCTCTCTCTTGAAAGCATCCAGAGAACCTGTGTCCACCACCTTCTGAGGCAGAGAATTCCACAGACTCACCACTCTCTGTGAGAAAAAGTGTTTCTTCGTCTCCGTTCTAAATGGCTTACTCCTTCTCCTTAAACTGTGGCCCCTGGTTCTGGACTCCCCCAACATCAGGAACATGTTTCCTGCCTCTAGTGTGTCCAAGCCCTTAACAATCTTATATGTTTCAATGAGATCACCTCTCATCCTTCTAAACTCCAGAGTGTACAAGCCCAGCTGCTCTATTCTCTCAGCATATGACAGTCCCGCCATCCTGGAAATTAACCTTGTACCCATGGGGATCCCAGTTTTGACGCCCTCTTCACTTATGGAGGTTGCAGTTTCCACACTCTTACATTTATGGGGCTCTCAGTTTTGCATGCTCCACATCCACTCACCAGAGCCCCAGTTTCCCAGCATGCCCTGTCAACTTGCCAGGGCCTCGGTTCCATGCTCCCTTCCACTCCCCAAGGTCGGTGTCCCTTTAAACCTACCTGGTTTCCTGAAAATGTTTTATAAAGCTGCCTAACATTGTTAAAAATATGACTTATGCGTGTGTGTGTGTGTGTGTATGTATGTGTGTGTGGAGTATTATTTAATCTAACATCAATGATCTGGAAAATCTGTTTATCCGACACCAAAGTCTAATGTGCCAGATTATTTGAGTTATACTGTTCGAAGTGGTTTTGCCACTATACCATGCAGTTTGTACAGTTGACCAAGGCTGAAGTTCCACTTGTTTTAAATAGCACTCCTGAAACAGATACAGCAGTAGATTGGCAGAAATGACTTTCATGTCAGCACCAAAATGCTGGTGGTGGTGTTCTTCTTCTCACGTATGGCAATGCACAGCCTAAAGTTGTCGGACAACTTGTTTCTATTTGATCCTATTTGATTGTGCACACCTGGTTGATTTGCATTAGTCAAAACAGGGCGGACCCACGTGAAGGTTGCAAATCTCCCACCCTGCTGGTTGGTGTTGACCGGGAAGCAAACAACTAGCAGAGATCAAACCTTTCTGTTCTGAGGGGTTGCTGTTGTCAGGTGACAGCTTTACTAACTCTCACCATCCAGCAGCAGTGAAGTCTGCTAAACCTGCTAAATGATGTTTATTCCACAATGAATAATTCTCACAGCCAGGAAACTAGGAAGTAAAAGGCAATTTCATAATTTGAAGCAAAATTAAAAATTGGGAATTATATATGAGATATGGCAGAAACTGAGGCATCATAAACAAATTTTAAACTAAGTAATTTTTACTGCTTTAAAATTTTATGGAATTGTTAACTAGAGAAATTAAATATATTAGATATATTTGGTTCTTTAGGGTTAGAAGGTTTGCTGTGCAGTAATTATGACATTATTGTGTGATAAATTCAGCCGTGCATCATTCTACAAAGATTAATGGTTTCAGGGTTCTTTGAACAAGGGAATTTATGAGTTTAAAAATCCACGGCAATTCAGAAGTTTTGAATATTTCCTACTGTGGAGAAGAACAGCTTCTGATTTTTTTCACGTGCAGCTTCCACAGGCTGTTATCTGGAGTCAAGAGTGTTTTTATTGTCATATGTTCCAGATAGAACAATGAAATTCTTTACTTGTTGCAGCACAACAGAATATGTAAACATAATGCACTGTAAACAATATGATAAACGAGAGTGCAAAAAAGTTTTCAGTGCGTATATATGCACATACTCACAAGTACGCACACACACACACACTCCCACACACACACACATATATACATATATATATATATATACACACATAACACACATACTCAAAAAAACAAACAATAGTAGGATATAATAATAATAATTAATAATAATAGTCTATTGTAGTTCAGAGCTTATTTGTGGTTGTAGTGTTTAATAGCCTGATAACTATGGGAAAGCAGCTGTTCCTGAACCTGGACATTACAGTTTTCAGGCTCTTGTACCTTCTTCCCGATGGCAGTGGTGAACTGAGTGTGTGGCGAGGATGCTGTGGGTCTCTGATGATGCTGGCTACCGATAAATCCCTTTGATGGTGGGGAGGTCAGAGCCAGTGATGGTTGGGCAGTGTTCAGCGTTGCATTGTAATGATGGTGAATATTTAGCCAAAATTACTACTGCAATACCATGATCTGACTTTCAGCACAGATGCTCAAAGTTCAAATCCAGGGCATGCTGCTCTGAATATCGTCTCCTGCCAACTAATTATGTGTGCATTCAAATTAAAGACAAGCTAATTCTTAAACGGAAAAAAAATTGTGAGAGTAAATTCAGTGAACATGAATGTGGAGTCTTTGATCTTTATTGGTACTAACATTTTACAAATCCACACAAGAATATACTCTAAGATGTGGCCACTTTAACCTTTTTACATGGTTATTTTAAAAGCACTTCCTGATCACAGTGGACATTTTAAGTAAATCATCTGCTTTTTGCAGCACTTTATGCCTTTCTTGCTTGAAAATTGTTCTTAGAAGCAGATGTGTATGAATCGTGGGAACTTTAAAAAACAATTAAGATGTTTCTGGACTATCTTTCAAGTCATTCTGACTTGAGGGCACAGTGGAAAACAGTTAAGTTATAAGGTTCTTTTTTTTGTTTCTTCCTTCCTTCCTTCTGCATTGATGTATTCATGCCCATGTTAATCTCTCAGGGCAACTGGGTTTTCAAATATTTCCATCCTTTGGTTCCTGGGGATGTGGCTGTAGTGGCCCCAAGTGGCTCTCAGATCTGTGGCTGCAGAGGCTCAGGAGGGGGCATTCAGGTATGTGGATAGAATAGCCGCAAAGGGCCTTTGGATATGTGGCCTTGAGTGGCCCCAGGGCCCCTATGCATGTGGCTACAATAGCTATGAGTACGCCATGGTATGTGGATGTAGTAACCCAAAGGGCCTCTGGGTTTGTTGTCTAGCAGTGCTGGGGTTTCGATGTAGGTCGCTGCAATAACATTGATGAGTACCTGGTATGTGGTTGTATTAACCCAAGGGATCTCTGGTATGTGGATGTAGTAATATGGACGGATCCCCTCATATGCACAACTGTCGTAGTCATACGGCACGGAAACAGGCCCAACGTGCCCGTGCTGACAAGGATGCCACATCTAAGTTAGTCTGCATTTGGCCCATATTCCTCCAAAACTTTCCCATCCAACTTTCCTAGCTAACTGTAACATGACATTCCAACTTTTATATTTAAACAGCCGAGCTAAATTTGAGAGGATGTTGGGGAAAAACTGACGAGTTCTGCAATCGGTCCAAGGTGCCCCCAGGTTTACGGCTGCAGTGGACCTGAGAGACTCCCAGTATGTGGCTGCAGTGGCTCTGTCGACACTGGAGGGCTTGACTTTGCAGCAACCTCCTCACAAAAGCTCAGGTCAGCAGAGTTGTAAAACTTTCTTTCATTCCTCATGGCTCTAATACAAAATTTGGATGAAGTGCAAGTTGTGAGGAAGATGCAGAGAAGCCTAATGGGGATATAAACGAGTTAAGTTGGTGGATAAGGGGATGTCAAATGCACATAACATGGAAAAATGTGATATAGGGAAAAAAGCACAAATAAAGTATCATCTAAAAGATGTAAGATGAAAGAGATGGGTGTTCTTGCACGGACCAGTGAGGGGGAACTTGTTACTATTGATGGTCTGAGTGATCCTCTCTTCGATCCACTTTATGTCTCATGCATTATAATATTAATACACAGCCTTTACTCTTTTCTGAAAGGTAAGAAAAATAGCAATAAATGTAGATTATAATTTGTAACTGTAGGTTTTTTTTAAATGAATAAGTATACTGCAAGTTTAATTACATGTTTCAAGTTTCTTTTATAATACCTAAAAGAATAATTTACACTGAAACTATCATAGAAATATTTCTATATGAGTGGAATTCCTCCAGACCATGTGAATATCGAATGGGACAATGGGGATGGCCATATTTATTATTTACAGTGGGTTCCTGAACCAGTGTGAGTGCGAGAGAGAGACATGAGTCAAGTATGTGTCATGGGTACTGACAATGGAACAATGAAATTCTAACTTACAACAGCTTAACAGGCCTGTGAATGCACGATTGGAAGCCCCGCCAACAGTCTGTCTGTTTTTTTGTCATTTTTATAATTTTTAGTGTGTGTTAAAAGTCTGTGTAGATGTTCTCCAGTTTGTTTTATTTGGGGGGGGGGGGTGGGAGTCGGGGGACACTTTTTTCAGTTTCTTACCTTGCTGGAGGTAGATTATTTTCCAGATTGCATCTCCAGTCTCTCTGCGGCCTACCATCAATGGAGCTGGAGTCCTCCTTGGACTGACCTTGAGCCTCACCGCGAGGCATGGACTTAACATTTTGCAAACGATTTTATAGATATGTGAAGAGAAAAAGGTTAGTTAAAACAAATGTAGGTCCCTTGCAGTCAGATACTGGTGAATTGATCATGGGGAACAAGGACATGGCAGACCAATTGAATAACTACTTTGGTTCTGTCTTCACAAAGGAAGACATAAAATAATCTGCCGTAAATAGCTGGGGACCAGGGGTCAGATGAGATGGAGGAACTGAGTGAAATCCAGGTTAGCCGGGAAGTGGTGTTCGGTTAAATTTAATGGATTTAAAGGCCGATAAATCCCCAGGGCCAGGTAGGCTGCATCCCAGAGTACTTAAGGAAGTAGCCCCAGAAATAGTGGATGCATTAGTGATACTTTTTCAAAACTCTTTAGATTCTGGAGTAGTTCCTGAGGATTGGAGGGTAGCTAATGTAACCCCACTTTTTAAAAAGAGAGGGAGAGAGAAAACGGGGAATTACAGACCAGTTAGTCTAACATCGGTAGTGGGGAAACTGCTAGAGTCAGTTATTAAAGATGGGATAGCAGCACATTTGGAAAGCGGTGAAATCATTGGACAATGTCAGCATGGATTTATGAAAGGTAAATCATGTCAGACGAATCTTATAGAATTTTTTGAGGATGTAACTAGTAGAGTGGATAAGGGAGAACCTGTGGATGTGTTATATCTGAACTTTCAGAAGGCTTTCGACAAGATCCCACATAAGAGATTAGCATACAAACTTAAAGCACATGGTATTGGGGGTTCAGTATTGATGTGGATAGAGAACTGGCTGGTTGACAGGAAGCAAAGAGTAGGAGTAAACGGTCCTTTTCAGAATGACAGGCAGTGACTAGTGGGGTACCGCAAGGCTCAGTGCTGGGACCCCAGCTATTTACAATATGTATTAATGATCTGGATGAGGGAATTGAATGCAACATCTCCAAGTTTGCAGATGACACAAACCTGGGGGGCAGCGTTAGCTGTGAGGAGGATGCTAGGAGGCTGCAAGGTGACTTGGATAGGTTGGGTGAGTGGGCAGATGCAGTATAATGTGGATAAATGTGAGGTTATCCACTTTGGCAGCAAAAACAGGAGGGTAGACTATTATCTGAATGGTGGCCGATTAGGAAAAGGGGACATGCAACGAGACCTGGGTGTCACGGTACACCAGTCATTGGAAGTAGGCATGCAGGTGCAGCAGGCTGTGAAGAAAGCAAATGGTATGTTGGCATTATAGCATAAGGATTTGTGTACAAGAGCAGGGAGGTTCTACTACAGCTGTACTTGGTGAGGCCACCTGAGGCCACACCTGGAGTATTGTGTACAGTTTTGGTCTCCTTATCTGAGGAAAGACATTCTTGCCATAGAGGATATACAGAGAAGGTTCACCAGACTGATTCCTGGGATGGCAGGACTTCCATATGAAGAAAGGCTGGATAGACTCAGCTTGTACTCACTGGAATTTAGGAGATTGAGGGGGGATCTTATAGAGACTTACAAAATTCTTAAGTGGTTGGACAGGCTAGATGCAGGAAGATTGTTCCCGATGTTGGGGAATTCCAGAACAAGGGGTCACAGTTTAAGGATAAGGGGGAAGTCTTTTTAGGACCGAGATGAGAAGATCTTTTTTCACACAGAGGGTGGTGAGTCTGTGGAATTCTCTGCCACAGAAGATTGTTGAGGCCAGTTCATTGGCTATATTTAAGAGGGAGTTAGATGTGGCCCTTGTGGCTAAAGGGATCAGGGGCTATGGAGAGAAGGCAGGTCCAGGATACTGAGTTGGATGATCAGCCATGATCATATTGAATGGCGGTGCAGGCTCGAAGGGCCGAATGGCCTACTCCTGCACCTATTTTCTATGATTCTATGATTCTATAACATCAGAACCGATGTTAAGCCTTGCCTGGGATCGCTCTCCAACCGCAGCCTGTGGACGTTACTATTGTGAGCTCGCAGTCTCGGGAGAGACCGTGGATGTCGGGAGCTCCAACGACGCAATGAAGGGAAGAGATTTGAACTTTTTTTCGCCTTCCATCAAGTGAGGAATACGGAGGAGTCACTGTGGTGGATGTTAATGTTAAAATGTGTTTTGTGTGTTCCATTGCTTTATATGTGTTTAAATGAAATTCCTCATATGTTGCAAAACACTTGGCTAATAAAGTATTATTGTGATTGTGATTGATTGTGATGATACATTATTTTATTTTTTAAATTCAATAACCGTAATACTTGTGCAAAAACAAATCTGTCCTCAGTGCAACCAGAGACAGTCCAGAGATGTTCATAGTTGCTGATGGTCATGTTGTGTAATGTTCAAGAGCCTGATGGTTGTTGGAAGAAGCTGAGAAGATGGGTATCACAGGTTATGGGGAGAAGGCAGGAGAATGGGGTTACGAGGGAGAGATTGATCAGCCATGATTTAATGGCGGAGTGGTGGGCCGAATGGCCTAATTCTACTCCTATCAGTTATGACCTTATGAAGCTCTTCTTGAACAAATGGCCAAAATAGTTGTATTACATTTACATTTATTTATTTTTGTAGCTGGTTGCATGCCTGCTCATATGGAGGAAAGGATACACAGGATCATCCGATTCCATGAATACAAGTCTTCCCGTGCCAGGGAATGCTTTAATTTGTGAAACAAATTAAATTTTCTCTGGGTAGAAAAGTAGGTTAAATCAAACGGGTGGATACAGACCAAACAGAAGTGACAATTGCCAACACTTAACTAAAAGTTGGCTGATTTGGCCGGCTTCAAGGCTCACGCCAGATACTTTTCCCCCAGGGTTGAAATGTTAAAGTCTAGAGGGCATAGCTTTAAAGTGAGAAGGCCAAAGATACCGGGCCTGTTTTTTTTTTTAAATAGAGGGTGGTGGTGCCTCAAAAGCATTTCCAGAGGTGGTTGTGGAGGCAGATATGATATATGACACAAAAATGCTGGAGTAACTCAGCGGGACAGGCAGCATCTCTGGAGAGAAGGAATGGGTGACGTTTTGGGTCGAGACCCTTCTTCAGACTGATGTCAGGGGAGTGGGCCACTCGGAGATAAAATGTAGTTGGAGACAGTAAGATTGGTAGGAGAACTGAGATGGGGAGGGGATGGAGAAAGAGGAAAAGCAAGGGCTTTACTACACGTATTGGGATTTAAATTGCTCTTTGCACATTGATATGCAAAGAATTGAAGGATATGGTTCATGCGCTGGTAAATAAGATTATTTCATAGTTCATGTTCCACACAGACATTGTGGGCCGAAGGGCCTGTACCTGTGCTGTACTATTCTATGTTCTTTAAAGAGAGATTGAAATGTTTATCTAAAAACTGTATCTGTCTCTCTGTCACGGTTTCAGAGCTCCTGCACACCATTCATTTTGACTCTGAATGTGCCAATAATAATTTTCAAAGTAGGTTACTCAATGCAGGCCTTGATTAAACCAGCCAGAACTTGATTCTAGACCTTGTGACATGTTATAAATAATCCTTCGATTAGTTTCATTAAGGTTGACTGGAAACACACCTGCATTCAGGTGAAGAAACAAGATACTAACTGAAAAATCTGCTGGAGATGCTTCAAAGTGAAAGAGGTCTGACCTCTGTCTAATGACATATAATTAAAAAAATACAGAATTACTGGTATAGGCCTGTTGCCACATTAAAGGATGTGCCTCTAAGGCAGAAGATCAAATTGAAAATGTTCCCTGTTCCCTTTCGTTCATTCACAGGTCCTTTTGTATAACGCATAATGGTTTATGATAATGTAAAATGCAGGAGTGCCAGGAATTCTTACATCCACTTTATATTCAACCATTGTACAAAACAAACAAGCCTTGAACTCTTTTGTTGCTGGTTTGGAATATAACCAAAACCATATGTATACACAAGCTGGAGATATTTTTGGCGAGAGTTACTTTCTTAATTTCTGTTCTGTGTTGCTGTGTTCCTATGGTGACACAACCATTGACTCAAAAGTTAGAGGTGATGCATTCATTGTTTGAGTTTTCTTGATGCAGTTTTATACTGATGTGTGAGTTCACAATGTTTTCAGTCTGTGTACGAGTGCTTTAGTGTAAAAAGCAATAGTGCATTTAACAATTGTGAAACAAAGTATTCAGAATACATAGAAACATAGAAAATAGGTGCAGGAGTAGGTCATACAGCCCTTCGAGCCTGTACCGCCATTCAATATGATCATGGCTGATCATCCAACTCAGTATCCCGTACCCGCCTTCTCTCCATACCCCCTGATCCCTTTAGCCACCTGGGCCACATCTAACTCCCTCTTAAATATAACCAATGAAGTGGCCTCAACTACCTTCTGTGGCAGAGAATTCCAGGGATTCACCACTCTCTGTGTGAAAAATGTTTTTCTCATCTCGGTCCTAAAATATTTCCCCCTTATCCTTAAACTGTGACCCATTGTTCTGGACTTCCCCAACAGCAGGAACAATCTTCCTGCATCCAGCCTGTCCAATCCCTAAAGAATTTGGTAAGTTTTTATAAGATTCCCCCCTCAATCTTCTAAATTCTAGCGAGTACAAGCCGAGTCTATCCAGTCATTCTTCATATGAAAGTCCTGACATCCCAGGAATCAGTCTGGTGAACCTTCTCTGTACTCTCTCTTTGGCAAGAATGTCTTTCCTCAGATTTGGAGACCAAAGCTGTACGCAATACTCCAGGTGTGGTCTCACCAAGATCCTGTACAACTGCAGCAGAACCTCCCTGCTCCTGTACTCAAACCCTTTTGCTATGAATGCTAACATACCATTTGCTTTCTTCACTGCCTGCTGCACCTGCATGCCTACTTTCAATGACTGGTGTACCATGACACCCAGGTCTTGTTGCATCTCCCCTTTTCCTAATTGGCCACCATTCAGTAGTCTCCTGTTTTTGCCACCAAAGTGGATAACCTCACATTTATCCACATTATACTGCATCTGCCATGCATTTGCCCACTCACCCAGCCTATCCAAGTCACCTTGCAGCCTCCTAGCAGCCTCCTCACAGCTAACACTGCCCCCCAGCTTCATGTCATCCGCAAACTTGGAGATGTTGCATTCAATTCCCTCGTCCGAATCATTAATATATATTGTAAATATCTGGGGTCCCAACACTGAGCCTTGCCGTACCCCACTAGTCACTGCCTGCCATTCTGAAAAGGACCCGTTTACTCCTACTCTTTGCTTCCTGTCTGCCAGCCAGTTCTCTATCCACATCAATACTGAACCCCCAATACCGTGTGCTTTAAGTTTGTATACTAATCTCTAATGTGGGATCTTATCGAAAACCTTCTGAAAGTCTAGATATAACACATCCACTGGTTCTCCCTTATCCATTCTATTACATCTTCAAAAAATTCTATAAGATTCGGCTGACATGATTTACCTTTCATAAATCCATGCTGACATTGTCCAATGATTTCACCACTTTCCAAATGTGCTGCTATCCCATCTTTAATAACTGACTCTAGCAGTTTCCCCACTACCGATGTTAGACTAACTGGTCTGTAATTCCCCGTTTTCTCTCTCCCTCCCTTTTTAAAAAGTGGGGTTACATTAGCTACCCTCCAATCCTCAGGAACTACTCCAGAATCTAAAGAGTTTTGAAAAAGTATCACTAATGCATCCACTATTTCCGGGGCTACTTCCTTAAGTACTCTGGGATGCAGCCACTATCTGGCCCTGGGGATTTATTGGGCTTTAATCCATTCAATTTACCTAACACCACTTCCCGGCTAACCTGGATTTCACTCAGTTCCTCCATCTCATTTGACCCCCGGTCCCCTGCTATTTCTGACAGATTATTTATGTCTTCCTTAGTGAAGACAGAACCAAAGTAGTTATTCAATTTTTCTTTTTTCAATTTATTCAATTGGTCTTTTTTCAATTTATTCAATACGAGTTTGGATCAATCTGCAATAACCAAGTTACACCTCATTAATGCAGTTAATGGCTTGCGAAGAAACTTCAGAGGAGCAAACATTTGCCAATCCAGAGGCAAAGTGGGAGTGAAACTAACATTTGTTAATCTATCATGATTTGTGGACACTGTAAAAAAGGGCAGCACTTAACCAAGTGCTCTGGGATGCAGACTATCTGGCCCTGGCGACATCAAGTTAATGGGACTCAAGGCAAAACTCTCCTCCATTCTGTAGCTGCAACATAAGGAAGATGATTGCAATTGTCTCCTCAGGAGATGAGTGTCGGAACTCCTCAAGCCTGTGTGTTAGGCCCAACTGTATTGATCAGTTTCATCAATTACTTTCCTTGGATCATAAACTCAGAAGTGGGAATGTTTAATGAATTTATTCCATTGACAGCTTCTATAGGACTTTAATTAGGGCGCATTTGGAGCATTGTGTGCAGCTCTGGTCAACCCATTACAGGAACAATGTGGAGGCTTTGGAGAGGAAGTTCTGAGGAGGTTTACCAGAATTCTTCCTGGATTAGAGGGTTTCTAGAGGGAGAGGTTGGTTAGTCATGAATTGTTTGCTACGGAATGTCGGAGGTTAAAAGGAAACTTGACAGGTGAGGACTAGATAGACAGTCAGAAACTTTTTCCCAGGTGTAAATATCCAAGACTAGAAGCACAGCTCTAAGGTGGGGGGGGTTAACACAGAACGTAGAGAGGGACAGGAATGCATCACCACAGGTGGCGGTAGTGGCAGATATGATAGTGCCGTTTAAGAGGCTTTTAAAAATAGGCACATGGAAGTGCAAGGAATAAAGGAATATGGATTATGTGCAGGCAGATGAGCAGTTTAACTTGGCATCATGTTTCACACAAACATTGTCGGCAGAAGCACCCATTCTTGTGCTCTGATCCATATTCTCAGAAAACAGAATAATCCAAATCCACTTGCAGCATGTCCAGATAACATCCCACAATGAGCTGATAGGTGGACAATATTAATTTCATTAGACGTGTGCCGCATAATAACCGTCTACAACAAGAGGCGATCGAAGCCATCCAGCACCTCCCCTTGACATTCAATGACAGTACCAAATGCCAGAACTGCCATCATTTACATCCCAGGTGGTTCCTTTGAACAAAACACTAACAGGATGAATTTTGTGGCTGCTGTAGCAATGATTGTAGCTCCATGGTTGGGTATGGTGCAGTGGGTGACTCGCTTCCTGACTCCCCAACAGCTTTCAACAAGGCACAAGCAGCAAGTGATTAAATGATTTACACTTGATTGGACAAAAGACGATCAGCCACATCCTGGACAAGCAGGGTGCTTGCATGGGATCTTCCACAGCACCACGCCATGGATGCAGTTTGTTTCAACTGAAAGATGCATTTCTGCAATTAGCAAGGTTAATTTGTCAGCATTTCCCGACCCATTGTAATTTCTGAAAATTGAGGGGAAAAAAACATGCGAATGCTGCGAATGCAAAATAAAAACCAAAAATGCTGGAACTACTTTGCAAGTTAGGGGACGTCTGTGGGTATCCTCAGTTCCCCAGTGTTTGACCTGAAACAGTAACTCTGTTTCTCTTCTCTAACGACGTCTTGTTGACTGGAAGGACAAGAGCAGCCCATACAGGGGAACACCATCATTTCCAAGACCTGAAATATGTTGCCTCTCATTGACATTGATTGCGTTGAAATCCTGGAGCTTCCTACTCAACAGCCCTGTGGACTACTCTCAGCACAAGTACTGCAGTTAGAGAAGATCCTCGCTACCAGTCTATCAGTTTATCAAGAGAATGGATGAATTGGAAATAAATACTAGCCTTATGAATTTTGCCCACAACTTGTAATTGCTTGCCCAAAAAGGAAGTCTGAAGATTAGAAGCCTCAGTCTGAAGAAAGGTCTTGACCTGAAACGTCACCCATTCCTTCTGTCCAGAAATGCGGAATGTCCCGCTGAGTTACTCCAGCATTTTGTGTCTATCTGATTAGAACCCTTAGGATCATTTGAATTCCAAACTAAAATATGTTACTGCTTGAGTAATTACAAGTGAAAAACATAAACCATTTTAAGAAAATCAATAAAATTGCATGTTTGGAAATCTGAAATCTGTTTTCAGAAATTTGTTTTACACACTTTACATCATGCAATTCCAGAAAGTAGAGAAGACACAACCAGAGAACATACTAGCATTTTATTTCAGGAGCATTTTTCTTTCAAATTAAAAAGGTGACATCTCTATTTTCAAACGCGTGCCAAGTGCTCTTAAGGGCCCTGCTTCTTTTGGGAGCCATTTGCGAAGTCGTTCGTACTTAGTCCGATCTCCGTGGCAAGGATTTTACCAGTGAAAAATGTTCAAAACTACGCGTGCTTTATACCCGAATGGTCATGGTGTGCGCCGCCCAAATGACATGCAAATGGCACGCCGACAGCGTACGGGCGGCGCATGGTTACGGACGTTGGCGGACGATGACGCATAATAAATCAGCATAGGAAATGTTCATGCGTCACCGTGCGTAACCATGCTTCACCACACGCTACACGTACGCCATCAGTACGTCAGCGTATGCCATCAGTACATCAGCGTGCGCAAGGGATATGTCACAGTGGCGCGCGAGGATTTTGAGCATTGCAAAATCCTGGGGCGCCACGCATTACCTCGCGTCACTGCATACGCCACCACACGCCATGCACGTGTCACCACGTGCCAACCAATTTATAGGATGTCGAGTCAATGATGCGCAAATGACGCCCAAGTGGGACAGGATCTTAACTGGCGGCTGCGGTGTGAATTTAGTTCATTGTCATGTGTATTGAGGTACTGTGAAAAACTTTTATTGTGTTCTAACCAGACAGTGGAAAGACAATACATAATTACAATCGAGCTGTCCACATTGTACAGACACATGATAAAGGGAATAATGTGAATAACATTTAGTGCACAATAAATGAAACTTCCAATGAAAATTTTAAACTGTCAGGAGTTGCATAAACCAAAATTTGTTTTACTTCCTTTCCCCTTCACATGATTTTCTGACATTGACAGGTTGCTCTGCAGTTCCAGTGAACAGCCAGAACCAATCACCCAACCCAGCTGCATAAAATTCAATAACAAGCACATGCTTTCTGACGATACCAGACACAAAAAGCTGGAGTAACTCAACGGGACAGGCAGCATCTCTGGAGAGAAGGAATGGGTGATGTTTCGAGTCGAGACTCTTCTTCAGACTGGTTAGGGATAAGGGAAATGAGAGATATAGATGGTGATGTGGAGAGATAAAGAACAATGTATGAAAGATATGCAAAAAAGTAACGATGAGAAAGGAAACAGGCCATTGTAAGCTGTTTGTAGGCTGAAAATGAGAAAAGTGCGACGGGTGGGGGGGGATAGAGAGAGAGGGAAAGCCGGGGCTACCTGCTGTGACAGAAATCAATATACCACAGGATTGTAAGCTGCCCTAGCAAAATATGAAATGATGGTACTCCAATTTGCATTTAGCCTCACTCTGACAATGGAGGAGACCAAGGACATAAGGTCTGTGTAAGAATGAGAAGGAGAATTAAAGTGTCCAGTAACCAGGAGATCAGATTGGTTCACATGGGTTAAGCGAATGTGTTCCGCAAAATGATCGTCCAGTCTGCGTTTGGTCTCGCCGATGTATAAGAGTCCACATCTTGAACAACGGATACAGTAGATGTGGTTGGAGAAGGTGCAAGTGCACCTCTGCCTAACCTGAAAGGACTGTTGGGGTCCCTGGACAGAATCGAGGGAGGAGGTAGAGCGACAGGTGTTGCATCTTCTGCGGTTGCAGGGGAAGGTACCTGGGGAGGGGTTGGTTTGGGTGAGAAGGAATGAGTTAACCAGGGAGTTGAGGAGGGAATGGTCTCTGCGTGACGCAGGAAGGGGTAGAGATGGGGAAATGTGGCGAGTGGTGGGATCCTGTTGGAGGTGGCGGATATTTCAGGGATTATGTGTTGTATGCGACAGCTGATGGGGTGGAAGGTAACTCTGTCTCTGTTGCGACTAGGGGAAGGGGGGGATCAGGGGCGGAGCTGCGGGGTACCGAAGAGACACAAGTGAGGACATCATTTAGGAACCAGCATCTGCAGTTCCTTCTTACACACTTGCTTTCTGACACCTGGTATGAAGTCAAGCAATATTTAACCCCCTTGGAATTGTACTTGACAAACCAGCAATCCAGCTCTGTAAAACTGATACTCTTTGGACCATTCCACATTGTATCGGCAATTGCTTGTGGAAGATATTGAATGAACCATAAAGTTTGCCCATTCATTGAACATTTGCTGGAAATATTAATCCAAAACGCGTGCCTAGAAATGTGATCTATTTGCACCTGGCGGGAATTATAGATAAATGTTGTTTTGAAGTGTTTGCACTTATTTCCTATTGGGAAACTGAACCAGACATTTCAGGATGTTTTTCATTCCAGGTGAGATACCACTTCTCTTTTAACATTTGGATACTTGAAGATATTATGACTGTACATGGTGTTTATTTCATCTTTCCCAACTGAAATTAAAGCAAAAGACCCGAATTACGTACATACGTTCTTATTTCCATACATTAAAAAAAATATCATAGAGTAGCTTTTAGAGTGTTCCGACCAGTCCATTACTTTACTATTTCTCTGTGATTTTCGCTCTCACATACCCTTCAACTCCACTCCCACTTGCATTAGCCAATTAACCTACTAAGTAGCATATTATTGGGGTGTGGGTGGAAATTGAAGCACCTGGGTGAAATCCACATAGTTGCAGGCAGAACATGCATAAACAGCACCTCAGGCCAACACTGAATCCAGCACACTGGAGCTGCAAGGATTGCCATCAGGTGGCCTTCTGGCCCCGTCATTTTTCAATGGTATTAAATCAAAAAGTAAGCTGTAACTCAGGAATAATACATTAATTTCAAGGTCCCCTAGGTTTCTTATTTTCATAAGCTATCATTTCCACTTTAATTTTATTTGCAAATCCTTTTACAAAAGCTGGCGTAACCTCTACACTTTGCACTCCGGTACAAGAAAGTATGAATTGTTGCCTGTAAAAGGACACCGTGGTGGGAGAGTCCAGGACCAGAGGTCATAGCCACATAATTAAAGGGCGCTCTTTTACAAAGGTGAGGAGGAACTTCTTTAGTCAGAGGGTAATTAATGTGTGGACCTCATTGTCACAGAGGTCTGTGGAGGCCGAGTCAGTGGATATTTTTAAGGCAGATATAAACAAGTTCTTGATTAGAATAGGTGCCAAGGGTTATGGGGAGAAAGCAGGAAAATGGGATTAAGAGGCAGAGATCAGCCATGATTAAATGACGGAGTAGACACGATGGGCCAAATGGCCTAATTCTATTCTTATAACTAGTGCACAGCACAGATACTATAGAAGCATTATAAGATAGCCTCATAACTTCTCTTTTGATAGCTATGTAGCTACGCTTGCCTCTTTGTTGGTTACGTCGAACAATCCTTGTTCTCGGCGTACCAGGGCCCCAACCTCTACCTCCGTACATCGACGACCTCAACCCACACACAACTGACTGACTTCATTCATTTCACCACCAACTTCCATTGACCTCACATCTCTATTGAGGTGATACGTTCCACTACAACCTGCTACCTCCAAAGGACTCCATTACCCAATTGATCTGCTCCCAGGATGAGGGTTCCACACCAGGTCATCACAAATGGCCTCAGTATTCCCCCACTCTACCTTTCATGTCCTCCGGTGAAGGAAAGATCCCTTGTCCATTCACTTTCCTTGCAACCGCAAGTGGGGGACTCCTTCTAGCACATCATCACTGCATCCGCTGCTCCAGATTGGCGATCGCTTCGCCGAACATCCAAGCTCTTCATCCCCCTCCCATTCCACATCCGACCTCTCGGTCCTGGCCTCCTCCACGGCCAGAGTCAACAGCAAGCTGGAGGAACAGCACCTATTCCGCTTGGGACTGCAAAAAATTTTTCTCAATTCTGTTAACCCTTGCTGTCTCGCCTGGGGCCCTGGCATGTAACAACAGCTTCAATGAATAGGGGATCCCTGACCAGGATTATAGAACCCGCTGGAGCTTTTTGTGTACCTACTATAGAAGCATAAGTAAGTTCCCTTTGAAACTCAAGCATTCAACCCATTGTCTTCCCATTGGAAGTACATTCCAATCTTACACTAAATTGGGAAGGTTGATGAGCAAAGTGTGAGTAGCCATAGCCCATGCTTTGTGAAAAATAAGTAAGGAAAATATTGAAAAGTTCAGGTTGAAGGATTTAGGACACGGGAGTAATAAACTCAGAACTGAGATAGAAAAACTTACACCATGTACGGTTCTAATGTGAAAGTGGAATTGAGGGCAAGGATTATTCATGGATAAGGAAGAGGAACAGACTTGAGCATTTCTGTGACCTCCTCTTGCACTCCTCATGTATTGAGCTCCTCGCCCATTCTGGTACATTTACAGTGCAAAACTTTTGCCTTGCTTTTCTCCAGAATTCAGGTACCAGGACAAAGCTAAAACGTTACAACATGTTTTCAGGAGCTCAGCCTTCATGATTTTATGTGGTTAAAGCTTCACCATGCTCGTAAAAGGAAGAGATGGACAACCATGACAGTGTATGCAAAACCTAAACTTCAAGCTTGAGCAATGAGAGGCATCCACAGAGAATCTCTTTATCTTCCCTGTAGACAATGCAGGCAGAAATGGCCCCGAACAATGTTGCCTCACTTCTCTGCAGCCAAGCTTCTCAGGGAAGTTGTCTAGCCTTGCATAATCTCCTCCAGCAATGTGACAACGGCAAGTGGAAACAGGTAGAGACGGAAGTTGGTCTAAAATCTCTTTCATGTTATCATATTCTAACAAATAGGCCTTGTACTCACAGCAGAAAACTGAATCTGGAGACGTCAAATGCTTACAAATGCCCCAATATTCACGTAAGTTTATCAATTCATAAGTGATCGGAGCAGAAGTCGGCCATTCAGCCCATCAAGTCTACTCCACCATTCAATCATGACTGATCTATCTTTCGCTCACAACCCAATTCTCCTGCCTTCTTGCCATGACTCCTGACATCCTTACTAATCAAAACCATTTTAGTGTACTCCAAAACTGTTAAACATTTGCAAATAGGATTTAGCTTAGATGGGGCATCTTGGTCAGCATGGATGAGTTGGGCCAAAAGGCCTGCTTTCCTACTGGAAACTCTATTAATTTATGGTATTAACATATTCAGATTAAAAAAATTCATTATTTTATATGTTAATATACATTATCGCATTTTTGAACAATTTAAAACATTGAAGCAAACCCAAGAAGTCTGCGTAAGTTTAAACAAAAGTTACCATATACCTACACCTCTCTCATGCAGCCATTCCTCACCATTCAAATAAATGAGCTTGCTGTTTTCACATCAGGTCTGAACTCTCATAGGATTAATTGGCAGATTCCCAAACTACCCTCAATTCAACTAATTAATAGTATAATGTCAGAGTGCATTCTGGGAATCACTGATGGACCGTAACCCATAATTCAAACTGTTCCAAACTTCCCAACAAGTCCCACCCAGGTGAGTGGGGCTAAATTACCAGTAGTTCAGTGCAGAGCTTCCAGCATTTCACGATAAATTCTGCTCCATCACATCAAAAGTGAAACACGAGAAAATCAACAGTTTAGTTTAGAGATACAGTGTGGAAACAGGCCCTTCGGCCCACCGAGTCTGATGCAAGGGACCAGCGATCCCCACACATTAACACCCTATCCTAGACACACTAGGGACAATTTACACATACCAAGTATACAGACCCAAGCCAATTAACCTGCAAACCTATATGTTTTTGGAGTGTGAGAGGACCCAAAGATCTTGGAGAAAAATCCACGCGATCATGGGGAGAATGTACAAACTCCATATAGACAGCACCCATAGTCAGGATCGAACTCTGGTCTCTGGCACTGCAAGCGCTGTAAGGCAGCAACTCTACATGTGCCACCGTGCTGCCCTGTGGTGGATTATTAAGACCCACACATCTTTTTTCTGATATTATGCTTGGCGTGTAGGCTTTGTGGCTAATACCCGTTCTTGATGAAGGAATATATTCTTGAACTTCAATTTGGTCACTGTATGCTCAAAATGTGAGACTTGGAAAAGGATGATTCAAACCAACAGCAATGAATGAATAGGAATATAGCAGAAGGGTCTATACTGAGGAAGGGTCCAAACTTGACACGTCGCCTATCCATTTCTACCACAGTTGCTGTCTGAGCTAGTGAGTTACTCCAGATATTTGCGTTATGCTCAAGATTGCAGTATCTGCTGTTCCTATGTCTCTTAAAAACAACATGTTCCAAGTTCAGAGGGTGGTAACAAGGGCAAGGATTTGGAGGTGATGATATTCCTAAGCAAAATCAGCCTATTAGACTACAGTTGATCCGCAGCTCAACTCTATTCCTATGATCCCCATATCCCTTGGCATCATCACAACGCAAAAACCTACCAATCTCAATTGTTGAACATTTCAAATTGACCCAGGATCTGAGGAATACTGCTGGTCACATACTACTTTCCCCCATTATCTACCTCCTCCATTACAATAACTTTTATTCCCATGCCATGAGATTTCCTTTGATGCCACATGCTTTCATTTTTGATAATCAATAAGTGGACGATTATCAAAAACCATCTGGAAGTCCACTTACACAACAATCTCTGGCACATAGGCACCTAAATATTACATAAATCGGTTTACTCCAACACGACCCAGTCACAGATTTATACCGTCTCCAATCCAAATCCTTGGGAATTCTGTTTATGATATTAAATTAGTTACTTCACCACCATGCATAGCAAATTAATAAATTAGTCTATATTCATCTGGTTTCTCAGCCACTATTCTAAAAAACTGTTCCACTGGCAATTTTAGAATAGTTTGATGACATTGATCTGCATTATTCCTCCCTTTTGTCTATGAGGAAAACCATGAGGCTCTGGATGAAAACCATGAGCGCCCATAGTCAGGATCGAACCTGGGTCTCTGGCAATGTAAGACAGCAACTCTACCGCTGCACCACTCTGCCGTCCTGGGACCAGTGACTCAGCCGTCAGAAATGATGCAATTATGCCCTGCAGCTGTGGGACAGATCACAAATAAAATCACAGCTATTTTTTAAAATATTAGAAATAACTCCAGCCAGCAGAGCCTAATTTTCTCAATTCTCATTTTCATCAACCTTGATGTACTTTTGTACCTCTCTTTGTGAAGTGTCAAGGGAATTACAATCATCCCATCTTTCTGTGTCCAACCTTTGTGTCCATTAAATATTGAATTTACCTCATGAATATTTGAAATCACAGCTTATTGCAAGTCATATTGGTTTTGGTAAATTTACAACAATAAATAATATTGAAATTTGCAGGAACTATATTTAAAAAGCTACATTGTGGCTCAGCAGTCCTTGTTATGACTCAGATTGCACTCAATCCAATGTAAACTGACCAGAAAGCTCAGAACTGTGGTCTGTTTATTTGTCACCATGTGGAATTAAAGCTGTATTTTAAGATCATCCATGCTGTGTTTGCCTTTAAAGGACGCAAAATCCTGGAGTACCACAGTGGGACATGCAGCATCTCTGGAGAAGATGGATAGGTGATATTTTCAGTCGAGACCCTTCTTCAGACCTGTGCCTTTATTTGACTCTAATTTGTTAATGCCCCTGAAATTTGCAGAAGTTTTCTGTCAATTTCAATATTACGTCAAAAGAAACAAATGAGTAAAATTACGGTTGATAGCACGATTTCAGTGTGAGTAGTTGCCCACCACACTCTGCTCACAGCCTGCATCATTGCACTGGTGCAAATAAAACTCAAATTCTTTCATTGTACTACAATAAGTTGAAGCAAAAAATGTTGCAATTTTTGGTTAATTCAACAAATGAGAAAAAGCTAAAGCACAGATTGTATTTAGTCATAGTCCTAAGTTTGCTGTGAAAGTCATTGTGCGCTATACAATGTATGCATCAATAGGTCAAAATCCCCACCATTATTCAAGTGCAAGTTGTTCAGCAACTTGAGAAGATGAATACTCGTGAACTATGAATGGCTACAATTTTCTGGATGACTTTCTCACTCTGCTGCCAAGCACAGAAAAACAGCAGATCTTCCTGAACCCGAGCAATAATTTCAACAGCACTTGCAGTGTTCTTGGGTCCTTAAACTCATCGAGAAGGACAGCTCTCAATAGATGAAATAGAACTGGGAAAACAATCATTCCTTTCTGGTCGCAATGAAAAGACGTTTCATTGTTATGGAATGGAGTTTAATTGTTTGTAAGTATAATGCAAAGTAAACTTTTACAGCAAGTATTTTAAGCAACCCCGTGAATTTGGTTGCATTCAAGAATATAGGAATATTCAGTGTTGTGTTTCACAATCTCCTATTTCATTATCCATTTTCGGTTAAAAAAAGTCTGGAAGTGATTAGGTTATTATTGATGACCAGGTTCTTGCAGAGACTGAAAACTGCACGCCTTGGTTGCACTCAGACAGGAAAGATGGCAGTATGTAGGCATAGCAGGTTATGAACACAACTGCTATGCCAATATCTTGCCTTCCCTCCATCTCTTAACAAACGTAAAAGTGCTGTGCGGAGACTCTGACATCTGAACAGAATATACGATTCATAAAATTTAATAATTACCCATGTGGATATTTTGTAATTTGTAATCTATTGTAACCATGGTGAAAAAGAGTGAATGAGTGATTGAAAGACTAAGGCAAAGGAGGATCTTGTTCACATGAATGAAAAGGGGCCAATATTTTGAAGATAGTAAAGAGGTGAGTGGTTGATATTTGAAGAATGAATATCTTCACAAGATTATTTTAGGATTTAACATTTAGGATTTCCGATAAATCAGTTGTTTTAGGATTTTTAACAAGTTGTTTTATGATTCACAAATAAGAAATATAAACGTGAGATCTTTATATTTTTATAATTAATTTCCAGGATGTAGGAAATCCAAGCAGGGCCAGCATTCAAAGCACCCCCCCCCCCCCCCTTAGTGGTAAGCTGCCTTCTTGAGCCACTGCAGTCTTTTAATTAAGGTATTTCCAAAATAATCTTCACAGGGCGCTTCAGGATTTTAAGTCGGCAAACAATAATGGAATGCCAATATATTTACGATAAAAAATGCTATGTGACTTAGGAATTGCCAGCCGCTGAAATGCACATGCACCTTCTTCAATTCCTTGCAGATGGCAGAAGTTGCAGGTTTGCAAGATGCTGTGGAAAAAGCCTTACGCGGGAATATGTGGAGATCATACACGATTCAGCCAGTTGTGCCAGTGATAGTTGGAATGATTTATAAGTATGAGAATTAGATGCAGATCGATCCAACTTCTTTAACCTAGATGATGTTGGGTTCTGGAGAGCTTTACAAGCTGTAGTCATCTCGTTTTTCATCATCATCCTGATTTGCCGTGAGGAAACGGGATCTATAAATAGAAAGCATTGTTAGGCATTGAACAGAGAATGGTCTAGTATTTGCTATGTCATAAAATAAGAAAATGAATTATGATCAGTGTTAAAGTGACTGAGATGCAGTTACTTTCAATATAATCCACTGTTTTACAGGCAGGTACAACAACATTTTGGGGAATTTTGTGCATCACAGAATTTGGTATTAACTTCATCACATGATGGAAAATGAAGTGAAATATGATTATCATTTAATCAGCGGCTGCCACCATCTGAGAATGGCAAGCTGTTAAATGTAAAATTGGGGGTTTAATTTGTACCATTTAAAGGCGATGGCATGTGCCTATAAATGATTTCATTCTCCAGTCCTTCAGAAGACAGTCAATGTTTCCCCAAAAAAAAAAAAAATCAATGGCACAAATATTTTTGATTTGGTACTTTCTTCCAGCAATTTCAATGTAAACTGAGGTTTTCACCCGTGGGTGAGCACATCACCTATCCTTTTTCTCCACATATGCTGCCTATCCCGCTGAGTTACTCCCAACATTTTGTGTCCATCTTCAGCATAGAAACATAGAAATTAGGTGCAGGAGCAGGCCATTCGGCCCTTCGAGCCTGCACCGCCATTCAATATGATCATGGCTGATCATCCAACTCAATATCCTGTACCTGCCTTCTCTCCATACCCCCTGATCCCTTCAGCCACAAGGGCCACATCCAACTCCCTCTTAAATATGGCCAACGAACTGGCCTCAACTACCTTCTGTGGCAGAGAATTCCACAGATTCACCACTCTCTGTGTGAAATACGATTTTCTCATCTCGGTCCTAAAAGGCTTCCCCCTTATCTTTAAACTGTGACCCCTCGTCCTGGACTTCCCCAACATTGGGAACAATCTTCCTGCATCTAGCCTGTCCAAGCCCTTAAGAATTTTGTAAGTCTCTATGAGATCACCCCTCAATCTTCTAAATTCCAGCGAGTACAAGCCAAGTCTATCCAGTCTTTCTTCATATGGAAGTCCTGCCATCCCAGGAATCAGTCTGGTGAACCTTCTCTGTACTCCCTCTATGGCAAGAATGTCTTTCCTCAGATCAGGAGACCAAAACTGTACGCAATACTCCAGGTGTGGCCTCACCAAGACCCTGTACAACTGCAGTAGAACCTCCCTGCTCTTGTACTCAAATCCTTTTGCTATGAATGCCAACATACCATTTGCTTTCTTCACAGCCTGCTGCACCTGCATGCCTACTTTCAATGACTGGTGTACCATGACACCCAGGTCTCGCTGCATCTCCCCTTTTCCTAATCGGTCACCATTCAAATAATAGTCTACCTTCCTGTTTTTGCCACCAAAGTGGATAACCTCACATTTATCCACATTATACTGCATCTGCCATGCATTTGCCCACTCACCCAGTCTATCCAAGTCATCCTGCAGCCTCCTAGCATCCTCCTCACAGCTAACACTGCCCCCAGCTTCGTGTCATCCGCAAACTTCGAGATGTTGCATTTAATTCCCTCGTCCAAATCATTCATGTATATTGTAAATAGCTGGGGTCCCAGCACTGAGCCTTGCGGCACCCCACTAGTTTCTGCCATCCTGAAAAGGACCCGTTTACTCCTACTCTTTGCTTCCTGTCTGCCAGCCAGTTCTCTATCCACATCAATACTGAACCACCAATAACGTGTGCTTTAAGTTTGTATACCAATCTCTTGTGTGGGACCTTGTCGAAAGCCTTCTGAAAGTCCAGATACAACACATCCACTGCTTCTCCCTTATCCACTCTACTAGTTACATCCTCAAAAAATTCAATAAGATTCGTCAGACATGATTTACCCTTCGTAAATCCATGCTGACTTTGTCCAATGATTTCACCACTTTCCAAATGCGCTGCTATCCCATCTTTAATAATTGACTCTAGCAGTTTCTAGCATGACTCTAGCATAAACCAGCATTTGTAGTTCCTTCCTAAACCGCTAGGCCAGCCCTGCCTAATTACCCAATCAGTCAGATTCCCCAGTGGCCTCACAAATGCAGGCCTGTATTTTCAACAACTTGCTTATTTCCTACAAATACAGAGAAAAGAAGTGACCCGACACTGAATCTTGCCACTACAATTTGTCAAGCTCCAACAAACATGATGGCCATCATTTGCTAAATGGTATCTACCGTGGGCACAATATGAGTCAAAGCGAGAACTAATCGTGATTTGTTCATGATCAGGTAGTTTTGCCATAATTCAATATTTGTGTTCCCAAGAAACCACACGTCATAGATAATTGCATTATAAAAACAATTGTGTGAATGGCACAAAGGGGGTTAAGGATAGAGAGTTTCAGACTTGCAACCACAAAATTAAAAGTTATGAGGGTTTATTTTTGTTACTGTCAGCAAAAAGTACAGAAGACTGCATGTTACATTGTTTGATAGAGTATACTGCACGTCTCAATAGGATTTTGCTTGTCAATTTGAATGGCCACCTACAGTCAAAATAGCAGCTGTATTCTGAAGAGACATCAGTGGCTGATTACTGCCAGAAGGTTACATATAAACAGTTTTACTTCCAGACAGCTTTTTCTCTGCTTGTCAATTACAAGGTAACTTTTAAGTGTTTCTCTAGTTCGTGATCGAAACGATGTTATAACCAATTAGACTCGCATAATACGGCTTGTGATCCCGATTCATCACTCATAGTATATCCAATTAGTGTTATGAAAACACATGTTGCAGCAGAATTATTTGCATTAGTGTTTGCAAAATGAGAGTCTGTCTCCTGTCTTAAGTAAGCACTGCATACAAAGGGATCCCACAGTAATGCAGGTAGTGAGCACTCATTGACACGATTAGACTTAAGGGCCTGTCCCACTTACGCGATTTTTTTCGGCGACCTGCCGGCATCCGTCATAGGTTGCCAAAAATTTTCAACATGTTGAAAATCCAGCGGCGTCCAGAAAAAGGTACGACTTTTTGGGCGAACGCTCACGACCATACAGGCATCATGTGTCGACCATGTCGGTCGTGAGTAGTCGCACAAAGAGTCGCATCTTTTTCTGGTCGCCGCTGGATATTCAACATGTTGAAACATTTCGGCAACCTGCTGCGACTATGACGGGTGCCAGCAAGTCGCTGACAAGAAATCGTGTAAAGTCAAAGTCAAAAGAGTTTATTGTCATGTGTCTCTGACAGGACAATGAAATTCTTTCTATGCATAGCACAACAGAACATAGTAGGCATTGACTACAATTATATACGTAAATACACACATGAATGAATAAATTGATAAAGTGCAAGTAAGTGGGACAGGCCCTACTGACAGCTCATATTTCTGATATGCACACCATCTTCTCAGTTCTAGACTGGAATGCATATGTACAGAGTTTCCTTCAAGTGCCTCTCCAAAGCCTCTTGGTCAACATCAGGGCCGTGTTAGTCACTCAATGAGAATGGTGTGGGACGACTGAGTCAGGTAAAGTGTGGGATGCTTGTGCCTCCTGGTGGCAGTGAAGGGCGTGTAAAGGGAACAGAAGGGCTCAGGAACACCCATTGAGTCATTGAATGCCTCATTCACACCTTGATGTCATTAGACTGACCGCCAGCCTGAGGCACGTGTTCAATACATTTTGCTCCCATGCTCCACCCTGCTGGGCCTCTGCGAAAATCATTCAAAAGTGATCTGTCTTTTCGTTCAGTCACAGTTTGGAATTTCTACTATCTCTGAAGTATTTGTCTAAATACAGAGACACGAGGAACTGTCTTTGCTGGAATCCTGAGCAAAGCACAAAGTGCTGGAGTAACTCAGCAAGTCAAGGAATGGATAAACAATGTTTTGGGTCAATGAATCTGAAGAAGAGTCCTGACCGAATTGTTACCTGTCCATTCCCTCCACCGATGCTGCCTGACCCTCAGGGTTCCTCCAGCATTTTTCTTCATTTGAGGATGTTCAGGGCAGACAGGGCAAACTCCACAGAAAAGGGGTGGCACTGTGGTGAAGTGGTAAAGTTGCTGCCCTACGGCGTCAGAGACCCGGGTTCGATTCTGGCTACGGGTGCTGTCTGTACGGAGTTTGTACGTTCTCCCCGTAACTTGTGTGGGTTTTCTCTAGGTTCTCGGATTTCCTCCCACACTCCAAAGACATACAGTTTTGTGGGCTAATTGGCTTGGTAGAATTGTAAATTGTCCCTAGTGCGTGTAGGATAGTGTTAGTGTGCGGGGATAGACGGAATCGGTGAGCTGAAGGTCCCGTTTCCACCCTATATCTCTAAACTAAACTAACTTTTCACCATAAACCTTTCACCGGTACCACTTTCTTCAGCTTGTCTTGTTGCCGAGGCCAAGGGGTAAAAGGGCAACAAGTTCTCGCTGGGATTACCTGCTAACCCCTCTTCACTGAAGATGAAACACGACAGGCAGCCTGTGTCGATGCAAATGTAATTCTTAGACTGAAACACTCCAATGGAGCTAATTTCAGCCCACTGGCACAATGAACTTCAGGGGAGTTTTCCTACCGTTTGGAGCCATTTCAGAAAGTGTACACATTAAGTTAAACAGCAAGGGTTTAATCAAAACACAGGGACTATTCCACACAAAACTTGCTCGAACATTTGTTCTGACCTGATGTGCACATACATGCTTTTGGAGCGAATTAGGAGGAGCCATATATTAGTAAAGTAATCGTGGCCCCGGCAATAAACTGTCATTCATTCATCCAAAAGCTGCTGCTTGCCTGACAGCATAGAACAAGAGAAAACGCAACGAGTTTCATCTAGTCTTGATTAGGAGGCCATATAAAATCCAGCCAATATATGCAATTTAAAGACTAGCTCCTTTATAACCCAGCAGTGTAAAAATGAGTGTGACAGATCTTAATATACCAATAAATACTTTTCTTTGGTCTTGACATGAACACACAAGCAAACTATTACCCTCAAATACATCCTCTGTGCAAAATAATTTTAAACTATTTTTGATTGTGTCAATAGGGCTGAATCCCAGAAACATGTAGCAAAATTTGAGAGAGAGAGTGAGTGAGAGAGCCACACACACAAAAGAGTAAAGTAATCCATCAGTCAATAAGAGTTTATATTCACCTGGCCACTGGGAATCTCGTCATTGGTTATATTTTCACCCCCTTTGGATTCTTTGGACTTTATTTTTCTGTTATTAGCAGAGTGGACATGTGTAAAACTGATCACCAACATATTTTGGATGAGGTATTAAACTGAAGACCTATCAGTTTTCATATGGGCATAAACAATCTCTCGTTGCATTGTCGTGAGAGTTAGTGAGATCTCACCAATGTCTTGGCAAACTACCGATCCCTCAACCTACAAACCTAGTCAAGAATTTGTTATCTGTGAAGCTCTGTACAGTCTGGATTCAGTGTTTTTCCCACTGCAATGGTGACTACAACAATATACTTAATTGGCTAAAACGAACTTACAGATACCCTACGTTTATGAAGGTTTTTTAAAATAAATGCAGTATTTTGAACTTCTGTTTAGTTTAGGTTTGAGATAAAGTATGTAAACAGGCCCTTTGGCCCACCGAGTCCATGTCAATTATCGATCCCCCGGTTCACATCCACTCCATACATACTTGGGGAAATTTTACACAGGCCAATTAACCTACAAACCTGCACGTCTTTGGGATGTGGAAAGAAACCGGAACATCCAGAGGAAACCTAGTGCAGTCACAGAGGGAACGTGCAAGCTCCACACAGACAGCACCCAAGCTCAGGATCGAACCGGGACATTAGCGCAGTAAGGCAGCAGCTCTATCAGATACGCCATTGCTCCATCATTAAACACAAGGAGATGTCCTCAGGCTTCAAAATATAAACTATAATTAATACAATAAAAGATTTATTTGCCTATTTATCCATTCAGCATTGTCATTTCCCTGTCCCTTTCAGGAGATCCCAAACACATTTCAGCCAATAGGGTGGTTTCTCAAGTGGCGTTGCTATTATAATGCACGAAACAAGCACAGAATGATTTTCAAGTACTTAATTTCAATTTCATATCATGAAGGTTTGCATTTGTGTTGACAGATTGTTAAAGTGAACAATGTAAAGCAGCTTATTTTGCATTCAATGCGTTACCCTTTAACTGCAAAAATTAATTAACATTGCACAGCCTTCTGCATCCACCTTTACTGACAATAAACGTGCGATAGTTTCTACAGGGGCTTGTAGCACACATTAGATGATGTATATTAGTGCGGACTACCACTTATTTTAAACAAAAAATTTGAGCCTAAATATTAGCTCGTGTTCACTTGATTATCTTGGAAATATATTAGCTTCCAGTTGATTCAATTTCAAGGATGCCAAGTACAAAATTGTATTACTATTTAAAAAGGAATGCAAGTGCAGATCTTTCACATTCATTCATATTTGAATTAACACAAGAAATCTGCACATGCAACGTTATTTTAGTGGGCAGCAACTTCACTTCTAATGCTTTTTACGGCTATTTGCAATTAAGAAATGCAAATACATTATTCTTCTTATGGTAGTCTCATCGGCAGGTCTGATTCATGAAATTCAGACAGACCTGGAGATGTTACTATTTCTTGAAGTTTAAAGAGCACCCTATGGTGTAATGAAGGAATACTCTGTCTGTCTGAGGTAATGCTTGTAGTTACTTGTACAAGGTATTGCAGTAGTACAAAACTTCTGCAAGGTAAACCACAACGGTTTTCAAATGCAATTACAAACTGGCCTCGAATCCATTCTGCAATCATAGATACTGAACAATTCATAGCAATAGTCTGAGCATTTTGGGGAGGGCTCTTTTATATATGTCGCAGGTAAAATAAATTAAGTTTTGTTTCAATAAGCCAAATTGATTTTCTTGTATTTCAATATGGTTAAATTAACGGTGTTATCAAACAAAGATCCTTTAGACTCTGCAGTGATATCGCCTTGCTTGCAACAGAAGCTACAAAAATTGTTTTGAGATATTCCTTTCCTGCCCACGTTATTTCCACGGTCCCTCTTGCCTTCCATGTTACATCCTTGCTCACATGGGACCTCCCTATATCCCAAAGCTTCTCTTTACCTCTTTATAGCCTACACTGCCACCTAGATCATTTTCATCAGTAAACCTGCAAATATTTCACTCTTACAAAAATATAGATTGGGAATAGCTAGAGCTCCAGCACTGATTCCAATCTTTTTTCTCTTTTCGGTCCTTGATCAATCCACAATTCATGGCAGTATAATGCTACCCTATACCATACATTCTAATCTTTTTCAATAATGTCTTGTGTAACACTCAATTGGAGGACTTCTGAATATCCATTTACATCATATCAACTGATTGTTTTTTACTCTGCTAGCTATAAGCTCAGAAAAGATTTGTCAAACATAGGTGGAACACAAAAGTGCTTGAGTAACTCAGCGGGTCAGACAGCTTCTCTGGAGTACATGGATAGGTGACATTTCAGGTCAGGACCTTTCTTACAAACCCAAAACATTGCCTATCTATGTTCTCCAGAAATGCTGCCTCAGAAACACTGAGTTACTCCAGTACTTTTTATTACATGCATGATTCCGGCATCTGCAGTTCCTAGTGTCTCCACCTGTCAAAACATGGTTTATCTTTCATAAATCCAGGTTGATTCTGCCCAATTCTATAATTATTTCCCATGTGCCACATTACCACTGGCTTAACAGTTGCTTCTCAACATTTTACTTGCAACTGACGTCAAATTATCTGCCCTATTCTTCCCCGTTTTCTTTCTTACCCCTTTCTTAAAGAACACGATTACATTTGCCTCCTTCCAATCTGCAGAATCCATTCTAGAATCACCTTTCAGAACCACCTTTCAAAAGCCTATGGTGCAAGACACCAGGTCAGGTGGGTTTATTGGCTTTTAGTCTGACAATATTTCGAATATAAAAATGTATACTCGACCTAATTCCTCTAAGCTCCACATTTACCCATGGCCCATAGTTTTCATTTATATCCAGCAGGTTTTCTGTGTCTTCTTCTGCGCAGACACATACAAAATATTATTTTGATTTTGTTGAAATGCTCTGACTGCCACAATATAAATCTTCCTCCCTCACTAACATTCATTAATCTTTTCCTTTAGGCATAAACATAACTATATGTAGCTGTTACGATCTCTTTTTATGTTTCACATAGGTTTACTCTCATACACTACTTCCCCTTTCCTTATCAATGCCTCAGTTGTACTTTGCAGAATTCAGAAATGTTCCTAATCCTCCGGTTTTACTGCTTTCAGTTGACGTTGCTGGAAAAATGTTCCTTTGATCTCATGTTGTCTTTAATTTCTTTAGATTGCTACTGTTGGACTACATTTCCTGTATTTTTTGCCTTAATGGGGAATATCCGTGGATTGTCACCTTGTCGTGGTTGAGAAGCTTGTCTGGTCCTGAGAGTGATGCCGTCTGGAGCTATGCTCCTGGTCGAGGGGGAGGTCTCTGACAAAGAGCAATCCAACCAAGACCTCAATGGTGGAACAGGAGGATGAAGGCTGCAGCAGAAAAGGGTCTCCAGTCGTCTTGGACTCTATGCCACTGGATCTTGACCCAGATCTGTCAAGAACCGTGGGGTGGCTATCTGTGCACCAGTCTCCCCACGTTTAACAAAGTCACGCACAGGCATCTCCATATAGGGAATAGCACCCTGGAGACACCCATGGTCAGCCATGACCAAAGGGGGCCTAAGAAAGGTATATAAAACGTCTGATCTATGTATTAAATTATCCCAAAGTCAGTTATTGCTGGAGAACTGTCACACAAATTAACTTAGTTTCCCAATCTACTGTAGCCAACTCATGCCTTCATAGTTTACTCTATTCTGTGTTAAGACCATGGGTTCAAATTGCATTAAATTAGTTTCTAGCTTTATTGAGAAGACTATCGTATTATATTCAATATTCCCTCATAACAAGCTGTTGATAAATTAATCTTTCAATTTGTCGACCAGCAGTAGAGCTTTTCAATCATTGTGGTAACTTTCATTCACGTGGCTTAAAAACTCCAACTGAAAGAATTAAAGGCCTTTTACACACACACTTGTCTGTTGGCAGTGGACAGTTTAGAGCAAATTTAACTTGGAATATATAAAAAGGAATCTTCATATTGTGAAATCATATTATATTTAATGAAATAAAATGAGCTGAAATTATCACTGGTCTTGATTGTTTATCAATCTTGCATAAGGAGAGGAAAATACATATTTCAGTCACTGCCGCATAGGTTTATAATCTGAGCTGTGCTATCTATATCATTCAATATGGCAGTTAGCGTTCCACCCGAGATCACAATTAATATAAAATCTACTTCTAGATATAACTAGTGACGTTGAATTAATTATACAAACAAACGTAATATTATCACACCCTACATCAGTGGAGTTGTCACAAAAGACAACACTTTTTTGGTTCTACATGGTTGTAGCTTATAGCATAAATCACGGTTCATCTACCTGTCTATTAACGTAGAAATGCCTGCTTGGTTGCTCTGTCTGTCTGTCTGTGTGTCATTTTGCATTTGAAACGCATCTCTTCGAAAACCAGACGCAAAAACGCAGAGATTTTTAGAATTTCGGTAGGGATTTAACTTACGATTTCATAAATGCACTCCTCTCTAAATTCGATCAATTACTTCCCCAGATTTTGAATAAAGTTGTTCACAAAACTCACTTTTTTAAAATATAATCGCCGCTTGCTAGCTGCTACGTCACAATGCTCGCAAGCCCACCAATCAAGGCCCACCTGCGTCCTGGCCCCGCCCCCCACTTGCCTCCTGGCCAGAACCCCCCCCCCCCCCTACTGTGGATTAAAGCATTGTTTATTTCTTTTTTTTCCATACGATTGAATTATATTCTTTCTCTGTGTCCCACTCCATGTCCCTCCCCACCCCAGCTCTGGATTAAAAATATGTTGTTTTGCACGAGTTAAGTCACCCCCCCCCCCCCGCGTGAGCGGACTTCTTTTGTGGGAGTCCAGCTGCGGGAGGCATGGCGCGAGTGTACTTAGTGACATCACGTCTGCTCGCGCTTTGGCTCGGCTTCTAGAACTTTGTGGTGGCAGCCTCAACTGTTCGCAGTCGGCTACTGCCTCACTCGGGGCCATGCCCGCCCACTCCATTCCCCCCCCCCCCCCCCCCCCCCCCCCCCCCATACCCGGGGTCTGAAGTGTTTGGGAATTAGTATTCTGTGACGACCCAGAGATCGCCGGCTGGCTCCAGGGGTACAGGGAGGATGCAAGGCCAAGGAGCTGAGGCTGACTGGCCGACTGCTGCTCGGTGGCCCTGTCCCTCTCCTCCCTCCCTTCTCCCCCCCCCACCCTTCTCCCCTCCCCCTCCCTCCAACCTCCACCTCCCCTCTCACCCTCCCTCCCTCATTCTCTCTCTGCCCTCACTCTCTACCCCCCTCCCTCTCTAGATGCGCCTGCGAGTTGGGGGCTATGTGTCAGTAGATAGGGCGGTTATTGGGTAAAAGGAGTAAATTAAATTATTGATATATTAACAAGGGGGGTAGTTAACGTGTGTGCGGGGGGGTAGTTAGTGTGTGTGTGTGGGTGGGTAATGTGTGTGACGCCGCATGGCCCCCCACACCGCAACTGCATGTTGAAACAGACCCAACAGGTCTGCACTTGGTCTAGTATAATTTAAATGTATGTGTCAATTAAGAAACTACCAATTTGCTACCTAACAAAACAATCACTCATTTTGTATGCAAATACAAAATATTTGTTATACAATTTAATCTCATGTTTTCTTCTAAACTGAAGACCCTTCATTTACAACACAAACCAGCAAACTCAGTGTTTATAGAGAAAAGTAGGAATGTTGTCATCTTACCTTGGCCACGTTTCTCCAGTCTGAAGTGGTTTGCCGACTTTCTCCTCAATGTGAGAAGTTTTGAATCCAAGCCCACAACATCCGTAATTTTCTGCCACGTATGTTGGGTCCTCGTACTGTTCTGACCATGGAAGGCAGAACACTAATCTCTAATGATATCCATATCCTGGACAGTAAATCACAATGTATTACATCTCCTCACAGCGTTTAAGAATATATGTATGTTAAGTACATTATGCCTTTTGTATTAATTAGATATCATTTTAATAATATACTTGAGCTAAGATAAATTAAAATGCAAATACTGGAAATTGTGCATTGTGTTAATATGCTGGCACAGTTTATTTGTTTGATTTTTGGTGACTTGGTGAATTCTGCCAATTCTTCTATATTTCAAATCACGAAATCCACCAGAGCAAAATGACCTCGAGCTTTCATATTGAAACAGATTAAACCAATCTCTATATCATTTTAAAACAGGAAAGCTTGTTCCACAAACTGAAGACTGAAAAATCAAATCTTCTGATTCCTTATTCTCTGGAACAGAGGAAGGACCAATCAAGACAGAACTTTGTGTAAATGCCATTGATTTTGATTTTGATTCAATTTATTGTCATTGCACTTTTCAGTACAATGAAATGGTTTAGCCTGCAGTCATAACATAGAATAAATAACAAAACACACACTCAACACAGTTTTTACATCCGCCACAGTGAGTCCACCAGATGAATAACAATTTAAATAATTGAATTCATATTCAAACAGAAATTCACATTGGAATCAGAAACCGTGATGGGGTGTTAATTCAGATGGGTAGAGGTGTAAAATGGCTGGAATTGATGCAGAGCGGCAATTATTATCATTGACATCATTGATTTGGACATTCGATATCTCAATTTGATAGATATACTGAATTGTTTCAAATAGTGGGAAGAACATTTAATATCGTGACTCGAGAGAGATGTTATAGCAAGTAGCAAATACATTTCAATGCACATATGAGGTTTTTTTTAAGGGGGAGGTGTGAAATGAGTACAAACCCCCTGATGAAACATTAACGAAGTCAACAAACTAAAGAATTTAGGTACAGGTACTCGTCACTTTTTTTTTAAAAGGGCAGATCAACCTAGATAGAACAGAAAGGGACGGGTTGCTAGAATAAAGTAAATAGGTTAGTATCTGCCTCAATGGAGGTTAATCATTATCGGTGTATAATTAACCCAGTTTTGTGCGGCGGGATCCGTGCAATTATTTTAAGCACTCGAGAACATCCGTGTTTTAATATGCTGACTTCAATAAATTTATATCAAGTTTATTCTTCCCAGAAATCTGTAGGACTGCTTTGGGTCTATAATTTGGATGCAACACGTCATTCTTATATAATTAAAGCAGAAACTAAACTTTTTCTGACGACGGGTACCATTTGTTTCAGGTAAGGGTGGTTTAACACACCGAGGCTTCGATTGCCGCTGCTGTAAAATAAAACGTTCAAATTCTTCAATGTTCGTTTTTAAATCAGCTCAAAAAATTCTAATGGGAAAAACACTGCGTCTGTACTTGTAAAGATTATCGCCAGGAAAGTGTCTGCAAAACGACGGCGCCTTTAATCCGACATCTCCACCAATTTATAAAAAGTAGGCATGTACATTCATGGTCCATTGATCATGAAACGTAGATCTTGGTGTTGGTTTCTATCAAGGCTGAACTCTGATCAAATATATTTACTAATAAATGATCAGCCATGATCATATTGAATGGCGGTGCAGGCTCGAAGGGCCGAATGGCCTACTCCTGCACCCATTTTCTATGTTTCTATAATGAAAGCCTCGCCCGGCTGGTCACTGTGCTCTCCAAAGTAACACAGTTCCCATTGGGAGTAACGGCGCAATGCTTCAGGGCACCCCTGAGACACCATTCTTGCTTTATGGCTGATCCTGTTTGGATTTTACAATTACACGTCTCAGTGCATTGTTACCTGGTTAACCCTAAAACCAACTCGCCATGCCTCAGTTCGCAAACATTTGCGTAAGTGTTTCTAACTGTAAATCGGCAATACTGGAATCGGTAAGATGTGCCTCGATGGTCCCTGCAACACGAAACAGTCGCTGGCGCAACTGAGACCCATTGCATCGATCCATGGTGCGGCAACGCAGAGCTGAATCCCCGGGGATAGCTGGAAAGGCAGAGCACTGAAAGCCTGTCTTTAATCGCACACCGCCTGGAACTGCACCCCAAACTTGGACTAACATTCCGTTCTAAAGTTACATTCCGTTCTAAAGTTTCCCCCACTTTATAACTTCTTGCAGGTGTTTTATTGTAAAGTAATGGGTTGTGTGTGACCATAACAAAAACGGTTCTCTAATTCGACTTAAATGGCGATTTTGTCTCGTTGTCTCTTGACTGATCTACACTCGCCCGCTGAGTTTGTGCATGAGTTCTCGACGCTCGCTCGGCTCTCTCTGTCTTACCTTTCAGTCGCTGTACCTCCTGCCTTCCTGAACTCGCAGCTCCCTCCATTCTCTGCTCAGACCGTCCATGCTTGAATGGACGGAGTTGCTCTCCCGGGTTTTGAGGAATCAGAAAACCAAGCAAGGGGTGGGTCTCGTTGCCTTAACCCTCCTTGGCGCTCAGCTCGGAAACAGGTTATGTCCTTGCTTCACCCCCGAGCTTCCTGCTCCCCTTTCTACTCGGCGCCCTGGGCCGCCTCGCTGTGGCAGCGAGAGGGAGTCGCCTCCACCTGCCCTACTTCTCCCGGCACAGGAAACCGGTCAGGTTCCCGCAGCTCCCAGCGCACCCACAAATTGCGCCCCGGAGCCTGACGTCGGCACTGCAAACGCTGCACTGAAGCCTGCGAGAGGCGTCCTCTTACAATTTAAAGCCGTAATCAAGGTGGGTCCACCGTGCCCGTCAAGAGAGTTTTATTGTCATATGTCCCAGATGGAACAATGAAATTCGTACTTGCTGCAGCGCCACACAATATGTAAACATAGTACATAAACGAGAGAAAAAAAAGTTCAGTGTGTGTGTATATATATATATATACACATGCACACATGCTCGAAAAACAAACACATATAGTGCAATGATAATAGTCTGTTGTAGTTCAAAGCTTATTTATTGTCGTGATGGCTGAAGGGAAGAAGCTGTACCTGAACCTGGAAGTTACAGTTTTCAGGCTCCTGTACTTTCTTCCCAATGGCAGTGGTGAAGTGGGTCTGTGGCCAGGATGGTGTGGATCTTTGATGATGTTAGCTGCCTTTTTGAGGCAGCGACTCCGATAAATCCTGTAGATGGTGGGGAGGTCAGAGCCGGTGATGGACGACAGTGTTTACAACTTTTTGCAGTCTTTTCTGCTCCTGGACGCTTAAGTTTCCGAACCAGGCCATGATGCAACCAGTCAATATGCTCTCTACTTACTGTACACCTGTAGAAGTTCAGGAGAATCCTCTTTGACATACCGAATCCCTGTAATCTTCTCAGTAATCTTATCAGGAAGTAGAGGCACTTTCATTATAATTCCATCATTGTGCTGGGTCCAGGAAAGATCTTCTGAAATATGCACGCCCAGGAATTTAAGTTTTTTTACACTCTCCACCGTTGTCCAATTGATATAAACAAGATTGTGGGTCCTCATCCTTCCTCTTCCAAAGTCCACAATCAGTTCCTTGGTTTTACTGATATTGAGAGCCAGGAGGGCTGGAAAACACCATCACACACCACTGCATATTGATGGTGCTGCTGTGGAGAGGGTCAGCAGTGTGAAGTTCTTGGGACTTCAACCGGCGGACGACCTGACCTTACGATCAACACCACAGCAGTCATCAAAAGAGCACAGCAGCGGCTCCACCTTCTCCGGAGACTAAGAAAAGCAGGTCTCTCTACTGTTCACCTAACTACCTTCTACAGGGGTACCATCAAGAGTATATTGACCTACGGCATCACTTCCTGGTTTGGGAGCTGCAAGGCTTATGAAGAAAAACAACTTAACAGGATAGTGAAGACAGCCAGTAGGATCATCGGTGCTCCACTCCCTTTCCTGTTGGAGATCTATCAGAAGTGTAGCATCTGTAAAGCCATCTCCATCATTAAGGACCCACATCACCCATCACATAACATCTTCTCCATTCTGCCATCTGGGAAGAGGTACAGGAGCATCAACTGCAAAACCAGCAGGATGCTACACAGCTTCTTCCCACAGGCAATAAGACAGGTTAACGGACTGTGTCCCCTCCCCATACATCACACACCAAATCATCTAACCTCGCCCATACTTTGACAGCTAGGCACCTGTCAAAGCATGCTACTGTTCGGTCTGAATGTCTGTTGGCAGTTCAAATTTTAAGCCATATTTTTTAGATATGTTCATTTTAATTTTTTTTAATTGTATGTATTTATTCTGTTTTTATTAACTGCACTGATGGGAACTGATTGAGAAACAATTTTTCGTTTCTTCTGTGTATGTAAGTACTCAGTTAAAATACTGAATAGTAAATACTGAATACTGAGGTTTATGTGCTGGCAACATTTGGTCACAGTCGAATTAGTAAATGCAACAGAGCAGTCTAGAACCATCAATCCAAAAATTATTTATTTTTTCAGTCACAATTTCTTCATCACTTACTTGCTTCGATTTTTACCTCATGCACGTTACTTTTGAAATAAATACCCGTCCCTGTCAACATCCGCCGATTTACCAATTTCTTGGTTTGACCGAATAATTTGTGAAGAAAGATCCGACCCGAAAAGTTGCCTGTCCATTCCCTCCACAGTCGATGCCTAACCCACTGAGTACCAGCACCACTTGCTCAAGATTCCAGCACCTGCAGTTTCTTGTGTCCCCTTTTTATAAGGAGAACAGAATCTCCTGAATTGACCAAAAGATCGTCGTTAAACTGTGAAACATGTGCATCCCGAGGCGACCGTCAAGCCCCTCCCTCCGTGACCCGAGCTGACTCGCCCTGATGTTAACTCCCAGCACGGTGGTGGAGCCGTGTTCGTTAGACAAGCTGTCATCCGTTGGCTTCAGCTTCTCGTTCATACCGATGAACTTCCTATTATTAATAGCTGGGATTTAAAGAAACAAATGGAATTGCCACTCCTTCTATACAAATTCGCATTTCAAATCAATCTGCCCTTTGATGTAAACGCGGCATAACCACAAAAAAAACAGCGTGTCTTATTCCTGGGAATGCAAACTCATGTTCTTGTTACAAAGACTGTTTGTCCATTGTCGTCCCTTTATGCAACTGTGCGTAACACTTTTTCTGAAATAATTACAGTGCATTGTTACTTCAAAAAGCACTAATGTTACTTCTCAAACGTAACAACGCGGGTCAACGGGGCATAACTGCATGTATTTGATGTTGGGGATGTAATGCGAAAATTGACAGTGTGGCGAATCGTGGTCATAAACCCGCATCCGCCTCTCTGTAGTTACTCCAGCGGCGTTCTCTCGCTATCACGTTTCATCAAATATGTTATTTAAAGGCAGCGGATCATTTTTGTTCATTATAAACTCTGCCGCTAAGTAATGAAGGATTATCGAGAGGTCTGTTATTACAACTTTTCTCTTACATATTATTGTGTAATGTTGCAAGCACCTGCATATTGATGTAAAGACCACAAACTTCAGATGCTGGTTTACAATAAAAGGTACCGAGTGACTCAGTGGGTCATGTAACATCTCTGGAGAACGTGGGTAGTTTCGGGTTAGGACAAAACCTGGCAAGTAATAAATGCTACCAACTGACTATCCCCCCCCCCCCCCCCACCACCACCACCACCACCTGGATCCACCTATAACTTACCAGACTTTTTCATGCCCCCACTTCTCTCACAACTGTCTTCCCCCCGCCTCCCCACAATGAAACTGCAGAAGAGTCCAGACCCAAACGCCCATTCAGGCGTTGTGAAATCTCCAAGAAGTTCATTAATTGAAAGTTGCCGCACCTAGTTTACGGGGAAACGGTTAAACTTCACATGCAATGTAAATTTCGTGAAATAATACCATTAATCGATTGCAAATTTTTCAAATTTGACTTTCTCCAATACATTTGTTTCATGCACAAAAGTTACTTCTGTGACGACAGTAATCACTCAATAACTCTAATATTGCGAGAGCGTTTTACTGTCAACGTGGGTCTGCCGTCCCTCAGATAATCTGGGTTCCAACCCCAGTCAAGTGGAAGTGATACATTTCATTGAATATCCAGCGAAGTTCTGCGGGTCCCGCCAACATTACTGAAACAGCTAGTGATGCTTTATGTAAGACCCATCCTCTATTACGCTTCAGTGAAGGAGTCCTATGTGGCTGGGAGCAGAGTCTCTGTGCACGTACCCAAGTGCCATCTGTGAATCGTAAATTGGTAACTAAGTTTGGGTGAACTTAGTTTTAGATTGAACAGACAGTTGAAACAGTTTCCTGGTGGTCGGGAAGTTTAACCCTATGCCATCGGGAGATTTTATTCGAGGTGAGGTGGAATATTGACGTGAACAAGACTGAGGATAGGATTGGTGCGGTAATGCAACAACCTACCTTGGTCCCAGTTTACATCGAGATCGAGTATCTGGTGGACCCATTGATCACAATAATAGGTTGTGCCGGGGGCGTAGAAACGTAATAGAGCTCTGCAGGGCAACCGCATTTGAGAATGATTCTGGTCCAATCACTAATTCCCAAAAAGCGTGCGTAATTGGAAGAGCAGTCCCTCTTATGGAACCTACGATGGAATTTTGTGTTCTGAAGGAATGTGTGTTCTTTGAGAGGGAATCGTCGATGAAATCTGAATAGTATTGCGCATTATCACTACTTGCTCTGTATTAGGGAAGTATAAGACGTTAATTTATCAACAACTGTTCCCTGGCTGCTTTACAGAAGGGGTTATCCCTCTAAAATTTAATTAATCCGGATATTTGTTGAACATTGTAAACAAATCACGTTAAACTTGCGATAGACACAAAAAGCTGGAGTAACTCAGTGGGGCAGGCAGCATCTCTGGAGAAAAAGAATGGGTGATCGTTCCTTCTCTCCCAGAGATGCTGCCTATCCCGCTCTTACTTCAGCTTTTTGTGTCTATCTTCGGTTTAAGCCAGCATCTGCAGTTCCTTCTTACACGTTGCACTTGCGAAGTTGTTATTTCACTAGGAGTGATAAAATGGCAGAAAACTGGAATCTCTGGTCAGTTCAAATAAAAGCGAATGGTTCTCAAAATTCACGATCCTTCAAACCGCTTGAACCGTATAAGAGCGCGAAGTGCAGTTCTTTGGAAGTTCGCATCTGTCAGAACCATCGTGATACCGGGCTTACAACCGGGTCTCATAAACAGGCAGGTTGACCTACAACTGTCCGGAGGTCAAATCGAGGCTGCGCTCAACTAAGTTACGACGAACTAATAAAATGTAATAGGTGACAACCTAATACCGACCACATACCTCGGAGTATATAAACAGCAGCAGTGTTGGGAGGGGGGGGGTATTTCTAAAATATACTGTATTCGAAATAAAAATGTATACAAAACAGAAACCGTGCAAAACTCACACTTTCTTAGTGTTGGTATATTCAATATTGCTGGTTTTAAGACCAGCAGCGTCTCCCTAATGACAAAACCCCCCGGGAACCGCACGGAAACCTAGGGTGGGGCACAACGTCTCCAGAGGTTTCCGTTCAGGTTTCCTAAGTGGGACAGGGGCATAAGCACCATTATATATATATATATATATATGTGTGTGTGTGTGTGTGTGTGTAATATGCTATAATACATTAATATGTGTGTATATATATATTATACATGCACACATATATTAATGTTATTACCCACACACATTAACATGTTATTTATATAACACACACTTTAAAATAACGCTGACTCTCTTTGGTGGAGTAGATACGGTACTTAGACGGAAGCATCTTTATCTTCCGATCGTATTTGTTTAGGTAGCGATACCGATTTAAATGACGGAGAAGATATTGGATATACCCAGTAAGTCAGAAATCATCCGTGGGGAGAGAAACATGGATAATGTTTCAAATCAATTACCACTCAGCAGACCCAACGTCCTGAAATGTTATCTCTTCTTCTCTCTCCATCGATGCCGACTGACTTGGCAACTTTTTTCTGCTTTTATTGCAGATTCCCGTTTGGGGGGCTTTCACGATTCACGTGTTTTGACCATTCTCTAAAACCCGCGCTCCTTTCCTACCGGCTCCCCGACTCGACTGGTTCTCTGGAAACCATGAATCGCCTTGAATTAGCACACCTAAAAAAAACTTAATTCATTGTATCTCGCTTTTCCACGCGGACCATAAAAAGAAAAATCACAAAGAAGATAATTTGCTGCAGTCTTCCACGAAATGAACGATGGCGAACTATCCGTGTCCACCAAACGACACTCAATCCCTTTCATTCTGCCGTTTAATTACGAGTAAGAATGGGAGCTCCTCGCCGCGTTTTACTCCAGTGCCGTTTTACGGGAAAACGGTGTACATAATACAAATTAAGAACAGTACAACACAGGAACAGGGCCCACAATGTCCATGCCAAACATGATACCAAGTCGAACTAATCTCTGTTTCTGCCTGTAGAATACATTCATGTGTACTTTTTTTTTATACGAATAGTCAAAGTTTGGCATTCATAATTCAACTGCTCTCAAAATGTTAAAACCAATGCCAAATTCAGACGAGTTTCGGACAAAGCAATAGGTGACGCTAAATTGATCAGCGTGACAATCGTCCAGAAAACAACTGATTATGTTTAAAAAAAACTAAGTGCTCGAGGAACTCAGCGGGTTTCGACCCTAAACATCACCTATCCCTTCTCTCCAATGATGCTGTTTGTCCTGCTGAGTTACTCCAGCTTTCACTCACAGAGTGACTCAGGTATTGAAATGGTGGGGCCGGGCGTATTATTTCAAATTGGAGGATTCAATGTACATACCACAGGGTTGTAAATTACCAAAGTGGGATATGAGGTCAATTCCCTCCACAGATGCTGCCTGACCCGTCGAGTTTCTCCAGCAGTTTGTTTTTTGTAACGCAAGATTTCATAATCCGCTGGATGTTGATCCTTGTCAGATTTAGAGCAGTTGATGCCTGTGTCAAACTTTGCCTCACCGCGTGCGAAATCACAAGCCTCCAGCTTCATCGTTTACCTTTACGTTTTTTCATTCGTCTGCAAACTTGCTGATCTTGTTGATCTTGCTGCAGAGAGGACATGCGGTATCTGGGAGCTTGATAAAAAAGCGATATTTCCAGAACCGAAAATGTGTAAGCAATTTGAGACTGATACGTCGCATCCAGCGCGGATGGGAATGGAAGTTGTATTCATCCTCCGAAACCTCTTTTCTTTTCAGAACTTATCGACATCGTTGGTGTTTAGTTTAGGGATACAGTGCGATAACAGGTCCTTTGGCCCTCCGGGTCCGCACCGATCAGCGATCCCCGCACATTAACACGACCCTACACCCTCAAAGGACATTTTTACATTTACCAAGCCAATTAACCTACATACCTGTACGTCTTTGGAGTGTGGGAGGAAACCCAAGATCTCGTAGAAAACCCACGCAGGTTACGGGGAGAACATACAAACACCGTACAGACAGCACACGTAGTCAGGATCGAACCTGCATCTCCGGCACTGCATTCCCTGTGAAAGGCAGCAAATCTACCGCTGCGTCATCGTGACCGCCCGAAGGGGGGAGGAGGAGAGGAGTGCGATCTTTTCTCGTGTCTTTTCACTCTCTTTTCAGCAGCATCTTAACTTCAAATGGTTTGGCTGTAAAGTAGTTCTGGATATTTTTTTTTAATACTGCAAAGTACCACTAAGTTCATTACATGAAATGCATGAGATTTAACACCATGATGTCGAAGGAAATGTTGCATTTTGATAGATTAACAACCATTGAAATGTCAATGTCACTTAAATACATTTCTTAAAATCATTGCCTTTCTTTAATTATTTGCATTTGATTTCTTTACTTTGTTTGTAATGTTATGACAGTGTAGGTTTAAAGTCAACCTTTCTTAGCATTAGTGCATTTTCTGGGTGAGATGGTGAGGCATTCTTTGTTTAAACAGCATTTCGTCCTTTTGTGATGCAAATAGGCAAACAACGAAACCGGAGAAATTGTTTGGAATAAAGAAACAAATGGGAAATAATGAAAAACAAGAAAAATAATGATCTCCAAAGTACCTTAAGGAAATATTCATTACATGAAATTGATACCATCAATAATATGATCCAGACAACGAAAATCAACAACTGTAAATGCAGCAAGCTTCATTTGAAATAGAAACATAGATAGAAATATAGAAAATAGGTGCAGGAGGAGGCCATTCGGCCCTTCGAGCCAGCATCGCCATTCATTGTGATCATGGCTGATCATCCCCTATCAATAATCCGTGCCTGCCTTCTCCCCATATCCCTTGACTCCATTAGCCCCTAGAGCTCTATCCAACTCTCTCTTAAATCCATAAAGAAATGAAAGCAATTGAAAAAAATATTTAATGATAGTGAGCTACCAATTTTGCACGGACGGTGAACGGCAACATACAACTTATCCTGTTACCTTGCAGTAAAGAGATATCGTTTTCACAGCCGAATTATCACGTTGTCAAGAAAAATCCATTATTTCTCCAGAAATCATTTTGGTTTTACAGTAAACGTTTTAGTTCTATTACATATTTAAATTGAAATACGAGTGTAGATGTTTTTAAATTAAAATGTTCTCATCATTCCCTATTGCAAAAAAAACCTTTTTTTTCCTAAAATCTTGAACAATTTCTGATTTTAAAAGTGGTTTAAATGTTTCTTGTATGCTTTTTTAAATTCAGACGTTATGTTGCAGGTAGTACACTGGGTGTGGTTTGGTTCTCAATAGCTTTGAAGTTGCACAATGATGTCTCTCTATCGGTGACACCACGATGCAGTGCGGTGAGGAGACCAAACAAGTCCTTTCCGGCCATGAACATTGACGTAAGGTAAACTGCACATTTAAAGAATGTTTAAGAAGGAATTGCAGATGCTGGAAAATCGAAGGTTGACAAAAGTGCTGGAGAAACTCAGCGGGCGCGGCAGCATCTATGGAGCGAAGGAAATAGGCAACGTTTCCGGCCCATTGACATTGTCCTGCAGACTGCTTTCTTTTTTTTTTAAATGAACAAAGTTGTAAAATTCTTCTCAAGCAAATTTTTAAAACGTGAGTGGTATTGCACCTGAAAAAACAAGCAATACATCTACAGATTTCATGAACATCCATAGCAAAATAAGATGCACCTTTTTATTTCATGGGAACGATTATCCATTTTACATAAATCACTAATTTCAATGTTCTTATCTCAGAACATGCAGTTCATTTCATACTAGTTGACAATATTTATTTTACTGATCATTTATATTCTATACAATCTGCTCAAGTTAATAACTACAGGGGTGAGTCACAGCTACAAAGAGCACATTTATAAATTCACTTCCTATCTATTAGACTTTGATGTCTCTAGGCCCCCTAATAGACAGATTAACAATGTTAACACGTTAATGATCTGTAGCTGGGGAATAAATGAAAGGTTGAACAAGTAATTTAAATATATCCAAGGCAAAGAAAAGGGGAAAAATAAACAAAGTCACTAAAAACATTGTTTCACACTTAGCCACTTGGAAGTATTTGCCAAGTCCACTAACATCAAAAGCACTGCTTGGGCAGCAATATATACTTCCTTTCATTAAAATTAGAACACTGTGAAAAATATAATTCTCAATATAATTCTCTGGTGGCACTTACAAAAAATGGTCTTGACCGATGTAATATATGCTTTTAACAAAGGTGCTTTTGATGATGTATTAGGAAGGAGAATGGGTTCAATCATGATGTTTCCTGGCTTGCAGTTCTATGGAGAACTGCCATATAGCTGCAATTCTGGATCTGCACATTCCTGACTTTGACACGTGCATGGCAATTCAGAAGTCAGGATCAAACTAGAGGGCTGATTCTGGATTCTGCCGATAGTTTATCCATTAATGGAGCTCAGTGGTCAGTGCTAAACTGAGGAACCTTCCCTTCTGGCTCCACAGTGTTACCACATTAATGGCTGGTGTATGTCATGCAGCTTCATTCATTTCAATGGAATCACCAATGTGGATTGAAATGGTAAGTGGAGGTAAGTATTTTTTCATTAATCTATGTTTATAATTAATTACTACCACATAAACACATTTAAGTAATTTTTAAAGCCTTTCTTATATTTTAATAACTTTTACATTTATTACATTTTCAAATGTGATTTAAGAACTGCTGGTGCTGAGTTAGTCTACATGTTAAAATTGATATACCTGCAGAGTAAACCATTTGGAACAGAGATGAGGAAAAACTTTTTCACACAGGGAGTTGTAAGTGTTTGGAATTATCTGCCTTAGAGGGCGGTAGAGGCTGGTTCTCTGGATGCTTTCAAGAGAGTTAGATAGAGCTCTTAGGGATAGTGGAGTTAAGGGATATGAAGAGAAGGCAGGAACAGGGTACTGATTGTGAATGATCAGCCATGATCACATTGAATAAATGGTGGCGCTGGCTCGAGAGGATGAATGGCCTACTCCTGCACCGATTGTCTATTGTCTATTGTCTTAAGGTTATGTTATTGCCTCATTGGGACTGACATCAAAAACAGGGATGGAATGCATTTTCATCTTTGTCAATTCCAAAATGAAAAGAAAACTGTCCAATACTGATCTTCATTGAAATGAATGAAGTCTTCCTTCCACTGTGTGAAGTCACATTATCTTCAGCTCTTCATGATGTCGCCGGCAATCCCTGTATCTGAGGATGACCACTGGTGCAGCTTTATGTGTGTGTCCTGAGGTGACTCATGAGATTGATTCTGGAAACATGAACCTATCCATTGAAAACACAGATGCTTCCTTGCAGGCCAGTTGCCTGTCAGCAGTGCACTCTTCCCTAACCCCACTCCAATTTCAGTGTCTGGGATAGCATGCCTTTCCTCAAACCAGGCCACTCCTTTACTGAGGATCAGGCACCAGAGCAGTTGATTGATAGCTTGCATCTCCCAGTTCTACCTCTGTTTCCATTTGGTGAGCTTTCAACATATTCTTGCAAGCTTTCCTCTGATCACCACAAGATATTTGAACTTGTAAAAGCTGGAAGATGAGGCTAGTTTGGAGAATTATGAATCTAGCATCTTTACACATCATTGATGCATGAGGATCATTGTTTTAATGTCATGACAGTTGATTTAGTGATATTAATGCAGTGATCTTCCCACTTCATGCAAAGTATCTTGCAGAAGCGGTGCTTCTCCAGACTGTTGCTGCACTATCAGTAGGTCACATAAACAGAGGAGGTCAACTGCCTCTAATGCCTGATTAGTGATTTGTGGTGGGCTGAGTAAATGTTTGAGGCTGGCTGATAGGATACCCTTCATCTTAAATAAGAATGGTATTTTTTGATAAATTTGTACAGAATGATCCAATGCAGACTAAAGATCATTCTCAGCACTTGTTAGAAATTCACAGTATCAACAAAGTGAAGATTAGTATTGGATGCATTAAGGGCAGTTTTATTTTCATGTGGAGTCGACAAAGATAAAAGTGCCTTCCATCCCTTCTGTTTTTGATGTAAGTCCCAATAAGGCAATAACATAACCTTAAAATGGTTAATGGTTTACTCTGGAGATGATGCATGACCCATTGAGTAACTCAAGCACTTTGAGTCTTTTTTTGTAAACCAGCATCTGCAATTCCTTGTGTCTATAATAACAGATTGGATGACAAACGAATGCATTCCCAGCCACTTGCTCTAAACGTTATATCCTTTATCTTGTATCTGTACATTGCGGATGGCTTGATCGTAATCATGTATAGTCTATTCACTGATTGGATAGTTCGCAATAAGCTTTTCACCGTACCTTGGTACACGTGACAATAATAAACTAAACTAAACTAACTAAACTAAACTTTAAAGAACAGCTGCAGTATAAAAACGCTTTAGCACTGCAATATATTCAGAGGGCAATAAAATCTAGCCAACCGCTTCCACAGGACTTTGTGCGGTTATTAGAGGGTTCCAGACTTAATAATGTGGTTTTACCTGGCTATGAGGGTTACTCATAGTTCAAGCCCCTATGTTTCAATTTCACACTGAGGGGAATATCAATAATTATTACCCATATCACCCATCTGAGGTATGCTTTTACGAAATTGTATTCCCTTCCTTTTTACTGCCAGCAGGGGTAACAGGGGAATATTTTCTTATATTCCCCTTTCTAGCGAACGCCTATGGACTTTACCTGTTTAAACAGCGGGGAATATAGTCTTATATTCCCCTGGTCTCACATCCGGGAACTTGGCAACGTGACGCTGCGTTACGGCAACGTGACGCTGCGTGCGAAATTTAAAATTTATTCTCAAAACAAACAAAATAGTAAGATTAAACGAGAACTCACCTGTTCGAAGTTTGATCGTTATTTTTACGAGGAGTTACGATGAGGGATTACGTGAAGAAGAGCCCGCCTCAACGCTGGTAACGGCATACTTCAAAGCAACGGCATGAAAAACACAGAAACACCAAAGCCGGAGTAACATAGTAAGGCTCATAAAAAGACTTAGAACCACCATTTGATCATTTATTTTACGAGGGTGGGAGTGGAGGGCACGTAATCCCTCATCGTAACTCCTCGTAAAATAACGATCAAACTTCGAACAGGTGAGTTCTCGTTTAATCTTACTATTTTACTTCGGAGTCACGTGAGTGACTACGTGAAGAGTTTTAAAGCTTTCTGTGTTTTTTATGTCGTAGAATTAATCCGTACGACAGTCCGGCTAAGTAAACACATACATGAGAAAGCACACAAATGTTAGATCTTTTCACAATTAAGTTTTTTAATGGCTGAAAGACCATATAATACCCTCCTTATATTGAGGGAAAAAATGATTACAAGTGACAAAAGATATCAGTGACTACACAACTGATTATAGCAATTAATAGCAAACAAAGCAGGTGATTATAGTGCTCCCAACACCGCGTGTCCAAAGCTTGTCATAGTGTGAACAGGTTTGTTGTAGAACTTTGAAAAAGTTTCTTCTTTACTCCACCCTGCGATTTTTAAAAAATATGCTCGAGAGGTACGTCCCGCCCCTTCGCCGCGGACGTAGCTGCCGCCCTGGTGGAGTGAGATTTGAAGACATCAGTGTCTACTCCCGCTAAAACCAACACCTGTTTCAACCATTTTGAGATAGTTTGAACTGAAGCTTTTGTGTGTGGCTTTTTGTGCGTAAGCAGCAATGTCTTTTCGTTTCCTCAAAAAGTGTCCGTTACTTTAATACATTGGTTCAAATGTCTAACCACACACAAAGCAAGCTCAATATGAAAAGCTTGAAAGGTTACCTTTGTTCCAGATCTCCCTGGTCTACTTTGTTTGATCAGATCGTAAACATAGAATACAACGTTATCTGTAGTCACATGCATACAGTCTAAACGCAACATTTGTAAAGTTTGCACTCTTTGGGCTGAGACCAGTGACATTAACATGACCAATTTCAATGTTAACCTATCCAATGACAACCCTTCAATTGGCGTCCATTCTCTAAGTAGAGCAAGTACTATGCTCACATCCCAAATCTCTGTATATCTAGGTTTTGGCGGATTCATGTGAAAAATTCCTTTCATGAATCGTGATATTAATGGATGCGACCCAATTGATTTCTCACCAGTCATAAGTCCTAAATAGGACGACAAGACACTGCGTGCAGTGTTAATGCCACTGTAACTTAAATGTTGGCCAAAGCGCAAATTGGCAAGGAATTCCAAAACATGAGTAACATTCACATAATCATCAGAAATATTTTGACTGTGTGCAAAATTCTTCCTATTTCTTAATATGTGTCATATATTGTTTCTGTGTGCTGTCTCGCCATGATGTGCCAATAACTGTCAAGTTTGGTCCGACAATCTCAGTTCCTGTAGTGGTCTGGTCAAAACCTGCAGATTAACAATTTCATATATGCATATAATGGGTAATCTTCATTTGTTACTGGATTAGTCAAGATATCACTACAGTTAAGAATCTGCATATACGGTTCTTTAATCATATTCAGGCATAACTGGGAACCAAGGTTGAGTTGGCCAATTTGGCACTACCAACAATCCGGAAGCTGAATCTTGCTCTATTTTCTTCAAGCATCTCTGGATCAGAGCAAATGGTGGAAAAGCATAAAAGAACATTTTTCCCCAGTGTAATAAAAATGCATCTACTGCAACTGCGTCCGGATCGTGTTCCCAAGACACATAATGAGGCAAGTGATGATTAAGCCTGGATGCAAACAAATCAATTTCTGGCAACCCAAATCGTCGAACAATATTCTTAAATATTGGTGGCTTAAACATCCATTTCGTATTATCTTTAAAAATCCTGGACCTTTCATCTGCTACCACATTGTCTTTACCTGGAGTATAGCTTACTGCAATCCATATCTGCCGACCAATACACCATTGCCATATCTCATTGACCAGACAATCACATGATACTGATCCAACTCTCCCCATGTGATTAATGTAAACCCACAGCTGTTTTATTGTGTAATTGTATTAACACATGCAGACCTTGTTTAGCACAACAATATGCTTTAAGCCCATAAAAGGCCCCCAATAACTCCCAATAGTTAATACCATACTCTTGGAGAAACACTTGTTCTTCAGTTTTCCATCTACTTCCACAACTGGAGGATAAATCTGTGGCCCCCCATCCGAGAGCACTAGCATCTGTATGTAAAACCATTTCAGGCTGTTTAATCATAATATTTATTAGCAGCTTGTGGGACATTTTCCTTTTTTAACCCACCATTGTAAATTCCAATACAGCTTCTTTTGTTAATTACATAGGCCTGTCAAATGGCCTGCCTTCTCTTTGAGAGCTTGTATCTTGTACCTTCGAAGATATCAATAAATGTAATGAACCAAATTCTACTGCAGGAAAATGCTGCTAGCAGTTCACCAATGGTTGTCACCATTTCTCGGATGGAAGGATAAGGTTTTGAATGAGATAATGACAAGTTACCAAAATATCATCGACTTTAACTGTTGGTAAAGGTATTAACATAGTCACTGAGTTAATTACAAACCCCAAAAGTAAATTGTTTGTGCTGGCTGCAGCTGGGGCTTAATTAGATGAATTAAGAACCTTAGCTTACCACAAAGCTTTAGTAACTGAAACTGAGTCCTCAGCTGACTCCTGATAATCACTAATGACCAGAATGTCATTGAGATAAGCCATAATGATGTGCATTTTGTGCTCTAATTGGGCTAAACTGGTTTCAACAGTTTCGTAAAGAGTAAAAAGCTGAACTCAGTCCATTTGGCAAAGCTTAACTGCCATAATTGTCACAACCAATTAAAATTTAAGTACTACCGAAACCTGATGCATAGGTACAGAATAATAGGCGTCTTTTCATCAATCTTAGCCATATAACAACCTGCTGAATATTTTGCAGTATTCAATGACTCCATTTGAACATGTTTGTATTCTACAAACTTATTTAGACCTGTAAGGTCCAGAATACTTCTGCAACCATCATCTGTAATGCCTTCTAACATTAAAGACAAATTTATGCTTGTGTTCAAAATCTTTTCCATTACCTCTTTTCCAGATAATTAGGCAATGTGAACATAAATCTCTGCTTTTTCAATTGCAGAAAACACGAAACATAAGCAGGTTTATTCTGTACAGGAGGATTAACCTCTTTTTTTTTTTTTTTTAAAAGTAATAGTAGTTAATGAAACTGCTCGTAATATACTGATCAAAAATAATAGTAAGCCAGTCTTAATAAACTTTTTTGTAATCTCCCTCTAACTGGAGATTAATCCGCAGTTTCTTTAAGCAGGGAACAAGTCTTTAATTCCTCTGCATATGAGCGTGGTGGTCTCCTTATCCCCTGAATTCGGGTAAGTATTTGGTTGTGCAATACAATAAAACTTCCTTGACATATTTCTGCCTCTATTTCCAATATCAAATCCCCTTCTGGGCGAAAATACCTTTTCGTCCAAAGACGAAGGTTTCATGCAGCTAAAATATTTAGCTTTTCATCCAATTTCAATAAGTTAGGCAGATTATTCCAAACAGATAACCAAGAGCTTAAACACCACTTGCTCGACACAGGTATGCAACCTTGGGTGAAAAATGGGCCAAATAGCCATTTATATTATATAAAATTTCATAGAAAGAATTGCACAATAGCGTCTTTATTTTATGTTTTCCTTTCATCTGCCCAAAAGCCATAATAGCAGCAGAATAATTTGTGAGGATTTTTAAACCTCACTATTTGACGCTCTCATATTTGGAGTCATGGATGCCCATATTAACGGATAAAACCGTAGGCTCTTCTAATGAGGCACAATTTCCTGTGCTGTGTGCAATTTTAATATTTCAATCATCACAAATCATGAAGTTGGTGAGATACCATATATATATGTTGGCAGCTAGGATTTCTTCCATAGCCTCACCACTTCCTTCATATATAGCAAAACCTTTTGCTATTCCAGGCATCTTTGGCCTCTTTTCATATTTTTTCATTTTATTTTTATTTTTATTTTGTGGTGTGCTTTCAAAATGCAAATCACCATCAACAGGGTCTGCCTTCTGCAGCCCTAAATCAATTGGGATTTCATCCCATGAGACTTCTTCCGGCCCAAATCCTGGGTCCGGAGTTCCAACTTCCAATTAGGCCCATGGCCATATTCAGAATAATTAAACCCCTCAGGGCTAATTTTAGGAACCTTCAGGGTACTTTGACCCTAGTCTCATAATTATTTGGAGAACTTTCTCCATATGCTCCATAATCAGTTCCACATAGTTTACTTATCTGGAGGACTTTTCAATGTCAGAGTCATCAGAACCACGGGCCTCTCAGATTTTTTATTTTATTTTATTTTCCATTTTTCATATTCGGGAGCATTTCTCTCCGTGGTTATCATTTTGTAAACTAATTCGCTAACGGGTATATCTGCGGCCACCGGTATCGGAACCGGCTCCGCACTAGCTTTCCCGTATATTTATTTTTCACCCCAGGAAGCATTTAACCCGCGAATATAAGTTTACTTGATCATCTGTGCTTATCCAGCACTATGACTCTGACCTGATTTAAAATATTTCCTATACTGCTGGACCTACACCAGCGCCCGCTAAGAAAATCCCAACTTTACTGTTCTTACCTGCGGGCCGTTCCGACCGCTGCGAGGAGCTGCTCCTTACTGCAGCTCCACCTTCTGCCGTCAGCGTCGACGTCATGCCGTTACCAGCGTGAGGCGGGCTCTTCTTCACGTAGTCACTCACGTGACTCCGAAGTAAAATGGCAGCCGGTTTGCGAGAAGAGGTTCGCGATTTAAAAGTTCGACCTTCACATTGTCACATAAATGAATTACATAAATTACATAAATGAAACATAAATGTTACATTGTTTTAGTACCCTTATTTACAATGTTGCAATGGTTTTTAATTTAATTTGATTTTAAATTAAATTTTGTGGCAAACTTAGTTTTTTAAGAGATCAATATGTTATTATTTACTGTGTTAACCAGGCAGCCAATGAAATAACCCCAATATTCATGTTCTTCAAAGATGCTGCCTGACCTGGTGAGTAGCACTTTATGTCTTTTTTTTGTAAACCAGTATCTGCAGTTTCTTGTTTCTGCCTATAGCAATGTTGCCTTACCAACTGTCTTTTGGGTCAATTCTGTACTGAACTTTATAATTTCTCTTCTGATAACCCTGTTTCTTGGTTTAACCTGAAATAAGCTTTCTGAGCCAGCTGTGGTGCTTTCTGCCACCTCAGTGCCACTTATCTCAAATTATCCTTGGGGCTCAAAATTAAGTCTGACCCTTTTAATTTTCTCCAGTCCCTTTAATTCTTACTGCAGTTTCTCTATTTCCCATGTCTGTGATTTGGATCATAGTCTTCATTTGCAAGACTGCAAAAGATTATCAAGAAACAAAAATAATTAGCGAATTAGCTTACCATCAAAATCAGATTGAAGGGCACAAATACCCTTGAAATAGTTCTTGAAATAGCTTCTTACAGAATGGGAAAAATATTAACAGTTACATTTTGTACTTAGCACTCTTCATTCAGGGTCCACCAGGCAAGGATTGTAGGAAAAGCCAGCAGAGATAATTGCACATCCCGAATAGAAGTTGGCATCTTTTCCTGAAATCAAGCAGAAAATATCAAAATTTTGAGGCTAAGTAAATGGCAAGATACCATTAAACTTAAGAAATGGAAATATAATCAGCAATTTATTGCCACTGAGACCAGCGCAAGATTATATATTGGTAAGAGGCACAAGGATGTTTCAGATGGTACATGTAAATCCCAATGTGGTGGAAGAGTAAAGGGATTTGGAGTGTCGACGTCTCAGTTACTGCCACAAGCTGTGGAACTGGAGTAGTGGGAGTAGTAAAAGGAAACACAGGAGGAAAAGGAGGAAGAGAGAAACCAATGTCAAGAGTTCCTTTCTAGTTGGACAAACAATAGACAATAGGTGCAGGAGTAGGCCATTTGGCCCTTCGAGCCAGCACCGCCATTCAATGTGATCATGGCTGATCATCCCCAATCAGTACCCTGTTCCTGCCTTTTCCCCATATCCCCTGACTCCACTATCTTTAAGAGCCCTAAATAGACAATTTTAAGAGCTCTAAATAGACAATAGACAAAACCTAAGAATAAAGTATCAGATAACAGATAGTAAATACAATTCCAATTTTCTATTCCCCAATACTTCCTACCTTCCCTTCCATTGTTGCTGACAAGCACAGCATCTGTTTAATTGACATAACAGGCAGGCTTTCCATATAACCATATAACCAGATAACAATTACAGCACGGAAACAGGCCCTCTCGGCCCTTCCAGTCCGTGCCGACCATTTGTTTTCCCCTAGTCCCATCTACCTGCACTCAGACCATACCCCTCCATTCCCTTCACGTCCATATACCTATCCACTTTACTCTTAAATGTTAAAATCGATCCTGCCTCCACCACTTCTGCTGGAAGCTCATTCCACACAGCCACCACTGAGTAAAGAAGTTCCCCCTCACGTTCCCCCGAAACTTCTGTCCCTTAATTCTCATGTCATGCCCTCTTGTTTGAATCTTCCCTACCCTCAATGGGAAAAACGTATCCACGTTAACTCTGTCTATCCCTTTCATCATTTTAAAGACCTCAATCAAGTCCCCCCTTAACCTTCTGCGCTCTAAAGAATAAAGACCTAACTTGTTCAACCTTTCTCTGTAACATAGTTGCTGGAACCCTGGCAACATTCTAGTAAATCTCCTCTGTACTCTCTCTATTTTGTTGACATCCTTCCTATAACTAGGTGATCAAAATTGTACACCATACTCCAGAATTGGTCTTACCAATGCCTTGTACAATTTTAACATTACTTCCCTACTCCTATATTCAATGCTCTGATTTATAAAGGCCAGCACACCAAAGGCTTTCTTTACCACCCTATCTACATGCGATTCCACCTTCAGGGAACTATGCACAGTTATTCCTAGATCCCTCTGTTCCACAGCATTCCTAAATTCCCTACCATTTACCATGTACATCCTATTTTGATTTGTCCTGCCAAGATGTAGCACTTCACACTTATCAGCATTAAACTCCATCTGCCATCTTTCAGCCCACTTTTCCAAATGGCCCAAATCTCTCTGTAGACTTTGAAAATCTACTTCATTATCCACAACACCACCTATCTTAGTATCATCTGCATACTTACTTATCCAATTTTCCACCCCATCATCCAGATCATTGATGTACATGACAAACAACAGTGGACCCAACACAGATCCCTAAGGCACCCCACTGGTCACCGGCTTCCAACCTGACAAACAGCCATCCACCATTACTCTCTGACATCTCCCATTCAGCCACTGTTGAATCCATCTTGCTACTCCGCCATTAACACCCAAAGATTGAACCTTCTTAACCAACCTTCCATGGGGAACCTTGTCAAAGGCCTTACTGAAATCCATATAGACAACATCCACTGCTTTACCCTCATCAATTTCCCTAGTTACCGCTTCAAAAAATTCAAGGTTTGTCAAACATGACCTTCCAGGCACAAATCCATGTTGACTGTTCCTGCTCAGACCCTGTTTATCCAGATGCTTATATATATTATCTCAAAGTATCCTTTCCATTAATTTGCCCACCACTGACGTCAAAGTAATAGGTCTATAATTGCTAGGTTTATTCTTTGAACCCTTTTTAAACAATGGAACAACATGCGCAGTACGCCAATCCTCCGGCACTATTCCCGTTTCTAATGACATTTGAAATATTTCTGTCATAGCTCCGGCTATTTCTACACTAACTTCCCTCAATGTCCTAGGGAATATCCTGTCAGGACCTGGAGACTTATCCACTTTTATATTTTTCAAAAGTGTCAGTACTTCCTCCTCTTTGAATCTCATAGTTTCCATAGCTACTCTACTTTTTCCCCTTAACTCACAGAGTTCAATATCCTTCTCCTTGGTGAATACCGAAGAAAATAAAATTGTTCAATATCTCCCCCATCTCTTTTGGCTCTGCAGATAGCTGTCCATTCTGGTTCTCTAATGGTCCAATTTTATCCCTCGTTATCCTTTTGCTATTAATATAGCTGTAGAAACCCTTTGGGTTTACTTTCACCTTTCTTGCCAAAGCAACCTCATATCTTCTTTTAGCCTTCCTAATTTCTTTCTTAAGATTATTTTTACATTCTTTATACTCCTCTAGCACCTCATTTACTCCATGCCTCCTATAATTATTGTAGATATCTGTCTTTTTTTGAAACAAGTGTCCAATTTCCCTTGAAAACCATGGCTCTTTCCAATTTTTACTATTTCCTTTCAACCTAACAGGGACATAAAGATTCTGTACTCTTACAATTTCCCCTTTAAATGTCCTCCATTTCTCTTCTACATCCTTCCCATGAAACAAAGTGTCCCAATTCACTCCTTTAAAATCCTTACGCATTCCCTCAAAGTTAGCCTTTCTCCAATCAAAAATCTCCACCCTAGGTCCAGTTCTGACTCTCTCCATAATTATATTGAAATTCTGACTATCTCCATAATTATATTGAAAAGGGCTGTGAGCAGGGCTGTCAATTCACCAACGTATAAAACCTACATAGCCGTCAACCATCACAGCTGATGGCTGTGGGAATCAAATCAAGAGTATAGCATTATAGATTTTTGGGCCTTTGGGTCATGTACAGGTGTGAGGAGTAGATTTGCTTATCGTTTGAGGATGTCTTGGTGTGGATGATACGAAATTGAGCAAAGATCCAAAAGGGACAATAACAGGTCTGAAAGCAGAAAGCCAGAAAAGTTTGGGAATCCGAGCAAACAAAGGTTGGAAAATGAAGATGAAAGGAATCTGACTGTGCCTCATGGCACATACTAAAATGTAAGAAGTATCATGTTTCGGGCAATGTGGAACATAGTGATATGATGATATATCTACGCAAGAGGCATGGTTTAAAGAGAAGGAGGAATGGCAGATTAATTCTTGGTGTTGAATTTTCAGGTGAGATAGTGGAGGGTATAAAAAATGAAGGGGGAGGGATGGCATTAGTCAAAAATCAATCACAGAGATTCAGATTTTTCTTTTCATTCTCTCTGCCTATTCCCACTTGATCTGCAATTTTCTCACTTTCAACAAATGGCTGTGGTCCTGAACTAACTTGTTGCCCCTCTCACCCACAGGCACTATCTAACCTGATGACCATTTGCAGCATTTTCTGTTTATATTTGAGTTTGAAGTGGTGCCGGCCATTTACAAAACGGATCCCCTGGTGATGCACTATTGAGTGAATTAATAATACAGTACGGGTTGGATGGTCACTGAAATAATGATAATGAGCACAAAGTTTACATGCATCCTCCAGGGGCAGTTTCATCTCATACCATAATCCCAAATCATGTCTTCTCAAAATATTCATGTGGATGCAATACAAAGTCAGCTTTCAGCAAAGCACACAGACCAATTCAGAGAGTTGTGGAAGTAGCCTATCCATCAGACAGACCAGACACCCACCATCAACTCCACCTACACTTCATGTTGGCTTGGGAAAGCATCTGACATAATTAAGGAGCTTTTTCACCCCAGTCATTCCCTCTTCTCACCTCTCCCATCGAGCAGAAGATACATCAACCTAAAAGCATGTACCACCAGACTGAGGAACAGCTTCTTCCCCTCTCTTATCATATTACTCAACAGTCCTCCCATAATCTGCAGTGTAGTCCTGACCTAAACATGGACACTAGGGTTTTTAAAAAAACTGTAATGCTACCATGCTGTAAACTCTATTATGCACTTTGGCATTTTCTTCATTACAATCAAGCTATACACATGTACTACCTTTTGTACTTGTGTATAGCTTGATTGTACTCATGAATCGTATGATCTGATTTAAGTGGACAGCATATAAACAAAGCTTTTCCTTGTATCCTGGTACACGTGACAACAATAAACTAATACCAATACCAACCAATTCCTGCAATTTTAACACTATATTTGGAATAAATATTTGTATTGAATTGAGAAAACTGGACCAAGTTTAGGCACCCTTGTTTACAACCTACTGGGTTTATTGCCATCAACATTTTTTGTTAATTTCTAATTGATTGTTATGCTGTATATGTTCTAATTATATTTTACCAATACAACGTTTAACATTCTTTGAACTAAAATTAGTATGTCAGCAAATCATTAAACACTTTGTGGCATGTGAAAATATCTGAATGCAACTGAGGAACAGGATCAGCAAGTGACTCAGAGGCCAAATACTGATGAAATTTTATCTTCGCCACTAGGAAACATTTATCCCATTGTACTAACATATTGCAAATACATTGAGATATTTTCTGAAGAATGATTATTATGTGGACATTTTTATATTGAAAAGATATAGAACTCCATAATATGATTTTCCACATTAGTGCCTTTAAGACTTCCCTCTTACTCCCTAACCTTGGCTTTACCTCTACAATAGCTGACAGGACACTTAACCGCATCTCTTTTGTTTCCTGCCCTTTGGCATTATCGTCCTCTCCTCCCAGCCAGAACATGCATAGATTTCCCTTTTCCTCACTCTTCACCAAACCAATCTCTGAACTCAATGAATCATTCTCCATAATTTACACCACTGTCAATGGGATTCCATCGCTAAATGGATCTTCCTCTCATCCTCCATATTCAAAATGGAACCATCCTTACACCACTCCTCAGTCCACTCTTCTGACTCTACAAACCAATTGCTCCTCACATGCAACTGCAGAAAATATATTACCTGCTTATTTACCACTTCCCGCCCACTTTGCAGAGATCCAAACAGTCCCGGCTAGATCATTGGAAGCATTTAAGTTGGAGGTAGAAAGATTTTAGAAAGAATGGAAACTGAAGTTCATGGGGAAGTGGTGCAAAGGTGGAGTTAAGGCCTATAAAGATGAGTTATGATAGTATAAAATGTCTGGGGAACAGGCTTGAATTCCTGTTCTTATGTCTTAAGTTGTGTTCCAAAGGCACTTGCATTTCTTCCAATCTAGTGTAATACATTAATTGCACATTTTACTTTGGAGTCATGTGAGTGACTACTTGAAGAAGCCCGCCAGCCCGCATGTGCGTCAATACGTCTAGCGCATGGCCCACAACTGGCTAGGAGGTGTGTCGCTCCTCCAGCGGTAAGTTTAAAAGCCCTACAGGTAAGTTTAAAACTTATTCTGAGGTCGTTTTGTTTGTTAAAAATCTTGTTACCACGTTCAAGTTCGAACTAATCATGGAGAAATCCAGGGCAAAGTCCAGACGGGCCGCAGAAAAACTGGCTGCAGAGGACCGTGGGAGTGCGGGTAGCCGACGGCTGTTGTTTTCGCCATCCGAGTCGCTGATGGTGCGGTCAGCGGCTTCAGACATGGTGCCTGTCCAAAGCACCTTGGCAACCCCGAAAGGGGGGAAAGCCAAGAAGAAGTCTGATAGGCCTGTTTACTCAGACGAGTCAGGCCAGGAGGGTTCGCCTCCTACAATGGATAGCGTCTTCGGGCTTTTATCCCGGATGGAGCACCTTATGGAAAGGATGCTCCATCATGATATGCTCCGTGAAACGAGGTTATATCAGTGCGGGTCTCCTCGGGGGCCCTCGGCAGCGCCTGGTCCAGGGCTACATAATGTCTCCCACTCTGAGGGAAGCGTACTGGGTCAGTTCTGGACTGACTCCGAATTTGGAGGTATGTCAGGGGAGCATACCAGAGTGCACGACATACGTGAGGCTCAAGAATTACCAGCCATGGCATCAAAATTTGCGATACCTTTGCAAATAGGGGAGCCACTGCAAGAGGTACTAGGTGCGAGCATAAATTACCTCAAATCGCACCAGCTACAGGAACAGGTGATGGTGGAAACAACTGCAAAACACCTGGAAATTGCAAAACAACTGCAATACACCTGGAAATTATGCTTCACTGAACGTGCCGGCTGTGAACAGTTCAATCTGGGGATATATTGGAGGGGGCATCAAAGCCCAGGAGATGAAGCTCCAAAGAATCCTGAAATTGCTGGCTTCAGGCATTACGGCATTCACCACATCTGTGGATGAGGGACCCTTGTCTGACGTACAGCAGGATGCCCTGGCATTGATGTGCAATGCACATTGCTAAATAAACTGTTTTCGGAAGAACGGCATCCGACCTGCCTTAAACCACGGGTCCTGAACTTAAAGAAAGGTAAATTTGAGGGTATGAGACGTGAATTGGCCAAGATGGACTGGCAATTGATTCTTGAAGGGTTGACGGTGGATATGCAATAGAAGGCATTTAAAGACTGCACGGATGAACTACAACAATTGTTCATCCCAGTTTGGCAAAAGAATCAATCAGGGAAGGAGCGCATCCATGGATAACAAGGGAAATCAAAGCAAAAGATGAAGCGTACAAATTAGCCAGAAAAAGCAGCCTACCAGGGGACTGGGAGAAATTCAGAGACCAACAGAGGAGGACAAAGGGCTTAATTAGGAAAGGGAAAATGGATTATGAAAGAAAATTGGCAGGAAACATAAAAGCTGACTGCAAAAGTTTTTATCGATATGTGAAGTGAAAAAGATTAGTTAAAACAAATGTAGGTCCCTTGCAGTCAGAAACGGGTGAATTGATCATGGGGAACAAGGACATGGCAGACCAATTGAATAACTACTTTGGTTCTGTCTTCAGAAAGGAAGACAAATAATCTGTCGGAAATAGCAGGGGACCTGGGGTCAAATGAGATGGAGGAACTGAGTGAAATCCAGGTTAGCCGGGAAGTGGTGTTAGGTAAATTGAATGGATTAAAGGCCGATAAATCCCCAGGGCCAGGTAGGCTGCATCCCACAGTACTTAAGGAAGTAGCCCCAGAAATAGTGGATGCATTAGTGATAATTTTTCAAAACTCTTTAGATTCTGGAGTAGTTCCTGAGGATTGGAGGGTAGCTAATGTAACCCCACTTTATAAAAAGGGAGGGAGAGAGAAAACGGGGAATTACAGACCAGTTAGTCTAACATCGGTAGTGGGAAAACTGCTAGAGTCACTTATTAAAGATGGGATAGCAGCACATTTGGAAAGTGGTGAAATCATTGGACAAAGTCAGCATGGATTTACGAAAGGTAAATCATGTCTGACGAATCTTATTGAATTTTTTGAGGATGTAACTAGTAGAGTGGATAAGGGAAAAGCAGTGGATGTGTTATATCTGGACTTTCAGAAGGCTTTCGACAAAGTCCCACACAAGAGATTGGTATACAAACTTAAAGCACACGGTATTGGTGGTTCAGTATTGATGTGGATAGAGAACTGGCTGGCAGACAGAAAGCAAAGCATAGGAGTGAACGGGTCCTTTACAGGATGGCAGGCGGTGACTAGTGGGGTGCCGCAAGGCTCAGTGCTGGGACCCCAGCTATTTACAATATACATTAATAATTTGGACGAGGGAATTAAATGTAACATCTCGAAGTTTGCGGATGACACGAAGCTGGGGGGCAGTGTTAGCTGTGAGGAGGATGCTAGGTGACTGCAAGATGACTTGGATAGACTGGGTGAGTGGGCAAATGCATGGCAGATGCAGTATAATGTGGATAAATGTGAGGTTATCCACTTTGGTGGCAAAAACAGGAAAGTAGACTATTATTTGAATGGTGACCGATTAGAAAAAGGGGAGATGCAGCGAGACCTGGGTGTCATGGTACACCAGTCATTGAAAGTAGGCATGCAGGTGCAGCAGGCTGTGAAGAAAGCGAATGGTATGTTGGCATTCATAGCAAAAGGATTTGAGTACAAGAGCAGGGAGGTTCTACTGCAGTTGTACAGGGTCTTGGTGAGGCCACACCTGGAGTATTGCATACAGTTTTGGTCTCCTAATCTGAGGAAAGACATTCTTGTCATAGAGGGAGTACAGAGAAGGTTCACCAGGCTGATTCCTGGGATGGCAGGACTACCATATGAAGAAAGACTGGATAGTCTTGGCTTGTACTCGCTGGAATTTAGAAGATTGAGGGGGGATCTCATAGAGACTTACAAAATTCATAGGGGGTTGGAGAGGCTAGATGCAGGAAGATTGTTCCCGATGTTGGGGAAGTCCAGGAAAAGGGGTCACAGTTTAAGGATAAGGGAGAAGTCTTTTAGGACCGAGATGAGAAAATCGTTTTTCACACAGAGAGTGGTGAATCTGTGGAATTCTCTGCCACAGAAGGTAGTTGAGGCCAGTTTGTTGGCTATATTTAAATGGGAGTTGGATGTGGCCCTTGTGGCTGAAGGGATCAGGAGGTATGGAGAGAAGGCAGGTACAGGATACTGAGTTGGATGATCAGCCATGATCATATTGAATGGCGGTGCAGGCTCGAAGGGCCGAATGGCCTGCTCCTGCACCTAATTTCTATGTTTCTGTGTAACCCCAAATTTGCGTGATTGTGCAGGGCCAGCAATGTTCAGCCGCTGAATCTTCCATTCGTAGAAGATCTATTGAAACAGGTTAAGGACCTGGACGAAGAAGCAAAAGCTGTCGGGCTAATCAAGGCTCCAATGACTTGCACAGCTTCACCATTTCGACATCAGCACCCCTACGCTTCCATCAGCAGTAAGAGGTTCGCTGAAACTGGTGGCAGCTCAAAAGCCAAATTTTCTGGACAGAGGTCAATTTTAGGCCAAGGCCCAGGCCGGCCCTTTTGGAAGATGTGCAATCCGCGCACTCCAGTAACCCTACCCCCCAAACCTCCGGGGCGAAAATAGAACCTGCATCAGGGGCCTTTGGGCCTACCATAAAACCACCAGTAACCATGGAGGTAGGCAGGTATGTGGACCGGTTACAAGTTAGTGGTAGATTACACTTGTTTTTGAATGAATGGCATTGGATAACATCAGATCCATTTATACTGCACAGTATACAAGGGTTCCAAATTCCTTCCTAATTCGTTGCCACCCACACAGCATACACCAAGCCGGACATTTGTTCATTCCCAACAAGAAGGTTTGGATATACAAGCTGAAATTCACACATTATACACAAAAAGGGTAATCAAGACGTCGAGTCATGAACATCACCAATTCATTTCTAATATATTTACCTGGCAAAAGAAAGATGGAGGGTGGCGAATCATCCTTGATTTAAATCAGCTTAACTCTTATGCGCAGTATAGACATTTAAAAATGGAAAACTTTGTTACTGCCAAACAACTGATTTCCAAAGGATGCTTTATGGCATGCATCGATCTCAAAGATGCACACTATTCGGTACCCATTCACAGGGATCACCAAAGATATTTGAAGTTTAGCTGGATGTGGCAACTGTGGCAGTTTAAAGCGTTGACTAATGGGTTAACTTCAGCCATCCAGATAATTTACCAAATTATTGAAACCGTTGCTTGGGCTACTTAGAGCTCAAAATCATGTAATGGCATACTTGGATGATATCCTAATCATAGGGGAAACACTGAAATTGGCTAAATTAGCTGTTTCAGCCACAAAACTCACATTTGAGAAATTGGGGTTTCTCATCCATCCAATTAAATCCAAGTTGATACCAACTAAAGTTATTGATTATTTGGGATTTACCATTAACTCAATTAATATGTCTGTGACTCTGCCCTGGGTCAAGAGATTAGGATTAATAGAAGCCTGTAACAACCTTGTTGTTATTGAACAATCATCTCTGGTCAACTGATGTAGTGTGTGGCATGAACTCGTGTTCGCGGCATGAAATCACAGAGCTTTGAAATCTTTACGTAGTCCCTCACGTGACTCCGAAGTATAATAGGAAGATTAAACGAGAACTAACCAGTTTGAAGTTTGATCATTATTTTATGAGGCGTTACGATTAGGGATTATGTGCCCTCCGCTCCCAACCCTCTTCTCATAAAGGTCATGTGGTAGTTCTAGTTTCTCAAATCTTCCTATAATCAGTTCAACAACTGTTATCTGTGATTTCACACCGCTGCCTTGAAGGTTGACGTGTATGCGGGCTGGCGGGCTTCTTCACCTAATCCCTCATTGTAACTCCTCATAAAATAAAGATCAAACTTCAAACTGGTATGTTCTCATTTAATCTTCCTATTATGTGCCCTTCCACACTGGAAAAAAAACAGAAACAAACTGTGACTGTTTTGCAGAATACCTCCGGTCAATCCCTACTGGCAAATCTGAGCTGCTACTTCTGCGCTTTAAATATCTGCCCATTTCCACTTTGATCTCTCCACCTTCAGCCTCCTAAGTGCCCGTTGTAAACCTGAGGAACAATTCCTCAACTTCAGGCAGGAAATGTTTAAGCATTATACTGAATGGCAAATTTAACAATTTCAGGTAATTGTGAACAACACCCTAACACAGACATTCATGGATAAAATATTGAAAATGCTCAGCGGGTCAGGCAGCATCTCTGGAGTAAAAGGAAGTCTAAAATATGAAGAAGAGTCTCAACCTAAAACGTCACCTGTTCATTTTTATCAAGATGCTTCCTGACCCACTGAGTTGCTCCAGAGGTTTGTGTCTATCTTCGACCTTAACATAGTAGGTGATTGGAGTCTGCAATGTATTACCCACAGAAGTGTAGGATGATTCACTTCATAAGGGAGCTGGATAACTATGTGAAAGGAAATAATGTTCAGAGAAAGGGAGAGAAGTGGGGAGCGAGACTAGCTTTAGCATTGAGCAAATATGTGCTCAACAGTCCTCCTGTGTTGCAACCATTCTTTGATCATTGGACACCACATACATCAGGCCTGTACGAAGCTTTTCAAAAAGGGGGGTGACATGACGGGATTACAAAAATTTTAATGTGAAATAATGTGCGGGCTGTGCACATCACGAGTGCGAAGCGTTAAGTCCCTTGATGCCGGGGTCCAGGGCCCTTAAGCGGGCACAGGAAACCCAGGGTTTTAGATGCTCACGGATGCATTCTGTGCCTTATTTTGGAGCATTTCTGTACCAAATATATGACCAATATTTCAGAAATTAACAGGAATCTGAGATAAATTTTTTGCACAAAGGGTGGTGGGTGTATGGAACAAGCTGCTAGAGGAGGTAGTTAAGGCTGGGACTATCCTAATGTTTAAGAGACATTTGGATATGTACATGGATAGGACAGGTTTCGATGGATATGGGCCACGCACATGTGAGTGGGACTGGTGTATGGGACATGTTGGTCGGTGTGGGCAAGTTGGGCTGAAAGGCCTGTTTCCACACTGCATCACTCTATGACTAAAACGTTAAGAAGAAAAATGCATGTAGATAAGTAGAGCAGATTTGATAGAGGAGTGAAATGTAAAGGCAGAGAGATGTTTATGGGTGAAAAGGAACATAGGAAAGGAGGGGGGAGAGTGGTCTTGGGCAGATGGGTGAAGGGAAAATAGACACAAAGTGCAGGAGTAACTCAGTGGGTCAGGCAGCATCTCTGGAGAACATGGTTAGGTGACATGTCACAGAGTGCTGGAGTAACTCAGTGGATCAAGCAGCATCTCTGGAGAAAAGGTATAGATTATATTTTTGGGTCAAGCCTCTTCTTCAGTAATATTCATGATGTGACATGCAGACATTCCTGAATGTTACCCAAACCATTGTGAGCTACTTTGTGACGGTGCTTTCCCTCTCCTATAATGTCTCTGCTGCCTAGGGTGATGCAGGACAGGACAGGACATGAGCTTTGGGACTTGGTGTGAAGCTGTTGCAGTCTGTGCCAGCCTGGTAAAAGCCTGGATGGAGGGGATGTGGAGAGGATGTTTCCACTAGTGGGAGTGTATAGGACCAGTGGCCACAGCCTCAGAATTAAAAAAAACATTCCTTTAGGAAGGAGATGAGCAGGAATTTCTCGTCAGAAGGTGGTGAACTGTTGAATTCATTGCCCCAGACAGCTATGGAGGCCAAGACAGGGGACATTTTTCAGGAGGAGATTGAAAGATTCTTGATTGTCAGAGGTAATGGGGAGAAGACAGGAGAATGGGTTTGAGAGGAAAAGATAGATAGAGTCATAGAGTGATACAGTGTGGAAACAGGCCCTTCGGCCCATCATGTCCCATCTACACTAGTCCCATCTGCCCACGTTTGATCCATGTCCCTCCAAACCTGCCCATGTATCCATGTACCTGTCTAACTGTTTCTTAAATGTTGCGATAGTCCCTGCCTCAACTACCTCCTCTGGCAGCTTGTTCCATACACCTACCACCCTTTGTGTGAAAAGTATACCCCTCAGATTTCTAATAAATCTTTTCCCCTTCACCTTAAACTTATGTCCTCTGCTCCTCGATTCACCTACTCTAGGCAAAAGACTCAACCTGATCTATTCAAATCATGATTTTATACACCTCTATTAGATAATCCCTCATCCTCCTGTGCTCCATGAGTTCCAGCCTACTCAACCTCTGCCTATAGCTCAGGCCCTCTAGTCCTGGCAACATCCTCGTAAATCTTCACAGTACCCTTTCAAGTTTGATAGAAACATAGAAACATAGAAATTAGGTGCAGGAGCAGGCCATTCGGCCCTTCGAGCCTGCACCGCCATTCAATATGATCATGGCTGATCATCCAACTCAATATCCTGTACCTGCCTTCTCTCCATACCCCCTGATCCCTTCAGCCACAAGGACCACAACCAACTCCCTCTTAAATATGGCCAACGAACTAGCCTCAACTACCTTCTGTGGCAAAGAATTCCACAGATTCACCACTCTCTGTGTGAAAAACGATTTTCTCATCTCGGTCCTAAAAGACCTCTCCCTTATCCTGAAACTGTGACCCAATTGTCCTGGACTTCCCCAACATCGGGAACAATCTTCCTGCATCTAGCCTGTCCAACCCCTTAAGAATTCTGTAAGTCTCTATGAGATCATCCCTCAATCTTCTAAATTCCAGCGAGTACAAGCCGAGTCTATCCAGTCTTTCTTCATATGGAAGTCGTGCCATCCCAGGAATCAGTCTGGTGAACCTTCTCTGTACTCCCTCTATGGCAAGAATGTCTTTCCTCAGATTAGGAGACCAAAACTGTACGCAATACTCCAGGTGTGGCCTCACCAAGACCCTGTACAACTGCAGTAGAACCTCCCTGCTCTTGTACTCAAATCCTTTTGCTATGAATGCCAGCATACCATTCGCTTTCTTCACAGCCTGCTGCACCTGCATGCCTACTTTCAATGACTGGTGTACCATGACACCCAGGTCTCGCTGCATCTCCCCTTTTCCTAATCGGTCACCATTCAAATAATAGTCTACCTTCCTGTTTTTGCCACCAAAGTGGATAACCTCACATTTAACCAGGATTACGTTTCTGATTTTCAAACCTGCAGTAAAACTCATTCAGATCGTTCGTTAGCTGATGATTGTACAAAGAGCAGGAGGCTTTCCTCTTATAGCTGGTGATTTCTTGCATGCCCATCCAACCTGAAGAAGAGTCACTAGCTGAGAATTTGCTCCTCAACTTCTCAGAGTACTTTTACTTGGCAGCTCTGATTCCTCTTCTCAGTTCTTTATCGATGAGGCTATCTTTTAACTCTAAGGATTAGGCTATTGGCTTGATGCATATTTGCCCCCTCCCCCCCCCCCCCGATCTGGAAATGGAAATGTTACATTTGTATATAATAATCCCATTAAAATGTATATTTATGTCACAAACTATGGAATTCATATTTTTCAGTATTGTTTTCAAGGAAAAGAAAGCAGTTCCAATGGTTTGATATTATGTGATAATGTTTAATATTATTCACATGGAGGTGAAAATGTAATAACTCTAAAACCTACCTTAATTTTGCAATCTCACTAAAGATTTCCCTTTCCCTCTCCCCTCCACCTCTCTCCCCCTCCCCATCTCTCTCTCTCCTTCCCCTCAATCTCTCCCCCTCCCCTTCCTCTCCCTCTCACATTCCCCCCTCTTTCACCTTTCTCCCTCCCACACAGGGCCTTAGAGGGCCGGTGGCGGTGGGGGGGTGGGGGAAGAGGTGAGGGCCCGCGAGGGTGGAGGGGAGAGGTGAATATCCGCTGCAGGGGGAGGGAGGCGAGGGTCTGCTGCGGGTGGGGAAGAGGCGAGGGTCCGCTGCAGGGGGGAGAGGCAAGGATCCACTGTGGGGTAGGGGAGAGATGAGGATATGCTGCGGGGGGGAGGCGACAGTCCGCTGCGGGGCGGGGGGAGAGGCGAGGGACTGCTGCGGGGGAGGGGAGAGGCGAGGGTCTGCTGTGGGTGGGGGGGAGAGGCGAGGGTCCACTGTGGGTGGGGGGGGGGGGGAAAAGGCGTGGTCCTGGCGGGAGTAGAGGGGTGGTGTGGGCCCAGCCGGAGGGTGAGGGTGTGGTGTCGTGGGTCTGGCGGCGGGAGAGGCGTAGGCCAGGCCGGAGTGGCGTCTGGTGTCGAGGTTACGGCCGCTGCCAATCGTTCCCGCTCCCCCCGGCGACAGGAAAACGGCCTCCTGTTAGACCCCTCGCGGGTAGTTTGCTACCCTGGATAAAAACCAAAGATACTAGAGGATGTAAACCAGACACCCGCTCCCGCAACGCAATATTCCACTACTTACCCAGAGTAGACACAAGGCATCCAGACGATCACTGACTGTGTGGACTGGAAAATGCGATCTGATCTCGCCCGGGCCCACTGCACACGAGCGTAGAGACAGCGTCATTTTGCATGGCTACTGTGACGTCGGCTTCCCCCAACTGCGCAGTCCCAATTTTTTTCACCAAATCATCCAGCGGGCAGGACCCAGAATTTCGGGTAAATGCTGATTGCGCTCCAAATTTTTTTCCTCGGGATTGTTTCTTACTGTGGGGGAAAAAAGGGGGGTGCAAGCACACCCAAAGCACCACCCCCCCTTCAGACGGCCATGTACATTCAATATTAAAGATCATTTATCAATAATAGGCATATGGAAGACGTGCCAGTGGATTCCAGATATTCCACTGAGCGTGTCAATTAGGACATTGTCCAACGTATATTATACTCAATACTCTGTGTTGATTTCAATGTAATTTAAAGTTGGCTGGTGAATTGCAACCATGTCAATTCTCATCTGTCATGTTGTTAACATTACCTCCAAAGCCTTCAGGACAGCAATAGCGTGGAGAAAATTGGCAAAAAACTTTTGGCAAGGAATTAAAAGAAAGATATATTTCATTAAATCTGCCTTCAAAGCTTTTAATGGTTGCTGGTGCCTTGGACAATTATATAGTTAAAGTTTCATTATGTTGAAAATGCTCAGTGAAAAGAAAATCTCATCCAAAAACAATGAAAACATTCTGACTGACTTGTTCTAACAACACCAGGTGATGTGTTTCTTTAGGTTTGATAGGTTTTATATCAGATAATTTTAAGTTGAGACACCTATCGTTTTATGTATGATACGCACTCAAGTCATACATCTGTGCAGGATCTATTTAAATTTCACATTGATAATTTTTTGAAAATAGATTAATTTGATTAAGGAAATGCATTGTATACACACATCCACATTTACCAAAGTCTTTGGATTGAATTATTTTTGTGGTAATTCAATTTTTGTCTAAAAATAAGAAATTATATCCAAGCATTTACGGTGCATTATATTTCTTGTATGTTTAATAAATTACATTAAGTCCATTTTAGTTTTCACTTATAAAATATCTGCATACCAAAACAAAACTAATCATACTGAAATAAAACATACATTATTTCCAATAGTCCAGTTTCATATATGTATTGGTTAATGAAATGTTAATGTTAGTTAAAAAAGGAAAAGATAAAAAATCATTCATGCATGAAGATATTTGAACCATTGCAACAAGTTGCGAAAAAGATATGGCTATAACCTTATTGGCTGCAACCTTCCCTCCATTGACGAACTGTACACTGCAATGGCCAGGAAGTGAGCAGGTAAGATCATCTCTGACCCCTATCACCCTGGCCACAAACTCTTTGAATCACTTCCCTCTGGAAGGCAACTCTGGACTGACAAAACTGTCCACAGCCAGACATATAAACAGTTTTTTTTCCACCAGTAGTAGCTCTACTTAATAACGATAAATCTGTATCCTCCTTTGGGTCTGGTATTTTATGTAATTCACATGTTTAATCAATAATGTTTTATTATTAATGTTTAATGTTTTATGTGTCATTCCTAACTGTCACTGTATGTCATGTTGTCACTTGTGGGCGGAGCACCAAGGCAAATTCCTTGTATGTGAATACTTGGCCAATAACTTGGTCATCAGAATAATGATATTAATTTTATTATTTTGTAGCCCTAGGGAATATGCAGAGGGAACTTCAGTACAGTCGCTTATCTACTGCCAGTTCTGAACTGTTAATATTGTCCTTTTGCAATAGTGCAAATCACAGCAGGTTATAACTTCCAAAGTAAATATTGTATTCATTTAATACATTAAACCATTCAAGATTAATCACAAGTTGCATTTTTTAACATCTGACAATATACTGGTGAAGAAGAGGACTCATTAAAAATAGTTTATTTCTTTGGAAGCTCGTTGCAGTCCAAGTTTTTCAATTTTATTCCACAGCAACCATTTAACCTCTAGATAGAAACTGCTGTCAACTTGCCTGTGATTTTTCATATCCACGTAATGAATGAATTTACTTATAGATTTATGATATGATAACATAAGGTATCAGAGGGTATCTGGCCCATTATACCTAAGTCAGCTCTTTGAAAGAGCGATCAAATTAGTCCCACGCCCTGTTCTTTCTCCATAGCCTTGCAAATGAAAGTTGCAATTAAATTAACTCCAAGCTTCCTTACAGGCAATACGTTGCAGATTACAGCAACTCCCTGCAAGAAAAAAAAAATCTCATGATGTCTTTAGTTTAAAAATAAATCTTAGATTGGTGATAAAAAAAGATACAAAGTGCTGAAGTAACTAAGCAGGTCAGGCAGGATCTCTGGAGAACACGGATAGGTGATGCTACAAATCGGCACTCTTTGGATTGACCATGGAGATGGGAGGGGGTTGCGGAGGGAAGAAAGCTGGAAGAGAGGAATGGCAGGACAAAGCATGGTGGGTAATAGGTGATCACCAGCAAGGGTTTTTTTTAAATAGATGATTGGACAAAGGCAGGTGGTGCAAAGACAAAAGCTGTGAAACTTTTACTGAAGGATCAAAAAGAGGAAGGAATATAGGTGGTGGAAGGGAGTGGAGAAATAGGTGTGGGTCATGACGGGGCAGAGACGCTGGGGGGAAAGAAAGTGGAGTGTGGGGGAGAAAGGGGAAGAGGGGGGCTCGTTAGAGGTCAGCTAAAATGAGAGAATTAAATGTTCATACCATTGGGTTGTAAACTACCCAAGCAGAAACTGATGAGCTGTTCCTCCAGTTTGAGTTTGGCCTCACTCTGGCAATGGAGGAGGCCCAGGACAGAAAGGTCAGTATGTGAATGGGAATGGGAATTAAAATGCTTACCAACCAGGAGATCCAGCAGGGTTTGGCTGACCCAGCACAAGTGTTCAGTGAAACTGTCGGGAATCTGTGCTTGGTGTCGCTGATGTACAGACCACATCAGGAACACCAGATGCAGTAGATGAGGTTAGAGGGGATGCACACGAACCTCTGACTCACATGGAAGGATTGCTTGGGTCCCTTGATGGAGACGAGGGAGGAGGCACAAGGACAGGTGTTGCTTTTTCTGCAGTTGTAGGGGAAAGTATCTGGGTAGGGTTGGCTTGCATGGGAAGTGATGAGTGAATCAAGGAGTTGTAGAGGAAGTGGTTTCCATGAAAGGTGGAAAGGTAGAGATGGGAAGATGTGACTGGTGGTGGGATCACATTGGAGGTGATAGAAATGCCAGAGGATGTGTTAGATTCAGAGGATGGTGGGGTGAATGGTGAGGACAGTGGACAGACTACCAACTGATGTCTACTACAAACTTATTGACTCTCACAGTCATCTGGACTACACTTCCTGCCACTCTGCTTCTTGCAAAGACGCTATCCCCTACAATCAATTTCTCCATCGTCTTTGCCTCTGCTCCCCGGATGAGACTTACCATTCTAGGACGTCCGAGATCTCCTCTCTTTACTAAACATGGTGTCCTCCCTGCTACTATAGATGGATCCCTTACCCATGTCTCCTCTATGTTCCATAGTTCTGCTCTTGCTCCCCCTCCCCCCAGATGGAAAAAGAATAGATGGAAAATGAAACAACGTTGAATTCTCCAATTTAATATAACCTGTAACACACACCCCACCCCTCCTCTTTCTCCCCCACACCCTCTTTCTTCACTGCCCGGTCCCACCTGGATACATCAATCCACCCCCCTCCCACCCTTCCCCCTCCACCTATGTTCCTTGCTCTGGCGATGATGTGCAATTATTCAATCATTCCGTCTAGGTTTGTAAATCAGCATCTGCAAATCCTTGTGTCCACTTTTAGATTGATGTTATTTGGATATTTTACCAATGCGTCTATTCTGCCATGGAGAATCACCAACAATTTGAACACATTGATCATATATCCCATCACCTACACTACCGCAAGAAGAACAAACAGATTATTTGTCCCTCTGCAGGGACTGTTCTATTCAGGGACTCCTTTGAAGCCCATAGAACACTGTTAGAATGAGGTATAAGCAGTGTTGCATAAAGGTTATGTGATCTACTTGCTGTTTTTGCCTCTTTTAATAACAGCAAAGATCATAAATGCTTTCTCAATAACTACTACTTAAAAAACTCGTGTACATGCATCACATGCCTTTGTACCCCGTTGCCCAATGGAAAATGATACAATTTTATTTATATTGCCTTCATTCATTCTTTTCTCAAATGCAACACCTGACACTTCTTTGCATTAAATGTCTTCATTTCATCAATGCATCTAGGTATTAGTATTGGTTTATTATTGTCACATGTACTGAGATACAATGAAAAGCTTTTGTTTGCATGCTATCCGATGAAATTAGATAATATATTTTTTATTTTTTAAATATTTTATTAGAAGCAGTGTACAAAAGTATAAACCGCGGCATATGACATAATACATTTATTGCACAGCTTCCATTTTAATTTTAGCAAAGATGAAATAGAAAAAGAGAGGAAGAGCAAGAAAGAAAATAAGTGAAAGAGAAAGTGAATGTGTAAGAATAGAACCCTAAACTACCAAATGAGTGTGGTCAAAGAGTGAGTAAGTAAAAACTTAAAGAAATAAAAACACAAAAACAGAAAAAAGAAAAAAAAACACAAAAAGTTGATATACCTGCTTCATTTCTCTCCCCACCCATTACCCAGTCCGTAAATCGGTTTAATTCCAAAGTTGTGTTGCATCATACTATCCTTGTAATGAATCAATGAAAGGTAACCATATCTTTGAAAATTGCTCTGATTTTCCTGCTAAGACAAGTCTCATATCTTCAAGATGTAGCGTCTCAGACATGTTTGTAATCCGCATTTTTAGAGTAGGGGCAGATGTATTTTTCAAAAATTCAAGTATATGTTTTTTCGCCATTATCAGGCCATAATTAAGGAAACGTCTTTGAAATATTGATAGCTCAGGGCAGGCTTCTGCTGTTCCGAAAATAATCAGTTCCGTATGGGGTCCAGTTTTGTTTTTAATGCTTTTGAGAAAATTTCAAAAATTCCTTTCCAAAAGTTATGTTGTTTTATGGAAGAGGCAAAGGAGTGTGTTATAGTTACTTCTTGAAGGAGACATTTGTCACAAATAGGAGATACATTTGAAAAAAATCTTATTCAGTTTAGCCTTTGAGTAGTAGAGTCTGTGCAGTATTTTGAATTGAATTAAATGTGTCTAACATTAATCAAACAATTATGTATATACAAGAGAGATTTTTTCCCCATCTGTCTTTGGAAATGTTTAGGCCTAATTCCCCTTTCTCTTCTAATTGCGTCTGATGATGGAATTTCTATATTTAGAAGGGTATTATACAAGTATGATGTTAGATTGTTTGACTCCGAGTTTCAAATATTGATTACCTTTCAGACTGTATTTCAACTGTAATTTCTGAAATGACAGATTTCCCATCTCGTACAGATCTCCAAGCTTTTTAATTTCTAGTCTTTCCCAATAAATAATTTATCTAAAATAGATGGCTTAAACGACGGGTTATTTGCAATTTGTGAAAGAAGAGATAAATTTCTTAGTTTCAAAGTTGATTTTACTTGTCCCCAGATTCGTAAATTGCTGTGAATAATCGGATTTTTCTCATATATTGTGTTCTTCAACTTTATTGGGAAGAGAAGAATTGTGCCTATATTAAAAGTCGAGCAATCCTCTCTCTCCATTATTAACCAGTCTACCTGTTGGCATGCGTTATCCAGCCAGTAAATTACATTTTTAATATTTGTTGCCAATTAGTAGTATAAGAAATCGGGGAGCACCAATCCGCCCATTTCTTTGGGTTTACATAGATGTCGTTTATGAATTCTATGTGATTTATAATCCAACATAAGGTTTGTAATCCGGGAATCAAGATTAAAAAATATATTTTTAGGTAGGTATAACGGTATTGATTGAAATAAATAGAGCATTTGAGGGAGAAAATCATTTTTATGGCATTTATTTTGACTATTAGAGACATTGGAAGCGTTTTCCAGAATTGAATAAGAGCGTTTAATTTAGTAACTAAAGGCGGGAAGTTTGCATTGAATAAAGAAGTATATGTTCTGGTTACTTGGACACCCAGATATTTAATTTTTCCTGTAGAAATTCTGAAAGGGAATTTTTAAAGGTGTGTCGGCTCTTGAGGTTTTATTGCCATAATTTCACTTTTGTTCCAGTTTATTCTATATCCTGAGAAGGAACTGAATTCCTCAATAAGATTCAATATATTTGGAATACTAACCTGAGAATTGGTGAGATATAACAATACATCATCTGCATATAATGATATTTTGTTATTGGAGTGTTTAGTATTATAGCCGTGAATTTCCGGATGTACTCTTATACTTTCCGCAAAGGGTTCAATCGCGAGGGCAAATAACAGGGGTGATAATGCACAACCCTGTCTATTGCCCCTGGATAGTTGAAGTTTCGGAGAAAGTATGTGGTTGGTCAGTATACTGGCAGTAGGCCTATCATATAGTAATTTTATCCATTAAATAAAATTCTCTCCCATTTGAAATTTTTGCAGTACTCTGAAAAGGTATTTCCATGCTACTTGGTCAAATGCTTTTTCTGCACCTAATGAAATAATTGATAAGTCTTCTTCTTTAATTCTGTGTGAGTACATTATGTTCAAAGGGTGTCTCAAATTATTAAATGAATGTCTCTTAGGTATGAACCCCGTTTGATCCGAATGTATTAATTTATTAACGTATTTACTTAATCTTCTTGCCAAAGTTTTTGCTAATATTTTCTGATCTGTATTTAGCAGGGCAATTGTTCTGTATGAACCGGGGTCTTCTAGATCTTTATCTTTTTTAGGTATAAGTGTGATAGTTGATTCAGCTAGTGTTTGTGGTAATGTCTGTTCTTTAAATGCATATGTATAAAGCTTGTGTAAACGTGATGAAATTACCTCGTGAAATCTTTTATAAAATTCGTTACTGAACCCATCTGGTCCAGGTGTGTTACCGTTCTTCAGTGAGTTGATTGTCTCTTCTATTTCTTTGATTGAAATCTGTGCTCCTAATTCCTCTTGTTCCAGCGGGTTAAGTGTTGGAAGATTACAGTTGTCCAGAAAGTTTGTAATTTTTCTGCTTTCTGTTGATATTTTGGATGTTTATAAATTTTGATAAAATTGGGCAAATCTTTCGTTAATGTCTTTGGGAAGCATTAACAATTCACCTTTACCTGAATTGATTTTTATAATAGTCTGGTCCTTTTCAACGTTTCTCAGCTGACGTGCCAAAAGTTTCTGTGGCTTGTCGGCAAATTCAAAATTTTCCTGTTTTGTAATTTGAAATAATCTGATAACTCTTGCAGATAAAATTTGGTTTAGTTTAAATTTCAATATGGCTATCTTATTGTGTTTATCTATAGTTGGATCTTTCACGTTTTCTAAATCAAGTTGTCTAATCTGTTCTTCTAGTTGCAATTGTTCAGTCCTATTCTTTTTATTTTGATGAGCTTGGTATAAAATGATAGAACCTCTAATAAATGCCTTAAAAGATTCCCATAATAGGGAGGGCAAGATGTCTGGGGTATCATTGGTCTAAAAAAAAGTTCCATCTTGTTTTAAATATTTAGAACCAAAATTCAGACATCATTGTTTGGTAAAGGCTCGATGGGACGAAGGGCCTGTTTCCACACTCTATGCTTAAACTAAACTAAACAAAATCTTTAGGCCAGGTGGAAGAGTGAAACCTCTGGACTGTTAACATACCTCTGAACTGTTATCAGACTTATAACATATAACAATTACAGCACGGAAACAGGCCCTCTCGGCCCTTCCAGTCCGTGCCGACCATTTGTTTTCCCCTAGTCCCATCTACCTGCACTCAGACCATACCCCTCCATTCCCTTCACGTCCATATACCTATCCACTTTACTTTTAAATGTTAAAATCGATCCTGCCTCCACCACTTCGGCTGGAAGCTCATTCCACACAGCCACCACCCTCTGAGTAAAGAAGTTCCCCCTCACGTTACCCCTAAACTTCTGTCCCTTAATTCTCATGTCATGCCCTCTTGTTTGAATCTTCCCTACCCTCAATGGGAAAAAACGTATCCACGTCAACTCTGTCTATCCCTTTCATCATTTTAAAGACCTCAATCAAGTCCCCCCTTAACCTTCTGCGCTCCAAAGAATAAAGACCTAACTTGTTCAACCTTTCTCTGTAACATAGTTGCTGGAACCCTGGCAACATTCTAGTAAATCTCCTCTGTACTCTCTCTATTTTGTTGACATCCTTCCTATAATTAGGCGACCAAAATTGTACACCATACTCCAGAATTGGTCTTACCAATGCCTTGTACAATTTTAACATTACTTCCCTACTCCTATATTCAATGCTCTGATTTATAAAGGCCAGCACACCAAAGGCTTTCTTTACCACCCTATCTACATGCAATTCCACCTTCAGGGAACTATGCACAGTTATTCCTAGATCCCTCTGTTCCACAGCATTCCTCAATTCCCTACCATTTACCATGTACGTCCTATTTTGATTTGTCCTGCCAAGATGTAGCACTTCACACTTAACAGCATTAAACTCCATCTGCCATCTTTCAGCCCACTTTTCCAAATGGCCCAAATCTCTCTGTAGACTTTGAAAATCTACTTCATTATCCACAACACCACCTATCGTAGTATCATCTGCATACTTACTTATCCAATTTTCCACCCCATTATCCAGATCATTGATGTACATGACAAACAACAGTGGACCCAACACAGATCCCTGAGGCACCCCACTGGTCACCGGCTTCCAACCTGACAAACAGCCATCCACCATTACTCTCTGACATCTCCCATTCAGCCACTGTTGAATCCATCTTGCTACTCCGCCATTAACACCCGAAGATTGAACCTTCTTAACCAACCTTCCATGGGGAACCTTGTCAAAGGCCTTACTGAAATCCATATAGACAACATCCACTGCTTTACCCTCATCAATTTCCCTAGTTACCGCTTCAAAAAATTCAAGAAGGTTTGTCAAACATGACTTTCCAGGCACAAATCCATGTTGACTGTTCCTGATCAGACCCTGTTTATCCAGATGCTTATATATATTATCTCTAAGTATCCTTTCCATTAATTTGCCCACCACTGACGTCAAACTAATAGGTCTATAATTGCTAGGTTTATTCTTTGAACCCTTTTTAAACAATGGAACAACATGCGCAGTACGCCAATCCTCCGGCACTATTCCTGTTTCTAATGACATTTGAAATATTTCTGTCATAGCTAATGCTATTTCTACACTAACTTCCCTCAGTGTCCTAGGGAATATCCTGTCAGGACCTGGAGACTTATCCACTTTTATATTTTTCAAAAGTGTCAGTACTTCCTCCTCTTTGAATCTCATAGTTTCCATAGCTACTCTACTTTTTCCCTTACCTCACAGAGTTCAATATCCTTCTCCTTGGTGAATACCGAAGAAAAGAAATTGTTCAATATCTCCCCCATCTCTTTTGGCTCTACAGATAGCTGTCCATTCTGGTTCTCTAATGGTCCAATTTTATCCCTCGTTATCCTTTTGCTATTAATATAGCAGTAGAAACCCTTTGGATTTACTTTCACCTTTCTTGCCAAAGCAACCTCATATCTTCTTTTAGCCTTCCTAATTGATTTCTTAAGATTATTTTTACATTCTTTATACTCCTCTAGCACCTCATTTACTCCATGCCTCCTATAATTATTGTAGATATCTCTCTTTTTTCGAAGCAAGTGTCCAATTTCCCTTGAAAACCATGGCTCTTCCAATTTTTACTATTTCCTTTCAACCTAACAGGGACATAAAGATTCTATACTCTTACAATTTCCCCTTTAAATGTCCTCCATTTCTCTTCTACATCCTTCCCATGAAACAAAGTGTCCCAATTCACTCCTTTAAAATCCTTACGCATTCCCTCAAAGTTAGCCTTTCTCCAATCAAAAATCTCCACCCTAGCTCCAGTTCTGACTCTCTCCATAATTATATTGAAACTATTGGTATTGTGATCACTGGTCCCGAAGTGCTCACCAACGCATACCTCCGTCACCTGACCTGCCTCATTTCCTAACAGGAGGTCCAGCACTGCCCCTTCTCTGGTCGATACCTCTATGTACTGCTGCAAAAAACTATCCTGCACACATTTTACAAACTCCGAAACCATCCAGCCCATTTACAGAATGTGTTTCCCAGTCTATTTTTGGAAAATTGAAATCTCCCACAATCACTACCTTGTGCTTACTACTAATATCTGCTATCTCCTTACATATTTGCTCTTCCAATTCTCGCTCCCCATTTGGCGGTCTATAGTACACCCCTAAAAGTGTTGCTACACCGTTCCCATTTCTCAGTTCCACCCAAATAGCCTCCCTAGATGAGCCCTCTAATCTATCCTGCCAAAGCACTGCTGTAATATCTTCTCTGACAAGCAATGCAACACCTCCCCCTCTGGTCCCTCCAATTCTATCACACCTGAAGCAACGAAATCCTGGAATATTTAGTTTCCAATCACAGCCCTCCTGCAACTATGCTTCACTAATTGCCACAACATCATATTTCCAGGTGTCAATCCAGGCTCTAAGTTCATCCACCTTACTTACAATGATCCTAGCATTAAAATATACACATTTTAGAAATCCACCATGCCTTATTCTCTATTATCTTTTTCGCCTACATTTTGCGCCCGAGTGCTTCCCTTCTCTGCCTCTTGCCCCACACCGTGACCTCTAGCTCCCTCTACCCGAGTCCCTCCCCCCAGCCTTTCTAGTTTAAAGTCTCCCCAGTAGCCTTTGCAAATCTCCCTGCCAGGATATTGGTCCCCCTCGGGTTCAAGTGCAACCCGTCCTTTTTGTACAGATCATGCCTTCCCCAAAAGAGGTCCCAGTGATCAAGAAACTTGAATCCCTGCCCACTGCACCAGTCCCTCAGCCACGCATTTATCCTCCACCTCATTTCATTCCTACTCTCACTGTCACGCGGCACAGGCAGTAATCCTGAAATCATTACCCTTTTGGTCCTTCTCCTTAACTTTCCCCCCAACTCCCTAAATTCTTCCTTCAGGACCTCGTCTCTTTTTCTGCCTATGTCATTGGTACCTATGTGTACCACAACATCAGGCTCCTCTCCCTCCCTTATCAGAATCTTTTGGACACGTTCTGACACATGCGAGACCCTGGCACCAGGGAGGCAAACTACCATCTGGGTCTCCCGACTGCGTCCACAGAATCGCCTATCCAACCCCCTAACTATAGAGTCCCCTATTACAATTGCCCTCCTCTTTTTGCTACCCTTCTGAGCATCAGGGCCAGTCTCTGTGCCGGAGGCCCGGCCGCTATTGCTGCCCCCAGCTAGGCTGTCCCCTCCAATCGTACTCAAACCCGAGTACCTATTTTCCAGGTGTACGGTCACAGGGGTACTCTCTAGCCCCTGCCTCTGTCCCTTGCCCTTCCTAACTGTGACCCACTTGTCTGCCTCCTGTGGTCTGGGAGTGACTACCTCCCTGTAGCTCCTCTCTATGACCTCCTCACTCTCCCTGACCAGACGGAGGTCATCGAGCTGCTGCTCCAGGTTCCTAACACAGTCCTTTAGGAGCCCCATCTCGACACACCTGGCGCAGATGTGGACGTCTGGAGGGCTATCAGATTCCCTGACCTCCCACATCTGACATCCAGAACAGTACACTGCCCTTGCCTTCATACTCCCCCCTTACACAGGATACAATATCAACACAATACAAAGTACACAACAAACTGCTGGAATCTGACTGCCAATCAGCTGCTTTCCCTAGTCCACTTTCCACCAATCAGCTGCTTACCCTAGTCCACTTTCCACCAATCAGCGGCTTCCTCAATAAAACCTACTTCTCCAAATGAAATGTTATGGATTTCGGCAAGCCCCGCGCTTGACTTTAAAGCTTACCAGTCGGGTGTCGCTCCTCCCCCTCCTTCTCTTCCAACGGCTCCTGTGGGCCTCTGAAAAAACAAGCCCCGCGCTTGATTTTAAAGCGTACCAGTCGGGTGTCGCTCCTCCCCCTCCTTCTCTTCCAACGGCTCCTGTGGGCCTCGGAAAAACCAAGCCCCGCGCTTGACTTTAAAGCTTACCAGTCGGGTGTCGCTCCTCCCCCTCCTTCTCTTCCAACGGCTCCTGTGGGCCTCTGAAAAAACAAGCCCCGCGCTTGATTTTAAAGCTTACCAGTCGGGTGTCGCTCCTCCCCCTCCTTCTCTTCCAACGGCTCCTGTGGGCCTCTGAAAAAAACAAGCCGCGCGCTTGATTTTAAAGCTTACCAGTCGGGTGTCGCTCCTCCCCCTCCTTCTCCTCCAATGGCTCCTGTGGGCCTCACAGGAAGAGAACTTCTGATCTGTTGGAAGAGAACTTCTGATCTGTCCTTCCGTTACCTAATTTACAGTCCTGAATGTGCAACATAGTTAAGTGCGGACATTGAACTTTTCCTCTGGAACTGTCATGCTACAATGCTGAGAAACTATATGCTGCTGATATTTTCTCTTAGCTCTACCTGATGTACTTGTGAATGAATTGATTGTATTCATGTCTCATATTATCTCATTTAATCTCTCTAAATCCAGAGGTACTGCAATTACAATTCATAAGGGCATACCATTTAAACATAAAAAACACCATTGTCGACAAAGAGGGGTGGTATGTCATTGTCTCTGGAGAGATACATTCTACTCCACTTACCATGGTAAATATTTATGCTCCTAATTTTGATAACCCACAATTCTTTAACAAAATCTTGAATATAATTTCTGAGTCCTATCAGCAAAACGTGATAATCGGGGGAGATTTCAATTGCGTTTTGAATCAATACCTCGATAAATCTGCCCAACACAAGAGACTGAATATAAAATCAAAATCCAGTGAACTTTGAAATACGCTTATGAAAAATATAAATATAACAGACTTATGGAGGATTGCAAACCTGGCCGGAAGAGAATATTCCTTCTACTCATCAGTACATAAAACCTATTCACATATTGACTACTTCCTAGTGGACACAAAATTAATCCCCTTTACAACTAACCCTAAATACCATAATAGTGTCATTTCCGATCATTCTCCGCTAACCTTCTCCTTAAAACTAGAAGGAATGTTCAATAAAAAATCATTTTGGAGGTTCAATCCTCAAATACTAATCAAGTCTGATAACAGTTCAGAGGTACGTTAACAGTCCAGAAGTTTCACTCTTCCACCTGGCCTAAAGATTTTGTTTAGTTTAGTTTAAGTATAGAGTGTGGAAACAGGCCCTTCGTCCCACCGAGCCTTTACCAAACAATGATGTCTGAATTTTGGTCACCATTTGTTAAGCAAGAAGTAGGTTTTGAACACTGTAGTATATAACTCCAATTGAAGAGATCCACAACCAACCTAATTTTAATTCATTGAAAGGTACAACATGGAAATAGGCCCTATGGCCCACTGACTCCACACCAACCACTGATCACCCATTCACACTAGTTCCACATTATCCCACTATCACATCCATTCCTTATACCCCGAGGTATAATTTTTACCAAGGCCAATTCACCTAAAAACACAGGTCTTTGGGTTTTAGGAAGAAACTAATGTCCTTGAGAAAACCCACACAGTCACATGGAGATTGTAAAAACTCCACACAGACAACATGCAAGGTCACGATTAAACCTGGATCTCTGGTGCTGTTAGGCAGCAGCTCTACCAGTAGTGCCACTATGCCACCATGTGTAATGTATGCTAATTAAACTGAATGAATGAAATAGCACATAATGTGGTAGACACAAAATGCTGGAGTAACTCAGCAGCACAGGCAGCATCTCTGGAGAGAAGGAATGGGTAGCTTTTCAGGTCGAGACCCTTCTTCAGACCCGAAACGTCACCCATTCTTTCTCTTCAGAGATGCTGCATGGCCCGCTGAGTTATTCCAGCATTTGTTGTCTACCTTCGATTTCAACGTTTCAAAGGTTTCAAAGGTCTTTTATTGTCACGTACCAATTAAGGTACAGTGATATGCGAATTACCATACAGCCATACGAATAAAAAGCAACAAGACACACAACTACATAAAGTTAACATAAACATCCACCATAGCAGATTCCCCATATTCCTCACTGTGATGGAAGGCAAAAAAGTCTAGTATCTTTCCTCTTTATTCTAGCGTGGTCGGCGCAGTCAAACCATCCGTTGGGGCGATCAAAGCTCCTCCATCCGGCAGTCTAAGCTTCCGCGTCGGAGCAATCGAAACTCCCGCATCGGGGCGATCGAAACTCCCATGGCTTGGAGTTCCCAAAGTCAGTCTCTGACCAGAGACTGTGGACTCCGTGATGTTAAGTCCGCAAGCACCCATAGTCGGAACTCTGAGGGCGACCCCTGGCAAAGGGATTGCAGGCTCTGCGATGGCAAGTCTGCAGGCTTCCGCGGTGGAGCTCTCAAAATCGGTCTCCAGCAAAAGCCGCCAACTCCTGGATGTTAGACCATAATGCGGACAGAGATACTATACGGAAAAATGTTGCATCTCCATTGAGGTAAGCAATTAGAAAAAGATTCCCCCATCCCCCACATAAAACAAGCTAAAGAACACTAAAAACATACATTTAACATCTGCAATTAAACACAAAGGAGGAAAGTGCAGACAGACTGTTGGTGAGACAGCCATTGGCGCCACCACGTGGAATTTAAACCAGCATCTGCAGTTCTTTCCTGCACAGAATGTAGTGATGCTGTGAATAGAATATATTGAAGAAAGTAGCAAGAACCTTGACCAAAGATGTAAAGGACTGATATTAGCAAATGAGTCATCATTTCAGATTTGATGTGCATTAATTTGTCAATAATTACTCATTCTTCCCCACCCAGGCCATTTCTCAATTTCCATTTCATTTTGAAGCCAGATATGCTGAGTCATAATGTGTAATGTGTGTAACCCATGGCGTTCCAGCCCCATTCTCCTGACAACCATTCTGTGGGATTATAAGTAGGAAGGAACTGCAGATGTTGGTTTAAACCGAATCTCTGGGATTCTGATTTGGTTGAAAAACTCTGAAGTTTATTACTCATACCTCCAACACAAAACACATGCTGGTATCTTTTCCACAGCATCTTAACTTGTCTAGAATGAATTATTGGTGTGTCAGTCAGACTTAATCATGAAATACATTATGTCATTGGTGATGAAAAGGTTTTTTTATGAAACTTTGATGGTAACAATAATGATAAGAATTTTCTGAAAGGGGGACTATTCACATTCAAATGTTGTCTTAACTCTTCGGATGAGTAATGAAAGAGAATATATTTTCATCTTTGATAACTAATTTTTGGTTTAAATGGGCAGCTTAAATTACTTCTTAGAAATACAAACACGATGTAAGAGATTTGTTGGAGAATAAGATAAATCCAAACAAATGAAAGCAAAGTTTGTAATGTCAACAAAATCCGAAGATATAATTTTAAGATTACATGATATTTTAAAATTGTTTTTAAAACATTTCTTAATGTGTACTTTTACTTTGACCATATGAAGCAATTTTCACAAATGTATGTGATCTTTAAGCAGTGGAGAGGTGTGTGTGATCTTTTGTTTGCTTTGTAAATTTTCAGTAGGATATTGGTTCCTATTCACTAACATTGGTTTAAATAATGTCACGTTAAGTCAATAGACAATTGACAATGGACAATAGTTGCAGGAGTAGGCCATTCGACCCTTCGAGCCAGCTCCGCCATTCAATGTGATCATGGCTGATCATCCACAATCAGTACCCCGTTCCTAATAGACAATAAGTCAAGAGAGTTTATTGTCATGTGTCCCAGATAGGACAATGAAATTCTTGTTTTGCTTCAGCACAACAGAATATAATGGGCATGGATCAGCCTTGGTTTCTGATGGGAAACAGTTATCAATGTTATTGTTGAGGTTTAGGGTTATTATTGTTATGCATATTGAGGTACAGTGTTTTGCATGCTATCCAGCCAAATCAGATAACATAAACATAAATACAATCAAACCAAAATTAAGTTCAGAGGGAAATATACAGAGCGCAAAATATAATTCTTTGCATTGTACCTTAACAGTTCCAGAAACAAAGTCCAGAGTCTGCAATGAGGTAGAGGAGAATAGTAAGTTTAAACAAGAACTTACCAGTTTGCGATTACGTGAAGAAGGCCGTCCCCACGCATGTGCATCAATCTTCAAAGCAGCGGTGTGAAATCACAGAAAAGCTGTTGAACTAAAATAGTAAGACTATAGTTGACTAGAACTTACAGAAAGATCATTATGTTATGAGGGTAGGGAGTGGAGGGCACGTAATCGCTCATCGTAACTCCTCATAAAATAATTATCAAACTTCAAACTGGTAAGTTCTCATTTAATCTTACTATTTTACTTCAGAGTCACGTGAGTGACTACGTGAAGATTTTGAAGCTCTGTGATTTCATGCCGAGAAACGAGTCCACGCGTCACAACTGCATCAATTGACCAGGACGAGTGAGAAAATTAATGCATTAAAAACATGACATGGTTAAACGATACTAATGCTTTAATAACAAGAAAGAAAATAAACAGTGACCCCTCTCACCCACGGGGAAACTGTGAAACAGAACTTAAAACAGAATCAGCAAAAATCCCCGGTCTGGTGATAGGCTTATTATAAAACCTTTGTTACGTCCTCTCATTCGACCATCCTGCAGCTGCTAGAATGTGGGCAAGAGGGACGTCCATATCCCTTGCTGCTGATGTTGATGCAGCCCTGGTGAAATGAGGTTTAAAAATGTCAGTCCACTCCTGCATACGCCAGAACCTGTTTAATCCATTTAGAGATGGTCTGCACCATAACCTTATTGTGAGGTTTGGTATAGCTAACAAAGAAGGAGAGTTCCGAGCCGCTCAGGCTCTTAGTGACCTTTATGTATTGGATTATGTGTGACACTACACACTCATGGATCTGAGGGGTATGCCAAAAAACTCAATTTCAGCCCCTGTACCCCTGGCCTGCTCTGCTTGACGAGGTCATGAACGAAAAATGTGATGTTATTATAGGATGTACACATACTGTCCAGTCTGAGTTTTTGTAATGTCTGGACCCGTTGTGCTGAGGCCAGCGCCATGAGCATGATGACTTTGAGCGTAAGATGGTGTTGAGACAGAGATGAGGCTGGTGCCCACTGACGGAGCAGCATGAGAACCATGCTCACATCCCATATGTGTGTGTACCTGGGCCTAGGTGGAGTGGAGATAAAAATGCCCTTCATGAACTTGGTTATTAAAAGGTGAGACCCTACCATGTGGTTCGCTGACCCCAGCCGTAAATAATTGGACAAAGCACTCCAGGCACTGTTAATGGCACTGTAACTGAGGTTGTTATTGTGAAAAAGTGATGAAAGAAATTCCAAACACGTCCGTAACAGAAGCTGTGTCATATGAAATATTAGAGCGGGAACAGTACATCTCCCATTTCCTTATGTGAGAGATGTACTGTTTCTGTGTGTTCTTCCTTCAGGCCGCAGTGATGGCGCTCTGAAAGCACGAGCCCCAGGAACGGTCTCCTCAGAATCTGTAAACCAACAAATTTATACAGTCATGAAGAGGGTGGCTTTCCCCTGTCACTGGGTGTACCAGCAGATTTCTGCTCTTGGGCACTGCCATAAAAGGCTGTGTGATTAAAGCTAGAACCAGAGGGAACCAATGCTGAGTAGGCCAGTCTGGCACTACCAATATGCCATTCTGGCACTACCAATATTCTTGCTGAATGTTGGCCACACATCGACTAATGAGGCAGAATGGGGGGAAAAAACATACACAAATTTCCCACCCCAGTGTAGCGAGAATGCATCTACTGCTACTGTCCCTGGGTCTGGCTCCCATGAAACGTAAATTGGTAACTGATGATTAAGCCTGGAAGCAAACAGATCAATGTCCAGTTCACCATAATGAATGACAATGTCATTAAATGCTTCGTAATTTACCATCCATTCTTTGTTGTCATTGAACTCTCGTGACCTGGTGTCTGCCACCGTATTATATCTACCTGGTAAATAGATAGCTGAAACCCAGATGTTTCTCACAATACACTAGTGCCAGATGAGATTAGACAATTTATCACAGGATACAGACTTACTTCCACCCATGTGATTAATGTACGCTACTGTGGTAGTGTTGTCAATCTGAAGTTGGACATGCACATGATGTATGTTGGCAAAAAAAGCCTTTAACCCATAGAGTGTAAGTAGTTAATACCATGACTGAAGCATCGATGATTCCTGCAGATCCCATCTGCCACCGCAGCTCGAGACGGTATCGGTAGCACCCCATCCTAGTGCACTGGCATCAGTCTGCAGGATTACTGACTAAAATAGTACTAGAACAACACTGAATATTGGTAATCCACCATTGTAACTCAGCCAGGGCTACAGCTGGCAATTGCATGGGTCTATCGAAACGACCTCTCTGAAGCTTGAGTGCCTGTTCCTTTGCATGCTGTAAGTTCTGGTAGTGCAAAGGCCGGTGCTGAGCAGCTGGGAACGCCACCACTAATTTTCTAATTATACTAGCCACATGTCTAATAGAAGGTTGGTTATCAACAATGAGTTTCCTGCAGGCTTCAATTAACTCTAATTGCTTGCCCCGAGGCAGAGTCACTGACATGTGTACTGAGTTAATGGTGACTCTCAAATAGTCAATTATCGTAGATGGCATGAATTTAGACTTAACTGGATGGATTAAAAATCCTAGTTTAAAAAAAACGAGTTTTGTAGCTGATACAGATAATTCAGCTAATTCCAAAGTCCTCCCAATGACTAAGATGTCCAAATATGCCATGACAATATGATTCTGTGCCCTGGGTAGCCCGAGGACTGGTTTTAGCAATTTAATGAATAGTCTGGGAGCTGAGGTTAATCCATTAGGCAATGCTTTAAATCGCCACAACTACTCCATCCAGTTAAACTTCAAAATCTCCTGTGATCTTCAGGAATGGCCACTGAATATTAAGCATCTTTGAGGTCAATGCTCACCATGTAACATCCCTTGGAAAGCAGTTGTTTGGCTGTGACAAAAGTTTCCATTTTAAAGTGTTTATACTGCACAAAGGTGTTAAGCTCTGTCAAATCAAGGATAATTCGACATCCTCCATCCTTCTTTTGCCTTGGACACAAACTGTGGAGACTCACGACTCAACCTCTCAATCACCCCTTTCTTGAACAAAGAGTCAAGTTCTCTTTGTGCTCTCATACACTCCTGTTGTGAAAACACAAAATTATGGCCAGGTGTATGCTGAGTGGGTGGAGATGTCAGAAATGAACTCAATTTGGATTGTATACTGTGCAGTATAAACGGGTCAGATGTTATCCAATGCCATTCATGTAAGAAAAATTGCAATCTCTCCCCAACTTTGATCCATCGCAGGCTCACTTACCTTAGTGGTTACCGGTGGTAAGATCTCTGCTTCTACCCCCGAGGTCTGGTGGGGTAGGGCTGTTGGAGGGCACCGCATCTTGAACATGGCCCGGCTTGGGCCCTGCCCTAAAAAAGGCCTCTGTGCTTGTTGCTTGGCACCAAGTCCACCAAATCCAGCGAACCATCTGGTATGGAGAGGGGGGTAGGGGTACAGTCTCTGGAAAGATGATACCTTTGGAGGTGCCTTCATGAGGCCAACAGTTTTTGCCTCCTCATCGAACTCTTTTACCTGTTTGGACGGGTCTTCTCCGAACAGGAGGTTTGGGGTTGCACATTCCCCGGCTTGCACAGCCCAGCAAATTTAGGGTTTAGAGCAGAGTGGATGGCATTTTTTTCTGAGGCAATTGATTTCAAAATGTGCATTGCACATTAATGCCATCGCGTCCTGCTGCGTATCAGAGATGGGCGCCCCATCCACAGACCTGGCAAAAGCCTGAGGATTCTTTGAATTTCAACCTCTTGGGCTCTGACACCCCCTCCAATGTGTCCCCAAATGGATTGGTTTACAACCGGGACACTTAGTGAGGCACAGTTTAATGGAGTATGATACTTGGCAGTTGTCTCCTCCATCGTTTGGTCTTGGAGGTGATGGGAAGCCAGATAATTTATGCTCATTGCGAGCTCTTCATCCAATAGTTCCCCTGTAAGTGCAGGGTTCGCATATCTGGATGACATAGGTGGTACATCTGATCTTCCCTCATGCCATGAAGCATGCTGTCCAACTGTGCCTCCGTACTCTGGGTCAGTATAGCACTGACCTCATCAGAGGGGGAGATATTCTGCAGCCCTGACACAGGTGCTGCTGCCTCGGGTTCTCTGTAATCCCCGGGCTCCAATAGCTCCGTCTTTTGGAGCATATCGTGCTGGAGTAACCTCTCCATTAGATTCTCCATGTGGGCCAGCCTGCCAATAACACTGCCCATAGAAGGAGGGGAATTTTCCACCTCCTGGCCCGACTCATCTGAGTCCAGGGCCCTCACAGACTTTCTAGTGGCTTTCCTCCCCCGTGGAGTAGCCAAGGTGCTTTCTGGCAGCACCAAGTCTATAGCTGCTGGTTGCTCTGCCAAGCGGCCCTGAAGGCGAATTTGGCGGCCGCACGCTGCCCACAGACCCGCAGTCTTCCGCAGCCGGTTTCGTCATGGCTCGCCTCTTTACTTTCGACATAGTGTCCCGTAGTCCGATGCTGAAAAACACTCCGGACCGGGAGCAACGACCTCAGCTAAGTTCTGAACACTTACCTGAGCCTTTAAATTTACCCTCTGTAAGGAGCGATACGCCCGCTAGTCAGTCGTTGCGCAATGCGTCAGACATAATGACGCGCATGCATGGGGACAGCCTTCTTCACGTTGTCACTCACTTGACTCCGAAGTAAAATTGGTACTCTACCGTAACTTGTGGAAGGACCATGCAGAAGCCTGATACAGAGGAGACAAAGCTGCTCCTGAGTTTGGTGGTGCTCACTTTTAAGCTTCTGTATCTTTTGCCTGATGGGAGCGGGGATAAGAAGTGATTTTGATTGATGACACTCAATATCTATGAGTACTGAGGCCAAATATTTCCTGCTATAAGTCTCATCATTTGGCTTGCACATCTACATATCCCCGGATTCATAATCCTTAATTGGACAAATGGAGTAGGCATATCTTGAAAAACCCTATTTCCCCATTTGGAACCTTTCTTTGATGGAAATACATGACCTTCAATTGTATTCTAGTCGCATTTTAATAAATCATTTGAGCAATTTTGCAATTACCGCTAGGATGGGCAGACCGGATTGCTCCAAAACATGTATCAATTGATCAATTATGGAATACAGAAAGGCCCCAGTTAGAAAAGACTTAGTAGGAATTTATATGTTATCTGGTATACATTGCTGTACCCAGCATGAGTTTCACCACTTCATTACTTTCTATTCTTCCAGTAAGAGTGCTGTAAACAACTAATGCTTCTAAATGGATTTGCACATCTTTAAATGTCCAATATAGAGCCCTTTTTTGTACTTGCAGCTTTGGTCCTAACTCTTGTAATTAGTTTCTGCATTATTTGTTTTTAACTCACTTTAAAGTGGAGATAGGTGTACACAAGTGTTACGCCAGTCCAAGGGTAATGCCTAGGTTACCAAGAAATATTATTAGTATTTAGCTATGGGATTTATTACTTCTACAGTAAGATCAATTGCAGATATTAGTTCCTTTTTCGTGTTGTGCTATAACGATGAAAACTCTATTCTGTGCACTTGTATATTTCTCTTCGCTCTATCTTTGTTCTTATGATTGGCTTGATTGTGTTCATGTATAGTATTATCTGACTAAATTGCATCGGACACTATCAACAGTTTTTCACTGTACCTTGTTACAAGTGACAATAATAAACCTAAACCGAAACATCATATATTTAAACAAGACTGCTCCATTTTCATGAAGCCTCACCACTGCTGCAGCCCCATTGTCGCGAGGCCTCACTCCCCGGTCTCGATGCCTTTTTGATGGCCGTGTAAAACCCCTGCCGGGGCGTCGCGGGTAGAAGCCCGGGTTGGAATGTTAATTTAAGTGCTGCCCTCCCCCTGACGTTACTGGAAGCTGGTGGCCGACCACTCCCCCTTGGTGGCCACCCACCCCCCCCCCCCCCCCTTTGTGACGTCACTCGAAGCGGGTTGAAGGAGGTTTGCTGTTTAAAAACTGTTTAAAAACATTTAAAATGCTATAACTTGTGAAATATAGCATGAAATGTGAAGTGAAGCAGTTTATTTTGTCGATGGGGTTAATGTGATGAATAATCTGTGAAAATATCCGCGCTAGCATGTGCCGTTTTGACGAAGATAGTAAGACACATACACACACACACGCATACATGCACACGCACATACAAGATGAGACTTTTATAGGTATATAGATAGGTGGGATCACTGAAGAAACAAGTTACAAGAGGTTAGGGTGGGGCAGAGAAGAATGTGGGTTACTGAGTTTCCGCTGGCTAAGGTAAGAGATTTGATGGTGAAAATCCAGCAGAAATGGTTCTACCTATTATCCTGACATGCCTTCTTGATCTCTGCAAACTTACACAAATTTTGCAGGAAATGGACACTTCAGTTTGTGTAGATAAACAGCCAGCAGAGGAATTTCTCAACAATGTTGGAAGAAACACTGGTGATCTGTCTACTCGACAAACAATATTCATGAAATACTAATTTAATGTAACAGGGCCAGGCACCAACTGTCCATTCTAAATTTGGCAGGGCTAGATTATATTTGACCAGCGTTAGAAATATCTGCACATGTTCTTGGCACTGCATAGTTTTGAATTATCTGTAGTGGGGTCATATTTTCATTTTAAGTCCCAAAACATTTGCAAAGTTGAGTGCATTCAAATAGGTTTCCTGCATAGTAAAAATGATGAAACAACAGCAACATTGTTTGCCAGAATATTGACAGAATATTGTTTGTCTATTCGACAGATCACCAATGTTTCTACAAACAAACTTGTTGAGACATTTCTCTGCTGGCTTTTTATCTTTCCAAACTAAAGTGCCCTTTTTCCATGCAAAAGGGGTATGGCCAATTTGTGAAAATGATGAAACAATAGGAACAGTAACTAATGTCGTCAAAGTTGAGTGCCATATGAAAAGGTAGTGAACTTAAATTTCATCCTAATTTCAAAACATGAAACATTCTTAGATAATGCATTCACATGGACACAGGTTCACTCTGAGTATTGGATGTTCCACTGAGGTCGAATTCTAAATTGTTGAATACAAAGGATAGCAGGACTTGACATTGAAGGCTTGCATGGAAAGACAGATATCTGAGCGAATTTCCACACTAAAGTGTGGAGCAGCATCCGTGGAAATGTAATCTGTCTTTTCAGGAGGGAACTAATGCTTGTTGCAAAACTGCAACAAGCACAGGTAATCGCATAGTTTTTGAACATCTGTTAACTGAGTCAGCAAGGCGAAGACTAAAGGAGGAAGGATGTGGTGGGAATGGAATGCTTTTATTCTGAAACTGCAAGTGAATAAGCAAGTCAGATCAAATCACTAAAATAACAGATCATTTGACTATCAGTATTAATTAATTCATTTTTGGGCACTTCTGCCTACAGTGCTGCCAGGTCAAACCTGAACAAAGGCATAAAAAAGGCCAAAGACATCCACAGGCAAAGGGTGGAAGATCACTTCAACACCGCGGACACCAGAAGCATGTGGCAGGGTGTCAGGGACATCACTGACTACAAGAGCAGCCCCGTCTGCCCCCGCACTGGCTAATGAATTAAACACCTTCTTTGCCCGCTTCGAAACTGGCAACATCACCAGGAGAGGAACAACCCCGGCTAGGACGGAGGGACAGGCCTTAATACTGAGCACCCAGAAGATACAGTGCGCTCTGCGTAGGATCAATCCACGCAAGGCTGCAGGCCCGGATGGAGTCCAGGGTAGGGTACTAAAGGACTGTGCTGTACAGCTGGCGGAGGTATTTACGAGGATCTTCAACCTGTCTCTATCTCTGGCAACGGTCCCCAAGTGCCTGAAGACAGCTACCATAGTGCCGGTGCCGAAAAAGTCTAAAGACACCAACCTGAATGACTACCGCCCGGTTGCCCTAACTCCAATACCAATGAAGTGCTTTGAAAGGCTGGTCCTCTCCCACATCAAATCCAGCATCCCTGCATCATTGGACTCTCATCAATTTGCATACATGGCAAATAGATCCACAGAAGATGCCATCTCTGTGGCTCTTCACACTGTCCTGACCCACCCGGAAAGTCAGGGCACCTACGTGAGGATGCTCTTCATTGACTATAGCTCTGCCTTCAATACGTCATCCCCACCAAGCTCACCACCAAACTCCACCACCTAGGCCTCAGCTCACTGAAATGCGATTGGATCCTGAACTTTTTGACGGAGCGACTGCAGGCAGTGAGACTGTGGCCGCACCTGTCCTCCACTATCACCCTGAGCACCGGCACACCACAGGGCTGTGTACTGAGCCCCATGCTCTACTCCCTCTTCACCCACGACTGTGTCCCTGCATTTGACAACAACACCATTGTCAAGTTTGCAGACAACACAACGGTGATCGGGCTGATCACCAATGGTGATGAAACAAACTATAGAGCGGAGGTGCAGCCCCAGTACCCCCCCACCCCATGGACTGTCTCCCCCGGCCTCGCAATTTAGTCTGTGTTGATTTTACTGGTCTAATGTTCGTTTTTACAAACCTTGTTCTCAGGGTATTTAAACCTAAATTTTATTTGTCAATTAAGTTATGACATCAGATGGAAGTTGCAAACCAAATCTCGTTGCACTTATGTGTAATGACAGTAAAATATATTATTATTATTATTATTATTATTATTATTATTTAGTTAGTGAAAAACCTGATGTTGTTTGCAATCAACAATTTAGAATTGAATTAAACTCTAGTTCAAGTATTTTCAAGAAAGTGATAATTATATCAATTAATAATGATAAGATCAAGAATATTTTCTTCTCTTAAAATAGGTGACTCTATACTCTGAGGACTTTGTAGCTTTGTCATCCAGAACTAAGATTGACAGATTGTTGGATATTTGGGGATAGCAGTGCAGGAAAATGGGAGAGGTGGAAGATCACTCACAATGGGTCAACTTCCCTACTCCAAATCATAATTTGTATATTTTCACTATTTCAACATGACATCCCTGGATATTTAGGTGCCCCAGATCAAACTCAGATGCCCCATCCTTATCACTAATTGCCTAAGGGCAATGGAATAAGGTACAAACACTTCTTAGCACATCATTGGTTCAGAGCACAATTGTGATTGGTATTGTATAATATTGTCACATACAGTAATACAGTGAAAAACTTTGTTGACGTGCTTTCTGGTCAAATCATACAATCATGGGTACAATCAAGCCATACACAACTATGACAGGTAGTGCAAAGTGAAACATACCAGAGTGCAGCACTATAGCTTCAGAGAAAATGCAAAGAGATCAGAGAAAATGTAAATAGAAAATTGCAAGGTCCACATTGAAGTCGGTTGGGAGATCAGGACCACACCATTGGTTTATATGATATCCATTCTGTAGTCTGAATACAGTGGGGAAAAAGCTGTTCCTGAATCCCTAGTACATATTTTCAAGCTTTTGTATATTCTGCCACATGGGAAAGCAGAGAAGGAGAAATGACTGGGGTTTAAATGTTCCTCGAATATATTGGCTACTTTCCTGAAGCACCATGAAATGTAGATGAATTTGATGGGTGAGTGGGGGGTGGGCTGGGAGGGAAGAGGGGGGGGGCGGTCCATGTAATGGGCTGCATTACATCACTAACTCTCCAAAATTGCTTGCGTTCCTTGGCAGAGCTGTTGCCGAACTAACATGTGATGCATCTATAGTGCGCCTATAAAAGTTGGTACGATATAGAGTTGTTTGTGTTTACATGGCCTTAGCTTCAATGTAAATAGACAATTGTTAGTGATGTTTACACCTATGAGTTTGGAGCTCTTAACATCTCCACATTAGCACCTTTGATTGGGGTATGTTCACCATTTCCTGAAGTCAATAACTATCTCCTTTGTTTTGTTAACATTGAGGAAGTCTGCCTCAGAGGGCGGTGGAGGCAGGTTCTCTGGATGCTTTCAAGCGAGAGCTAGATAGGGCTCTTAAAAATAGCGGAGTCAGGGGATATGGGGAGAAGGCAGAAACGGGGTACTGATTGGGGATGATCAGCCATGATCACGTTGAATGGCGGTGCTGGCTCGAAGGGCCGAATGGCCTACTCCTGCACCAATTGTCTTTAGAACGGGTTTTAGTCTTGACACTATGTTACTAAGCTCTCTGTATCCTTCCTATACTATATTTCATCATTGTTCATGATCAAACTCACTACAGTGGTAGTCATCTACAAACTTGTAAATGGAATTAGAGCAGAATTTGGCTGCAGTTGCGAGTGTTTAGGGAGTATAATAAGGGCTGAGAATACATCTTTGCGGGGCACCGATGTTGAGAATGATTGTGGAGGATGTTGTGTCACCTATCCAGGTGTGACATTTAGATTACAAATAAAGTGATCTCTGAGAGTGAAGCAGTTGCAATTAAGGGCTGCAAGGGACTTAAGTAGAAGTAATTAAACATCCACCATTGTTTTATTTCATTAAAAAATCTAAAAAATAGCAAATACTTATCAGAATGCTTTATTTTGTCTCATGTTCACCACATGATTTATTTCTCCCTTTATTTCCTTATTCAAACTGCTTCAAGTCCTACTCTGGGAGTTTCAGCAGATAACCGTTATTGCTTAATGTGCACAATACTGAGGAATGATAAATTAAACTATGGCCCCATTGATACCTTCATGTGGATCTCGAAGATCCCATGGTGCAATTCAAATAAGAATAATAGAGATTCCCTGGTGCCGTGGCCAATATTTATTACTCACAAAATACTCAAAAATACCTGGTCTGGCCATCAATCATTTATTTTGCCAGTCTTCTTCGGACTTTCTAATGAGCAAATTGGACCTTCCTCCGCCAGACAGTACCAACCTGGACTCTTCCTACCAAGCCTACTTCAACATGCTTATCAGTACAGGCAGGAAAATCATCGCCCGTGTCTACCAGAGGGATTACATTCCATGTTGGGGTGATGAGTGTCAACAGCTATACGAAGATCATACTGCTGCTGACACCAAAGAGGATTCTGAAACCACTGCCATTACATTGCTCACACGCTTGGATGAGAAACGTCAAGAATGCTAGAATGGAAAACTGACAGACTGGATACGGACCTAACAATGGCTTTCCCCTCCGAGGAAATGCCCACAGCACTCAAGATGTTGAAAGCAGGAAAGGCCCCCAGACCTGACAGCATACACCCGGAATTTCTACTACATTCTGGATACGCTGCTACCACCTGGATCCGACAGTACCCGTCGACCTGCATGGAGACGTGCAAAATACTAAAGATCTGGCGTCGAGCAACAGTCATTGCTCTCCTGAAGGCAAACAAGTCAAAGGATGATCCAAAAAGTTACCGGCCCATCTCGCTCCTTTGCATCCCATACAAACTGCTTGAGAGGCTGATCCACGGGCATATCAACCCCTTCATAGACCATCAACTACCCCACAAGCAGGCTGGTTTCCACCAAGGTCGATCTACCGCGGACCAGGTAACCCTCCTCACCCAAGACATCGAGGACTGCTTTGAGGCAAATGAGAAGGCAGGAGTTGTTCTCATAGATCTGACAACTGCCTATGACTAACTGCAAAGCTACTTCGGGTGCTGCCAGATAGGTGCATGGTACGCTACATCATGGAGCTGATATCAAACTGCAGCTTTGTGCTTAAGACCAGTGATGGACAGCAGAGTAGGATATGTAGACTGAAGAATGGTGTCCCACAGGGATCCGTCTTGGCTCTGCTGCTTTTCAACATCCACGACCTCCCAGAAACCATCACTGGAAAATATGGGTATGCTGAAGATCTAGCCATCCTGATGAGACACAAAGAGTGGAAGACAATCGAAAGCTCCTTGAGTCAAGACATGGGGACTTTGGCAGTATACCTATGACAGTGGCATCTAAAGCTGAGCATTCCATCTAAACAACAAGGAAGCTAAGCGAGAGCTAGCTGTCTTCGTTAACAACAGGCGCTTGGACTTCCAACAAACACCCACTTACCTCGGAGTAAAGCTGGACAGGTCACTTACATTTCGTCAACACCTGGCTGGTCTCCACGACAAGGTAATGGCACGTAGCGGCCTCATCCGATGCCTGGCAGGATCAAGTTGGGGAGCCAGTCCATCAACTCTTCGCACCTCTGCCTTAGCTCATGTGTATGCCCAAGCTGAGTACTGTGCATCCATATGTAGAAGTAGACATACTAGCCTGATAGACATGAGCCTGAACAGCACCTTGTGAACCATCACTGGGTGCCTTCAACCTACTCCAGTTGAGCAGCCAGGTTGTTGTCTCTGCGTCAATGTCTGCCAGGTCCTGAGCGGTCGAGCGGGCACACAGCGATGACATGGTTGGCTGTCTGTTGTTCTGCTCCGCATTTACAGGCTGGGCTCTGGCGGAGTCCCCATCTCCACATGCTGGCATTAAAACGCCCAACTCCAGTATAGTCTGTTGAGCTTCACACATGCTCCACTGGGGAGGTCAGACCCTGGACAGCTTTTATCTAGTGAGGAGATGTAGCTGTGTAATGGAGATGAGGTTGCCTTCCACTCCGGTGACCATAGTGCCTATCCAGTGTGCTTTTGTCTCAGTTGGCTGGATGGATGCCAGGAGTTGTTTTCCATGTGGAGCAAAGGGGTGATGGTACTTCAGTTGCGGTGGCCTCAATTCTCTGCTGATAGCCTGATGGAGGAGGTGAGATCTAACTATTCCTTTGGTTTATGTTTAATTCGCAAGAAGAAGATTTCCTACACAGCACTCATTTCAAAAGCACCCAAATGGCCATACAACATGGAAAGTTTGAGATAGAAACTGTATGAATGCAGTTCTTTTCCTTTGCAGTAAATACATATCAAAATTGGAAGATGCTAACTTTAAGATCTTCATGCTTACAAACCATTTTTCTTAATTGCACCCTTGGGCATGGGTGGTTTCATGCATCTATTTGTAATGCTACATCCACGCAGGCTTTGTTGCACCTCTTGCAAAAAGAGTTTCAAAGTGTCCCGTACACATGACGGAATTTGTGCTTCCCCCTCTTGGCAAGCAGCAGTCTTTTAATAACTGGTGGTGAGCCAGAATTACTATCCCACACCACCATTTCCTGATGATGGCATCTTTGGCTTGGATCCCTCTGTTCACTTACTCACTCAAGGAAGTGGCGTTGGATAAGCTTTGCAAAATATGTCAAGGTAGTGCATCCCCACTTCATAGCTAGATCACGGTCCAGAGGTTTAAAAAGTGACAAGGGTTACACAAAAAGCTGGAGAAACTCAGCGGGTGCAGCAGCATCTAAGGAGCGAAGGAGATAGGCGACGTTTTGGGTCAAGACCCTTCTTCAGACTGGTCAGGGATCAGGGAAACGAGAGATATAGCATAGAGTTGGAGGGAAGGGGGTATCACAGAGGGGGAGCAGTTAGAGAGGAGGTTGTGAAACTGTCTCCGTAGGGAGGAGGAGAACTTCTTCAAAGTAGGCATTCTTGAGGAGATGTCGCAGTGGAGTAGACAAAGTGTTAAAGAAGGAACTGCAGATGCTGGAGAATCGAGGGTTACACAAAAAGCCGGAGAAACTCAACGGGTGCAGCAGCATCTAAGGAGCGAAGGAGATAGGCGACGTTTCGGTCGAGACCCTTCTTCAGACTGGTCAGGGATCAGGGAAACGAGAGATTTAGCATAGAGTTGGAGGGAAGGGGGTATCACAGAGGGGGAGCAGTTAGAGAGGAGGTTGTGAAACTGTCTCCGTAGGGAGGAGGAGAACTTCTTCAAAGTAGGCATACCTTGAGGAGATGTCGCAGTGGAGTAGACAAAGTGTTAAAGAAGGAACTGCAGATGCTGGAGAATCGAGGGTTACACAAAAAGCCGGAGAAACTCAGCGGGTGCAGCAGGATCTAAGGAGCGAAGGAGATAGGCGACGTTTCGGGTCGAGACCCTTCTTCAGACTGCGTGTGACAACGTTGTTTTAGCTCTTGGGTGTAAAGGAAATGACTGCTTCCTCTCAGCTGTAACCTCAGTGGTGGGACCCAGACTCCCAACGATAAGCCCACTTTCATTAACATTCAGCTTTTAAATGCTTTCCATTCTGCAATGAACATTTTAGAGCGCAATGGCTCCTCCAGAGCTTGTTCACACAATCTCCCCAGAGCTGAGAATATGCCCTCGCTCAGCCTTGTGCTTAAACACTGAAGGACATCTGGCAATGTTACTATAGCCAAGCTTATCTTATTCAATGTGTCCATTAGTGTAGTCTCCAGCCACTCAGCTTTACTGGCCATACCAACAGCTTCCCTGCATTTTAATTGGAAAGTTGGGAAGTAATTTGTCAATTTATCAAATTTGTCAAAATTGTGTTTTTTCACACTTTGCCCTCTTTCTTGTGGCCGTCTTCCATCATCCTATGTCAACCGGAAAGCAAATCCAGATTTTCGCGTGCAGCACTGGAAGCGTGATGATGGGGATGAAGCATTCAAACAGTGTACAAGAAAAGATCTGGCATGGATGCTTTCCCGGAAAGTGAGTAGTGAGAAAGGTCAAGAGCTTCCAGCTTGGGCTGGATTTATCTCAGCAACAGGTGAGGTGCCTTCAAATGTGACCGTAATTGACTACTATCCTGCGATCAATCATCCCATCACGGAATTTAGTACAGTTCAAGAGTGTTTACGAGCTTCTGAAGAAGCAAGTCATGGGGTTGGCCAAGAATATGCCATTACAACATTCGACTTGGGTGTCTGCATGAAGGCATATCTTCTCGTGTGGAGTCATCCTGCAAAGTACAAGAAACATATTGTGTTGATTGGCACATTTCATGTCATTTGTGCATACTTCAAAATGCTTGGAGAGCAAATGGAAGGATCCGGACTTCAGGATTCGGGACTCAAGTCTACTGGTTCTATGAAAGGTGTTATGACAGAAAAGAATGACGACAGAAGTCTACACTGCCACAAGACGATGGTGAAGTGCTTGGAGAGGCTCCTCCTTGATGAATGCCTATGGCTGGAAAAGATGCAGTGCTGTCCGGTATACCAGAGGAATCAAAGGGCATCTTTCAAGAGCTAATCCGATCACCAACAAAGCAGGCACTTGCTGAAGTCATGGCCAATGCAGATCTCTCGAAAAGGATCTCTCGGGAAGACTGCACAATTTTGGTTGTCGTACATGGATTCTGTGTGGATTGCTCTCTCATTGATTAGGTCAGTGAAAGAGAACAACTTTCCGTTGTACTTGCACTGTCTGTTTCTTATGACCAATCTGTTCTTCACCTTTTGTGGTCACAATTACTCCCGCTATTGGACCTACCTTGCAGTGTTCTTGGCAAACATCGAAGAATCACATCCCAGTGCCCTGGCTTTCCTCGAAAGAGTTGCCATCAGTGTCGCTAGATTGTTCATACCAGGAAACCGATGTGCTGTTGACAAAACGATTGAAGAGACGATCATGAAGCATGGCAAATCTCACAGACATGATTTCTGGTACCAATCGCGGAAGCAAACACAGAGATCAACAACCAACTGAGATAAGGAAAAGTGAGGCATGTGTAAAGAAAGCCATTGATGCTGTAAGGAGCTTCCTGAATCCTTTTGACGTAGATGACAAGACTGGGTTGTATGTACTCTCTTCTGGTGCACGTGTTCCGGCTGAAGTTGAGAGAGATGTCATAAAGGTACTTACCACAGGGAAAGAACAGAAAGAGAAGTTCATCAGAGAGCGACGAGAAAAAGACAGCATTCTCCGAACCCATCAAGTATCTGAAGCTCAAAATCACGGCAGAAACAAAGAAAAGAGTGAAGCTGAAAACATCTGAACGAAAGGTTATAGAGTACAAGCAACACGAAGATATTGCTTTTCAACTGATGGTCAAAGTACAAAGTTCTGGCAGTCAACTCAATCTAAGGGAGATTATGAAGTACTTTCTGACCCCTGTACCCTACTGCATTGGTACATCAAACAACTTATTTGCAAAGACTGATAAATCCAAGGGCCTACACTACCTATTGAAAGATGTAGGCAACTCACAACCTCCTGCCAGTCACAAGGCATTGATAGTGGAAGATGGCAATGCTGCATTCTACTCTCTCAAAGAGATTCCTGAAAACTTCAAAGAGATTGGCATCAAAATCTTCAATGCGTCATCTAATGATGTAGTCTTCATTACCGATATGTACAAATCAGATTCAGTGAAGTCAAGTGAACGGACACTGCATGGGTGTGCAGAGAAGAGAATAATCAAAGGAGGAAAGACCAAAAATCCAAGAGATAGGAAGCAGTTCTTGACCAATGATGAGAACAAGAAACAGCTCATTGAACTTCTTCTTGATGTGTGGAGTGAGCATGACATGGCAAAGAGGCTACATCGAAGGAAGGTGATCTTCATTAAGGAAGGAGAGGCCACACTTCTTACTTCTCAGAATGGGAATGAGACACTGCAGTCTGAGATTCAATCCCAGACGTCAAACCAAGAAGAAACAGACTGGCGAGTCATCCTAGGCTATATTGCAACCATGGCAAAGAGCAAGGGTATGACCACGTACAAGTCAAAAGCCCAGACAGCTATATATTTTTCTATGCAAACAGCATTCAAGCCACCACAGTGTTATTTGACACAGGGAGAGGCAACAGGCAAAGGCTAATAGATGTCATCCATTTTGCAAAGCAGTTATCCTCAGAATACTGCTCAGCACTACTTGGACTGCATGTGTTCTCAGGCTGTAACTCAACAAGTAAGAGCTTGGTGATTTTCATAGAGTTGAAGATATGGTCCTAATTTAGTGGATTTTTTTAATGTATCTTTACTAAGAAACAGACTCAATTGCCAGTACCAAATTCACAGTCCCCAAGAAAGAGGGCAGTGTGAAAAACACAATTTTTACATATATTGAAATAAGGGTTAAAAAAACGTAGTCCAAATTAGTTTTTTTCTTGGGAACATAATTTTTCAGACAAAAGAGATACCAATGAACAGAATGACACCCAAGAAGTAGGATCATAGGGGGGTTGCACGGTCGCCCCCCCCCCCGGCCCAAGGACTATAACTGATCATTTCAATAATACCTTGGAATAAACAAACAAACTAACATAAGCTTGATAGATCTCTCACTTTCATTAGGTTTTGTTTTGGAAAGATTTGTCCATTTTAAGATGTGCTTCTAAAAGATAGTCCCTTCTGGAACCTTACATTCTCCTTCCCTCAGGTGATTGAGAATGACTTGTTTTCGATTCTGAGTTCTGAGGTGGCTCACAAGGCCAGTTTGGGATCACAATGATGTCCCGTGGGTTCTCAAACCATTCCCAGCTTTTTGTGAATAATTTAGCATCACAGGGCCAGGATTCCCCTGAGTGGGTGAGGCTTTGACTTTTTTTCCAAGAGGACTTTGAAGATATTTGTAAATTATTTTCTCCATCTTCTTAAAGGAATGACCGTCACATTTTGTAGCCATTTGTAGGCACAGCCACATTAAACAAATGCCTTGTGCCTAAAAGGTCCCCCACACTTTTCTACCATCAAATGTTCTTAAGATTATGGATATTTTATTGAGTCAGCTCTGTCTGTAAAGTTTTTTTCTCTTTTGAAGAATGATAAGAATTCCAATCCAAGAAAGAAATTAGAATGTTGAAAATGCACACCTCCAGATTCAGGGACAGTTTCTTCCCAGTTGTTATCAGGCAACTGAACCATCCCATGCAACTAGAGAGCAGTCCTGAGCTACAATCTATCTCATAGGTGACCCTTGGGCTATCTTTGATCGGACTTTACTGGCTTTATCGAGCGCTAAACGTTATTCCCTTATCGTGCATGTGTACACTGTGAATGGCTCGATGGTAATCATGTGTTGTCTTTCCGCTGACTGGTTAGCATGCAACAAAAACTTTTCACTGTACCTCGGTTCACAATAAACCAAACTGAACTGAACTGACCATTTAGACAGATACATGGATAGGAAAGGTTTAGATAGATATGGACCATGGAAAGGTAAATGGGATCAAATTAGTTAGACATCTTGGTCAGCATGAATGATGTGGGTCGAAGCACCTGTTTCCATGTTGTATAACTCTAGGATTTTTGAAGCATAAACTGATCATCTCAAATCATCTGGGACCTCTTTATCATTAGGCCAAGACCTCACTCTATCAACACCATGTGCTTGCTTGTGTGACATGACTCACCCCCATCAAAGGAAATAGCAAATAGTCATTTCCCATTCATAGAATCAAATAGCACAAAAACAGGCCCCTCGGCCCAATTCTCCATACTAATCAAGCCCCGATCAAACCTAGTCTTATTTGCCTGTATGGCCCAGATTCCTCTAATCCTTTCCTATTCATGTACCTGTCCAACATTTAAATATAGTTATAGTGCCTGCTTCAACTACCATTTCTGGCAGCTTGCTCCATATGAGTGAAAAAATTGCCCCTCAGTTTTATATTAAATCTTTTCCTTTTCTCTTTAAACTATGAGTTCACCCGGTCAATTCCCCACATGATTTTGATATAAGATCACCACTTAGCCTCCGGCACTCCAAGGAATAAAATTCTAATCCTGTCAACATCCTCGATAACCTCACCGCACTCTTTCCAGCTTAATGACATCCCTCCAACAGCAGGATGACCAAAACTGAATACAATACTCAGAAACATCCCTCTACCACCTCAAAAGGGGTTACATTTTTACTCATCAAGTGTTACAGCACATAGAGCATCGTAGATATAACCCAATATGCTACTTTAACATATATATTCAACTATTGAATGTAACCCAAGCCATTCAAAAAAGCCTCTGGCGTAAGCTGCTGATTGTCTATCATACAAAACTAGCTTGCTGTGCCATTTTAAACATTGGGAGAGATTTGGAAAGGCAAAACAGAAATAACTGGGGATCTTCACTGGACACTAGTTCTTCCAATGTCAAAATACTGAATCCGTGTATCAAGATGTCAACACACACTATCCAAGTATGAACTATATCTCTCCTCTGCTCCAGTGCCATTGGTGACAGAGCAAATTGCCCTTCCATGGTGGTCATCTCGGATGTCTTCATGACATATCCACAAAGTATTCAGGGAAATGTGCAGTTGAATTCCACCTTATTCATTGCAAGCTAGCTATCCATGGTGGCAGGCCTATAGGTACTCATTGTGATGTCTGTTATGTACAATAATTGAAAGCTCCTATTTATTGCTAGCCAGAGTAAGATAAATTAAACCATAAGCCAAATTAATAAAGTCAATGTATTTACAGAAGGTGGGAGACAAGCCCAAGTTGTGTCAAATGTGTGCCAAACCTTCGTAAAACTTCCTAAAGAAATTTTAATTGGCGATGGCAGGCCTGTATTAACAGGTCCACAAATGACAGCATAGACGCTTACAGCAGTGGTGACATGAAGGCAGGTTAGAGGGGAGTGTCCAGCTTGGAGTTTTACATGTCTGGCCTCCTGCACTGGATTACTGCCCACAATGCATACCGTATGACTTTAAAACACAGTTTACAAGAAGGATCAATCCTCACTCTTGGAAGCCTTTCATGAATGGTAATTCTAGCATATTAATATGTTCTCACATTTTGGTAGAGAAAAGCTTTTGAAAGGGGTCAATTTTATCCAGATATAACACCCTCCTGAAAGTACAACATGGAGACCTCTACTGCAGGCCTGTCACAGTGAATTAAGGTCAGAAATGGATGAAGATGAACTAAAAATACAAAACCAGTTTCAGGAAATTTCCCCAACTTCTTTTGCCCAGCAAGACCATAATAACACAGACCCACGGGGTGTTCAGAAAATTCTACTTACACTTGTTATTCATTCCTGGGAGATGGTGTTGCTGGCAGGTCTGGCACTTTGTGTCCGTCGTGTGTTGCCATAAGAAATTTGCAGTGGGCTTTCTTTTTTGAGTTGTTGGTGGGCTTGCCAAAGCTGGTAAATACATGTCAACCCTATTAGCCTGAGATTAGGTCTGTGTAAGCCTGTTAGCCTTTGTAGAGGTCTCCATGTTGTACTTTCAGGATGGTGTTATATCTGAATAAAATTGACCCCTTTCAAAAGCTTTTCTCTACCAGAATGTGAGAACATATTAATATGCTAGAATTACCATTCATGAAAGGCTTCCAAGAGTGAGGATTGATCCTTCTTGTAAACTGTGTTTTAAAGTCATACAGTATGCATTGTGGGCAGTAATCCAGGTCCAGCTTTATATATTACTCTGAGTATAGTTCGGCGTTTGAACAAAGAGAAATGCGTTGGAGCTTTGGTCCATAGTAATGCTCCCAATTCCCATTATTTCTGAGATTAATAGCTGTCAGGCTAAGGTTTGAATAAAGCCAAGCCAAAGTCAGTGTTTTCAGGCGATGGGGGGGGGGGGGGGGGGGGGGGGGGGGCGGGGGGGGGGGGGCTGGCTGGGTTGCTAATATTGTGGTTAACCCATAACTATGGGAACACATGAATCAGAAGTCAGAGTAGACCTATGTGCCCTAGTGCCTCCTCCACCATTCAGTAAGATCAAGGCTGTCTCATCCCAGTGTCTCTCATAGACTTAGGTTGACCCGATATCCCTGGATCTCCTTAATATCCCAAAAAAGGCAGTGTGGGCGGCACAGTGGCATAACAGTAGAGTTACTATCTTACAAACCAAGAGACCTGGGTTTGATCCTGCCTATGGGTGCTGTCCGTACGTAGTTTGTACGTTTTCACTGTGACTGCGTGGGTTTTCTCCGGGTCCTCCGGTTTCCTCCCAAATTCCAAAGATGTGCAGGTTTGTACATTCAGTGGCTTCTGTAAATTACCCCTAGTATGTAGGATAGAACTAGTGTTCATGTGAACACGGCACAAACTAAGTGGGCTGAAGGGCCTGTTTCCACACAGTATCTCTAAAACTAAAACTTAAACTAAAAAACGTTCAAAGAATACTTAGTATGTTTATCAAATAAATAACCTTGAGGCCTTTCCATTAAAAGTCTTATTATCTTTGGCGAGTTATGTAAAAATGAGCAGGGGCTCCGCTATATTGTTGGAATTCTGTGGAGAGGGCTATGTGGCACAACATAATGTTCAAACCGTTCCAGTTATGGACTTTTGGATGAGGATTATGCAAGCCCACATCTGTAAGCACTGCAGGAAAGGTGAAATAAATTATCTTCAACATAATGGGATTATTGGATGCTACTTGATCACTTCAAAATTGAGAATTTAAATTAAAATTGACACACCCTTCCTAATAGTTTCAAGTGCCAAATCTAAGATTAGAAATATTATTCTCCAAAAACAAAGTCTGAATAAAGGGTGTCTAATTTCTCAACAGTTTGCCTTTTGGAGAACTTACACTTAGAGCATTGGTGTCTGGACTGAGTTCAATGCTTTTACCAGAGGAAATGGAAGAGCCCAAATGAGGGACAACAGCTTGTCACCTCCAAATCCAAGAAGTTGCTTTTAATAGAAACTGGTTGGACTGGTCAGGATGGGTTACAACAAAAATAGTAAGATTAAACGAGAACTTACCTGTTCGAAGTTTGATCTTTATTTTATGAGGAGTTACGATGAGGGATTACGTGAAGAAGCCCCGCCAGGCGCATGCTCGGCATACTTCATAGCAGCAGCGTGAAAAACACAGAACCAATAGCCGAAGTAAGATAGTAAGGCTCACACAAGACTAGAACTACCAGATGATCATTTATTTTATGAGGGTCGTGAGTGGAGGGCACGTAATCCCTCATCGTAACTCCTCATAAAATAAAGATCAAACTTCAAACAGGAAGTTCTCGTTTAATCTTACTATTTTACTTCGGAGTCACATGAGTGACTACATGAAGATTTTGAAGCTCTGTGATTTTCATGCCGTAGATTCATTCCATACGACACACTGCTTCAGTTGACACAGTAGTGAGTAAATAATATTATTGAACATTGCTTGAATTAATGCAATAAGTATTTTAATAATAATAATAAAAGAAAGAAAGTAATACCCCTCTATCATAGGGGAAATTACAACAAAAGATGTGAATCATTACATAAAAGAATGCAAATAATCAAACAGAACCCAACACCGCATGTCCAAACTCTGGCACCGTGATAACAGGTTTATTGTAAAACTTGGAAAAAGTTTCTTCTTTACACCATCCTGCGGCCTCTAAAATTTGGTCGAGCGGCACGTCCTGTGCCATTGCCGCGGATGTGGACGCTGCCCTGGTGGAGTGAGATTTAAACACATCAGTGTCTACTCCAGCTAAATCCAAAACCTGTTTTAACCATCTAGAAATAGTTTGTACTGACACTTTTTTGTATGTTTTTTTATGAGCAATAAGCATTGTTGTCTCACAACCTCGGAGACTCTTGGTTACTTCAATATATTGAGTCAGATGCTTAACCACACACAATGTTTGGTCGACAGGATATGCTCTAAAGATTACCTTGGTTCCCCGGTCTGCTTTGTTTGATTAGATCATAAACATAAAAAGTAATGTTATCTGCAGACAAATGCATACAATCTAAACGTAACATTTGCAATGTTTGTACTCTTTGTGCTGACACTAATGCCATAAGCATTACTACTTTAAATGTTAATTTCTGAAAAGACAGTGACGTAATTGGAGCCCATTGCCGAAGCAATGTGAGAACTATACTAACATCCCAAATTTCTGTATATCTGGGTTTGGGAGGATTTTTATTAAAAATCCCTCTCATAAATAGGGATATTAATGGATGAGACCCGATAGATAGATGTTCTGAAAATTGTCGTAAATAGGAAGACAAAGCACTACGAGCACTATTAATGGCACTATAACTAAGGTGCTGATCAAAATGCAACATAGCAAGGAACTCCAATACTGACGTTATAACATCCATGGTCCTATCCGACAGTCCAAGCCCTTGTAATGGTCTGGTCAGAACCTGCAGATTAACAAATTAATATGATCATGCAATGACACAGTATCTAATATAAACCAATTAGATGTTATATAGTACCATTCATCATAAAACAATTGCCATCTACCACCAATCGGAGGTTCCACAGCAGTTTCCACAAACCAGCAAATCTAGGGTGCAGGATGGGCCGAATGGCGATTTTTCTCATACAATTAATCTCAAAATAAGAGTTACAAAACAATGCCAACATGTCTTTTTGGATTTTGGACATAGCATGCCCTTCCAACTGCCTCCCAAAAGCAGTAATGCCAGCTGCAATGAGCTTGAGGACCCTCTGGAATCGTATCTCCTGTCCTCGCATTGTTGAAGTCAATGGGTGTCCAAATAGCTGGATTCACCGTCGGCACCCTCAGTGATGCACAATTAACAGGTGTTTTAACAGGTCTGCTGTCTCAATCATAACAGTCTCCTGAAGTTGGTGAGAAACCAAATAATTAATATTGGCCGCCAGGTTTTCCATGATCTCATCGCTCCCCTCTGGTATAGCAAAGGATTGTGCTACATCTGGTACACCTGTAGTTTGACTTTTGTGCTGTGGTGGGTATTCATGACCAGAAACACCACCTTCAGGGTCAGTCTCTTGCTGCCCTGGTACTCCTGAGACTTGCTCAAAGGAGACTTCCTCAAGACCTAAACAAGGCTCTGGAGGTTCACATTCCCATGTTGTAAAGGCACCATAATCATGATATGGAACCCCCTCAGGGGCTGCCTGGGAATATTCTGGGTCTTTTGACCCTTGATTAATAATTGTTTGAAGCATTTTCCCCATTTGGTCCATCCTGAGCCACAGGGCTCGTCTTCCTGGCCCCGCCTCTTCTTCATCAGATTCATCTGATATTACAGGCCTAGCAGACTTCCTTTTATTTTTCCTCTCCACTGGAGTTCCCTCCATGGCCTGTGGCTGTGGAGTATCTAAAGGCTGAACTACGGCAGGTTCAACGGCTACCGGTATCGGAACAGGCTCCGTACTAATCTGTGGTCCCGATCTTAACTGTGTTTCCAGAGGGGAGCGGTGTTTCCACCGGGGACGCGCGCTTTCCCCGCGCCGATTTTTTCACCGTGTCCATTTTTACAAACTTCCCAAACTCCTCCTGGCTATTCCAGCCAGCGTCACGGAGTTTTTACCCAGGAAGTAATTTCAACCCACTTACCTGCGGGCCTGTTACTCACCGCTGGTGGAGCTGCGATCTGCAGCCCGTTCCTTACCGGCATGCGTCGACGTAATGCCGAGCATGCGCCTGGCGGGGCTTCTTCACATAGTCACTCACGTGACTCCAAAGTAAAATCAACCATACCCTGCAGATTTCAAGTACCTCTCTGGGATCACCACTTTCCAGGCACTCCTTTGCTGTGCAATATATGAATAATCTGCATCCTGTAAAAACTGGATATTGTGGGAGTCCTCCCATTCCTTCTCTTCATTGATGCTGCTTGTCCCGCTGAGTAACTCCAACATTTTGTGTCAATCTTCGGTGTAAACTAGCATCTGCAGTTCCTTCATACACAACTGGATAGTGTTGATCATCACACCCTTCCAAGTTCTAACCCCTCCCAACGTTGTGGAACAGATCATCCCCATTATACTATCTCCTTCCAATCTTCTGGACTGCTGTTCAGCCCGGACCCAAGTCCAGCCTTCCTCCTACTTTAATACCCATGAAGATGAATCACTGCCTACTCCCCAAGTTATTGCCCCAATGCCAGCCAAAACCATAATATTTGGCCATCTACCTAATCACAGGCCTTGGCCCAGATTAGAGACATAAGAGATTGCTGATGCTGGAATCTAGAGCAGAAAACAGACTGCTCAATGAACTCAGTGGGTCAAACAACATCTGTGGAGGGAAAAGAATTGTCAAAGTTTTGATCCAAAATATTGATAATTCCTTCCCCCCAGAGATGCTGTTTGACCTGCTGATTTCGTTCAGTAGTTTGATTTTGCTTGGTCATAACTGGCCTATTACCTCCAGCTCCATCTTCACACTGTACAAAGCCTTGGTCCTCATACTTGTAGTTGCTTATATCTGCAGAGCATAATTAAATACACCTGGCCAGTGTGCCAAACCAATTGAAGAAGGACATCCAGACCAAAAGAATGGTGTAGAGACTTATTTTGATAGTCTATCACTAATCTACAGTATACTTATGCTTGAAGAATGCTGTTGGCCTGGGTGTACCAAAGAAGAAACTAACTAGGTCAGCCTTGAAGCTATTCAATTCTTTGACATGTTTTTAAAAGTTTAAAAGGTTTCACTTATTTGCTGTAATGTTTATGCAGCAAATTACACAGGAATGCCATAGCGTAATCATAGAGAATGCAAAGGACAAAATTATGACTTTTTGGATTTTGACAGGGAATAAAAGCTATTTTGAAATTGCTTTTAGCCACACACTCTATAAAAGGTGATCACACATTTTTCTTATTTGGTCCCGACATTTGTCAACAGGGGGTTGGTTTCATAAGTGCCAGATGCCCTCTGGTGTTCAAAGTAATTTTTGGTTCAGTCAGAATGAATGGACAGGACATGGTGGAAGCAAGCAGTATTATTTATTTTCACTCAGAACCGTACAGTTCCACGAGGAATTACTGGTGTGGTATTCTAGCACTTGAAAGATTAAAACAAATTGCTGTATTCCAGTTTTAGAACAACAACTTAGACACAGCCTAACAGTTAAACCAGGGACCTTCTGGGCTTTGTTGTATGGATAAACTCAGGATAACAGGATAAACTCAGGGACACCATTTGCAATGATGTTTTCTATTTTAGATGTCAAGCAGGCAAAGATGTGGAAACTAAATTTATGCAGCAAGATGAACAGAAACAATTTCTTTGAAAACATTAACACAATATCTTAATTTAATAAGATGGCTCAACATGATTATCTTTAAAACTGTTATTCATAGTTGCTTGGAGGTGGACTTTGAGCATTTAGGCTTCTGCCATTTGTGGCAAAGGATATTTTTACAAACCATAAAATGTGGTTCATAATCTATGAGGCTTCTGATCATTATAATACAATCATAAGTATTACATAACCAATTAAACAATGTCAAGTGCATTTTGTTTGCACTATAGGTTTGGAGACAGTACTCATGATTTACTCCTGGACTAAATTTTTTCCACAATCTTTATTTCACATTGCGCTCATGCTTTCACATTAATTTAAAACCTATTTGACATAGAGTTTACCATTTCTCATTGAGAATTGTTCCATGGCTTGTTGAAGAGACCGAATGTAGCTTAACCTACTCACATCCTCTAAAGATCTGCTTTGCAAACAATGTAATGAATAGACCTCCAGGAATGACAAGCTGTTGCTCAAAACCCTGCAAATGTATTTGGTTATCAGCTTGAGGGATGGCAAACATAATAGTAAGATTAAATGAGAACTTACCAGTTTGAAGTTTGATCATTATTTTATGAGGAGTTACGTTGAGGGATTACGTGAAGAAGCCCAGCCAGGCGCATGCGCGTCATACTTCAAAGCAGCGGCGTGAAAACACAGAAAACAAATAGCCGAAGTAACATAGTAAGGCTTTTAGAAGACTAGAACTACCAGATGATCTCTTAGATTATTAGGGTGGGAGCGGAGGGCACGTAATCCCTCAACGTAACTCCTCATAAAATAAGGATCAAACTTCAAACTGGTAAGTTCTCATTTAATCTTACTATTTTACTTCGGAGTCACGTGAGTGACTACGTGAAGATTTCAAAGCTCTGTGTTTTCATGCCGTAGATGCACTCCATACGACAATCTGCTTTGGTTGACACAGTAGTGAATAAATAATATATTGAACATTGCTTCGAATTATTCAATAACTATTTTTAATAATAACAAAAAACAGTAATAACCCCTCTGTCCCAGGGGAAAATTACAAACAATGATATAAAACAAAGCAAATGAATTAAATGGAACCCAAACAGCATGCCCAAACCGTGGCACTGTCTGTACAGGTTTGTCATAGAATTTTGAAAATGTTGATTCTCTAGACCATCCTGCGGCCGTGAGGATTTGGTCTAGCGGCACGTCCTGAGCCTTCGCCGCGGATGTTGATGCCGCCCTGCTGGAGTGAGATTTAAATACATGAGTGTCGACTCCAGCATAATTGGGAACCTGTTTCAACCATCTAGAAATAGTTTGTACTGACACTCTTTAATATGGCTTTTTGTGACTAATGAGCAGTCCTGTCTCAGAACCTCTGAGACTCCTTGTTAACTCAATATATTGGCTTAAGTGTTTAACTACACATAACATTTGGTCAACAGGATATGCTTTAAACGTCACCTTGGTCCCTATCATACCTGGCCTGCTTTGTTTGATTAAATCATAGACATCAAATGTAATGTCATTTACAGACAAATGCATACAATCTATTCGTAACAATTGTAATGTTTGTACATGTTGTGCTGAAACCAGCGCTATTAGCATAACCACTTTAAGAGTTAATCTCTGCATAGATAATGACGTAATTGGAGCCCATTGCCGAAGCAGTGTGAGGACTATACTGATATCCCAGATTTCTGTATATCTAGGTTTAGGAGGATTTTTGTTAAAAATTCCTCTCATAAATCGGGATACTAACGGATGAGACCATATAGGTTGTTGTTCTGAAGACTGCCCTAAATAGGAAGACAAAGCACTCAGAGCACTGTTAATGGCACTATAACTCAAGTGCTCATCAAAATGCAACTTAGCAAGGAACTCCAACACATCACATATGCTTGCAGTATGATAAGATATATTTGATTGTACATAGAACATCTCCCATTTCTTTATGTGAACCACATATTGTTTTTGAGTGCTATTTCTCCAGGCTGCAGTGATAACCTCCATGGTCCTGTTCGACAATCCAAGGCCTTGGAATGGCCTGGTCAGAACCTGCAGACCAACAAATTAATACGGTCTTGTAACGGGTGACTTTCTCCTGTAACCGGATGGACCAACAAATTACTGCAGCTGGGAATCATCATGAATGGCTGAGCCATCATTCTGAGTACTAATGGGAACCATGGTTGTGTTGGCCAATCTGGGACCACCAAAACGCCTGTGGCGGAGTCACATTCTATTTTGCTGAGGCATTTTGTGATCAGACAAAATGGAGGAAATGCATAAAAGAATGAGTGCCCCCAATGTAACGAGAATGCATCCACGGCTACTGCTCCTGGATCTGGCTCCCATGAAACATATTTCGGCAACTGGTGATTTAATCTGGATGCAAACAGATCAATATCTGGCAACCCAAATCGAGTGACAATTGTTTGAAAAAATTCAGAATTCAACATCCATTCTATATTGTCATTAAACTTTCGCGACCTATGGTCTGCCACCACATTGTCTATACCTGGTAGATAGATGGTTGAAACCCAGATGTTCCTTGAAATACACCAATGCCACATGAGGTTAGCCAAGTTATCACATGATACTGATCTTGCTCCTCCCATATGATTAATATATGCCACTGCTGTGGTGTTATCAATCTGGAGTTGAACGTGTAAATTATTCATTGTGGAGGAATATGCATTTAACCCACAAAATGCCCCAATAATTCCAAATAATTTATCCCTTGTGTGTGGAGAATCAAACCTTCTTGTTCATTCCATCTACCCCCACAGCTAGACTCGGTGTCCGTAGCCCCCCATCCGAGAGCGCTTACATCAGTCTGTAAGATCACTGAAGGATCTTGCACCAAAATGTTATTGGTAGCTTGACTAACATTAACAATCCACCACTGCAATTCTGCTAGAGCTGTGGTTGGTAACTGCATAACCCGATCAAAATGGCCTGCATGCTCTTTTACTGCTTGTTCTCTTGCTCGTTGCAAATGTTGATAATGCAAAGGTCCGAACTGTACTGCAGGGAAAGCTGCTACCAATTTCCCAATGACCTTAGCGACTTCTCGGATGGAGGGATAAAGTTTTTGTGTGAGGCAAGTGCAGACATTAGCAATATCCACAACCTTGGCTGTTGGGTAATGTTACTGTCATATCAACTGAAACCATAAGAAATCCCAAATACTCAATATTTTGGGTTGGCTGTAACTTGGACTTAGTTGGATGGACCAAAAACCCTAATGTTTCAAACACATTTTTGCTTGCTGCAACTGACTCTTCAGCTGATAATTAAGCTATCATCTAAATAAGCCATGACAATGTGATTATGGGCCCTCAATAGCCCCAGGACAGGTTTTAACAATTTAGTAAATAGCCTAGGTGCTGAACTTAATCCATTAGGCAATGCTTTGTATTGCCACAGCTGTCCCATCCAATTAAGTTTCAAGTTCCTGCGATAATGAGCATGACTTGGCACTGAATAATATGCATCTTGCAAATCAATAGTTGCCATATAACAGCCCTGTGATACCAGCTGTTTAGCAGTAACAAAGGTGTCCATTTTAAAATGCCTATAGAGAACTGAAGAATTTAAGTGAGTGAGGTCCAGAATTACTCTACAACCCCCATCGTTTTTAGGTCTGGGGAATATATTAGACACAAATTGTTGAGGATGATTAATGGCTTTCTCAATCACTCATTTTTGGCATAAATTCTTAATATCATTGTTTACCTGTTCAGTCCCTGGAGCAGAAAACACCAACATTTTATTAGGCTTGTGCTGTTGAGTGGATCTATCCCTGAGATAAACTCAATGGTAGAACCTGACACAGAATTGAATATAAACATATCAGATGTTATACAGCACCTTTCATTATAAAACAATTGTAATCTACCAACAATAGGAGGTTGTCCACCAGAAGCTTTCTCGTTAACAAAAAATCCCTGTACCTCTACAGTTGGCCTGTAAGTCTGTTGTCTGCCCATATTGGGGTTGTAGCCAGTCTGTCTTGGTGGGTAAACTCGTTGCCCCACTGGCCTCCCCCTGCTGGGCCCAGCACCTGGATCCGATCTTCGGTACATTAAACCAGGCTTTCGTATTGGTGGCCTTGAGATATTTGGCTTCATTAAACCAATTGTCTTAGCCTCATCATCGATTTCTCAAATTTGTTTGACGAGGTCTGTTCCAAATAGGAATTCAGGCGTATGCACATTAGTCGCCTTACATAAAGCAGCACATTTTTGATTTAGTGTTGGCCTGATGCCGATTTTCCTGATGCAATTCACCTCAAAAAATGCATTGCATAAAAGGGCCGACATATCTTTCTGGGTTTGCGTGCTCATTGTCCCTTTGACCATTTTGCCAAATGCAGTAATTGCTGCAGCCACCAGTTGGAGGACGTGTTGAAACCGAACCTCCTTTCCCCTCATGGATGCACTCATGGGTGCCCAGATTGCTGGGTTCACCGTGGGCACCTTGAGTGATGCACAAATGACAGGTGTTTTATATTTACCAGTAGTCTCTTGCATCACAGTTTGTTGGAGCTGGTGAGACACCAAATAATTTATATTGTTGGCAAGATACTCGTCCATTGCCTCACCAGTCCCTTCCGGAATAGCAAAACTCATTGCTATTTCCGGGACACCCGGAGCATGGCTCTTGTGCTCTGGTGTATGCACATGAGCAGGGACACCAAAATCAGGGTCAGCTTCATCCTGCCCAGCTTCTCCCAAGTCATACTGTAGGGAGGCATCCTCCAGTCCTATACAAGGCATTGGAAGGAAATCCCCTTGCTGATAATCCATATATTCTGCCTCGTATGGGCCTCCTTGACCAGCTGTCTGGGAAATCAATGGGGCCTTTGACCCTTGGTTAATCAAAGTTTGGAGCATCTTCTCCATGTTTTGCATTCTCCCCCACATTCTTCTTCTTCAGACAAAACGGGTCTGATAGACTTTCTTTTAGCTTTCCTATGGCTATCAGTGGCCTCAGGCTCCTGAGTTCCTGGAGCTGGTGTGGAAAGTTCACTAGCTGGTATAACGGCTGTCGGTAAAACGGCACCCGGTATCGGAACCGGCGTTGCCTCTCTAATCTCCCGACCCGATCTAATTTACGAATCCACATCGTTGGATCCACGTTTGCTGCAAACTCTCCTACCTGACCGCTCCATACCACCGACTCCTACTGACTGCTCGAGGCAGCTTTATGGAGTTTAACTACTTCTAGGCAAAGTTTTTAAAACACTTACCTGTGAAGTTCCTACTTACCGCTGGTGGAGCTGCGCTCTCCAGCCCGTTCAGTGCGACATGCGCGGACGTAATGACGCGCATGCGCCTGGCGGGGCTTCTTCACGTAGTCACTCATGTGACTCCGAAGTAAAATTTCTTTGCTGCTGACTGCAAATCTGAGATATGATTGGAGACAGTAACAATGTGTGCAACAGATCAGTAAAGAGTTTGTGGACGAAATTTAGATTTGTGGTAGTGAAACAAAAGTGATGGTGCACACAGAGCCCATTTTAATTTGGTAGAAAAAAATAAGCTACTAATTCACCATTGCCCATTTATTGCTACTAAACGATGAACTATTGAAAAGTAAGATTACCTTCTGAGAAATTAAACTACAGAAATGAACACAATAAAGTATCTAAAATGCTAATAGATACAATCTTCTTCTTATCGAGTCGACAGACAAGATTAGAAGTTATTCAGCCAGAGCTGAACACACTTCTCGGCATCTGCATACAATGGTGTCTGTCTTGCGCTTCATGTGCTTCTTGTGCGTAGTGGTGGAAAGATTGGGGAAAACAGGGCCGTGACGTGAACGCTCTTTCCTTGACCCTAATAGGTAAGATGATGGTGATTAAATATTATAAATGAAATAATAATTTGTTGAACTGGATTCAGGAATTGATATTCCATTGGAAAATCTTTGGTATTGGGATACTTAGTAGAATGTATGAAATAGGATTTCCCACTTGTGTTGCAAGTACAGGGAGACAACGTGTCTAGTGACCTTTATACAAAATACATAATAGATGTAGCAGAGGCTGTGAGAAAATTAGAATGCAAGATATCCAAGGTGTGCTAGCCGATTGTATTCAAAATTGGCTTGGAGGAAGGACTCAAAGAGTGGAAGTTGTTTTTCTGATTGAAGGCCTGTGACTAATGGTGCCACAGGGGTTGGTGTGGGTCCACTGTTGGTTATAACTTACATACGTTCAGAAATCATAGGAGCAGAATTAGGACACTCAGCCCATTGATACTACTCTGCCATTCAATCATGGCTGATCTTTCTTTTCCTCTCAATCCCATTTCCCTGCTTTCTTCCTGTAATTTTTGATGCCCTTACTACTCAAGAACCTGTCAATCTTCACTTAAAAATACCAAATGACTTGGCCTGCACAGCCATCTGCGGCAATTAATTCCACAGATTCACCACCATCTGGCTGAAGACATTCCTCCTCCTCTCGTTTCAAAAGGTACGTCCTTTTATTCTGAGGCTGTGTACTCTGGTCCGAGTCATACGCTAGTGAAAACATCCTAGTAGTCGTGTTGGGGACGTTGGTCGGTTGGAGGCTCTGCGAGTCGGCTGGCCTGCATGTTCGTTATTTCAACTTTTTTTGGTTTTGTTAGTATGTCGAAATGTTTGTTTTAGTGTCTCTCTGTATGTCTTATGTGGGGGTGTTGGGGAGGGCGAAACCATTTGTCAGCTTTTCCGTCTCCCCTCTCGCGGCCTAACAGCTTGGATTGGAGCGGCCTTTCCCAGAGTCGGGCCCAGAGCTCCAGCAGCGGGCACAGCGTGGACTTTTCCATCGTGGTGCGGGGCGAACCCTTGCCGGGGTTTGTCAGAAAGGAGTGCTCTGATCACTGGCCTGGTAACTTTGACATCATGGGGCTGTGATCTGCGGAGCTTTTATCCGCATGCGTGGCGTGGACTTACCATCCAGAGCCTGGGATCCCTTGCCAGGGATCGCTGGAGAAGAGATCCGACCGCCGGCCTTCGGCCTATCACATCCTGAAGCTACGGTCTCCAGTAAGAAAGTGGCCGATTTGGGCCGACTGTCCTGACGTCGGAGTTTCGATCATCGTGACGAGAGGGCCTGTACACCCGGCCGTCCGTAGCAGCGACTGCGGAGGGTTCATGGCCCCGACCATGGATGAACAAAAGAAGAGGACTGACTGAACAGTGAAGAATGCTGTGGTGGATGTTTATGTTGAATTCTATTGTATATTGTGTGTTCTTTTTTCAATTACATAGAAATTAGAAACATAGAAATTAGGTGCAGGAGTAGGCCATTCGGCCCTTCGAGCCTGCACCGCCATTCAATATGATCATGGCTGATCATCCAACTCAGTATCCCGTACCCGCCTTCTCTCCATACCCTCTGATCCCCTTAGCCACAAGGGCCACATCTACCTCCCTCTTAAATATAGTCAATGAACTGGCCTCAACTACCCTCCGTGGCAGAGAGTTCCAGAAACTCACCACTCTCTGTGTGAAAAAAGTCTTTCTCATCTCGGTCTTAAAGGATTTCCCCCTTATCCTTAAGCTGTGACCCTTGTCCTGGACTTCCCCAACATCGGGAACAATCTTCCTGCATCTAGCCTGTCCAACTTCTTAAGAATTTTGTAAGTTTCTATAAGATCCCCTCTCAATCTCCTAAATTCTAGAGAGTATAAACCGAGTCTATCCAGTCTTTCTTCATAAGACAGTCCTGACATCCCAGAAATCAGTCTGGTGAACCTTCTCTGCACTCTCTCTATGGCAATAATGTCCTTCCTCAGATTTGGAGACCAAAACTGTACGCAATACTCCAGGTGTGGTCTCACCAAGACCCTGTACAACTGAAGTAGAACCTCCCTGCTCCTGTACTCAAATCCTTTTGCTATGAAAGCTAACATACCATTCGCTTTCTTCACTGCCTGCTGCAGCTGCATGCCTACTGTAATTCTATCGCAACGTGGCAAATTAATTTCACTGTACCTTAGTTGGTGCATGTGATGAATAAATTTGTATCTTGTATCTTGTATCTCTTCACATCCATTCTCTCCAGGTCTTGCACTATTTGGTAAGTTTAAATGAGATCCCCATTTATCCTTCAAAACTCCAGCGAACACAGGCTCACAGCCTTCAAACGCTCATCCTAAGTTAAACCAATCATCCCTGGGATAATTCATGTAAACCTCCTCTGGATCCTCTCCAATGCCAGCACATCTTTTCTCAAGTATAGGGTCCTAAACTGCTCACAATATTCCAATTCAGTCTGACCAGTGGCTTATAAAGCCTCACCAATACCTCCCTGCTTTTATATTCTAGTCCTCTCAAAATAAATGTTGACATTGGATTTGCTTTCCTTCTTATCAATTTAACCCGCAAATGAACCTTTTGGGAATCCCGCACCAGCACTCCCAAATCTCTTTGCACTTCCAATATCTGAATTCTCTCCCCATTTAGAAAATAGTGTATGCCTTTATTCCTACCATCAACGTGCATGACCACACACTCTGCTACGCTATATTCCATCCGCCACTTCTTTGGCCACTCTCCCAACCTGTCCAAGTCCTTCTGCAGACACCCTCCTTCCACTACACTATTTGTCCCTCCAATTATCTTCTTATCATCTGCAAACTTGGCCACAAGGCCATCAATTCCATCATACAATTATTAATATACAATGTGAAGAGTAGCAGACCCAACACTGACCCCTGCGGAACACCAATGGTCTGCGGCAGCCAACCAGAAAAAGCTTGCTTTATTTCCACACTTTGTCTTCTGTCATTCTACCAACCTTTTACCCATGCTAACATCTTCCCTCTGATATAATCGTGTTTATCACTCATGTATGGCACATTCTCAAAGGCCTTCTGAAAATCTAAGTAAGCAAAATCCACTGATGTCTATCCTGCTATTTACCTCCTCAAAGAATTCCAACAGATTTGTCAGGAAAGATCACTCCTTCACAAAATCATGCTAACTTTGGCTTATTTTATGTTTCTAACTAGTCAGTAATCTCATCCTTAATAAAGGAGTCTAAAATCTTACCAACCACTAAGTCCGGCTAATCTGCCTAAAGCTTCTTCTCTATTGCCTTGCTCACTTCTTGAACAGTGGAATAACTTTTGCTATATTCCAGTCCTCAGGGACCACTTCTGACTAGTGTTTCTTGAAAGATCACCGCTAATGGCTCCACAATCACTAAAGCTACCTCTTATCAAATCTAGGGCAGTAGTCCATTTGGTCCAGGTGACTTATCTACCTTCAGACATTAGCAATTTGGATAATAATGTATTTAACATTGTTAGCAAATTTGCTGATGACACCAAAATCTGTAGCATAGTGGACAATAAGAAAGGATATCTAGGTTTACAACAGTTGGGAGGGCAAGCCACTGAATGACAAATGGAATTTAACTCTGACATGTGACGTCTTGCACTTTGGTATGTCAAACCAAGGCAGGACTTACACAGTAAATGGTTGAGTCCTGGAAAGGTAATGCTACGGTTGTCATGGGAGATTTCAACATGCAGGTAGACTGGGAAAATCAGGTTGGTACTGGACCCCAAGAAAGGGAGTTTGTGGAGTGCCTCCGTGATGGATTCTTAGAACAGTTTGAACATGAGCCTACCAGGGAAAAGGCAATTTTGGATTTAGTGTTGTGTAAGGAACCGGATTTGATAAGGGAACTTGAGGTTAAGGAGCCGTTAGGAGGTAGTGACCATAATATGGTAAGTTTTAATCTACAATTTGAGAGGGTGAAGGGTAAATTGGAGGTGTCAGTATTACAGTTGAACAAAGAGGACAATGGAGCCATGAGGGAGGAGCTGGCCAAAGTTGACTGGAAAGAAAGGGATGACAGTGGAACAACAATGGCAGGTATTTCTGGGAATAATACAGAAGGTGCAGGATCAGTTCATTCCAAAGTGGAAGAAAGATTCCAAGGGTATTAAGGGGCAACCGTGGCTGACAAGGGAAGTCAGGGACAGTATAAAAATAAAAGAGAAGAAGTACAACATAGCAAAGATGAGCAGGAAGCCAGAGGATTGGGAAACGTTTAAAAAGCACCAGAAGATAACTAAAAAGGCAATACGGGGAGAAAAGATGAGGTGCGAAGGTAAGCTAGCCAAGGATATAAAGGAGGATAGTAAAAGCTTATTTAGGTATGTGAAGAGGAAAGAAATAGTTAAGACCAAAGTTGGATCCTTGAAGACTGAAAAAGGTGAATTTATTATGGGGAACAAGGAAATGGCAGATGAGTTGAACAGGTACTTTGCATCTTCATTAGGGAGATCACAAATAATCTTCCTGATGTACTAGTGGCCAGAGGTTCTGGGGTGACGGAGGAACTGAAGGAAATCCACCTTAAACAGGAAATAGTGTTGAGTAGACTGATGGAACTGAATGCTGATAAATCACCAGGGCCTAATGGTTTGCATCCCAGGGTACTTCAGGAAGTGGCTCTAGAAATTGTGAACACATTGGTGATCATTTTCCAATGTTCTAGAGATTCAGGATCAGTTCCTGTGGATTGGAGGGTAGCTAATGTTATCCCACTTTTTAAGAAAGGCGGGAGAGAGAAAACAAGGAATTATTGACCGGCTAGCCTGACATCGTTGGTGGAGAAGACACTGGAGTCAATCATAAAAGATGAAATAGCGGCACATTTGGATAGCAGTAACAGGATCAGTCCGAGCCGGCATGGATTTACGAAGGGGAAATCATGCTTGACTAATCTTCTGGAATTTTTTGACGATGTGACTAGGAAAATGGACAAGGGAGAGCCAGTGGATGTAGTGTACCTGGGCTTTCAGAAAGCATTTGATAAGATCCCACATAGGATATTAGTGGGCAAAATTAGAGCACATGGTATTGGGGGTAGAGTGCTGACATGGATAGAAAATTGATTGGCAGACAGGAAACAAAGAGTAGGGATTAACGAGTCCCTTTCAGAATGGCAGGCAGTGACTAGTAGGGTACGACAAGGTTCGGTGCTGGGACCGCAGCTATTTACAATATACAACAATGATTTAGATGAAGGGATTCAAAGTAACATTAGCAAATTTGGAGATGGCACAAAGCTGGGTGGCAGTGTGAACTGTGAGGAGGATGCTATGAGAATGCAGGGTGACTTGAACAGGTTGGGTGAGTGGGCATATGTATGGCAGATGCAGTTTAATGTGGATAAATGTATTAAAAATACCTCCCAATTAAACCAATTTCAATGCAGCAATTGTCTTTTCCCCCCATCAGCTCTACATTGGGAAAATATATAATTATTTACCTTTCTTTTGTCAGATTCCATTATTTTCCTTTACTGGAAGAAAACAGCTATTCGTTGAGTGTCAGTAAAGAGGGAATGTATTCACCAGCAAGCAAGCAGTAATACTTTAAAATTAATTATTGGACATTGTTAAATTTCACCTGAAGCCTGAATGTTACCTTTTCTGACACACAACTTCCAATTGGAAATTCATCTTGGGTCTTTGTCACCAAATCAACATTTTGTTTTGTTGTAGAGTTCTACGTTCATTTAATTTGATGGTGTTGTACAATTATAATGCATTAAAACTGAGCAATGAAGTACAAAATTAGCTTCAGTACTTTGAGAAATTTAGCTTTTAACTGCAAATTATATATATGGCAATGCTTAAAGTAAACATAGAACTCAAAATAACAATTTAAGAGGATGATCTTGAGTTCTGATTACAAATGAAAATATCTTAAGTCTCCTAAAGTACTGCATGGATTGGGCTTAATGAAGTAAGTGACTGCTGGTGCTGCATCAGTAGATATTTTGAAATTATTAAACTGCATAAATGGCTCAACGTTTATAGAAGACACTTCAGTTGATGTTTGCAGATTCAGACAGTACAGGTAATAAATGGACTAGTCAAATGTCATGATGATAATGAGGAATAATAGTTTCTCTGTTCCAGTGCCAACATAAATTTAAAGGAGACCTTTTGGCTCTGGGCAAAAACTGTCAAATAAGAAAAATATGTGACTGTGTTCTAACTTCTCAAACATTAATTTTAAACAAATACACTTCCCACAGTCCACTGACCTTTCAACAGGTTTTTGTTTAAATAAAAATTACATTGGAAGAATGTGTTCTGGAAATCTGCAGTGCATAATGGGCTAAATGCCTACTATGCTGCAAAAAAAGTAGCTTTCCATTGCTGTAATGCAAATCTGCAAAAGATCACAACTATAGCTCATGCTTTAAAAAAATGAATTTCTGAATAAAATAGTGATTTCTTTTTAAAGGAACCCATTCAATTCATATTTTAATTGGTATCCCTTTTGCAAGTTGGAATGTATGTATTTAATATTGAAAATGTATGCAACTTATCATAGACTAATATTGCTAACAATATCGGAGACAGGAGGCATAAGCGATGTGGCCTTAAGTCCACTCCAGTATACAATAAGTGTGAAATAAATGGTGAGGCTGCCAAATGAATTATGAATTCATGTGTCTTCATTCATGATTACAGACAGTCATTCTACTGTTAGGGTATATTTTTATACAGCACCTGGAAAAGATTCTAAAAAAAACAAGTGGAATGGATTAAAGGGCTGTGTTGCTCCAGTTTTCTACTTTAACAGCCAGTAGACAACTAGCTATGGGTTTAAACCATGACAAGCAAAATATACTGGATGTTAGGCATTGCTTTATCCTCTTCGAGGAAATTGAGGACTTATATTGTTTAGTGGTGTGGTGGCAGCTTTTCTTAACACCTTTAAAACTGACCTTAACCAGCTCCTGGCAACAGAGGTTGCATTATTTAGAAAGGCAAATTGCTTTATTAACATTTGGTGCAAGCAGTCACATTTGCAAATACTTCTAATTACCTGACGGACTAGCCAGTTAGTTTACTTCCTTCCTTTTTACTCTGCATTTTATTTGGAAAGGAAAACCTCTTCTCCAGACTACTAAGTTGAAGTCATTTGACGGAGCATGATGGGGAAGGTGGTTTGGATGAACATTGGAGATGTAAAATAGAAACTATTTTATTCCTGCCCATCAGACTGGTTTGCTCCTCTAAGAATTACAAACGATTCTTCAGGTATTTTGTGATCTCATGATTTTATGAGGAACTCTACAAATCTTTCTGGCTTCCCCCCATGAGAACTCTACTTCAGTAGTTGCTGGAAATCTGAAAGGAGAATGCTGGGAAAAGCCAATTAGTCAGGGCCGAATTTGTGGAAAGAGAATCAACGTATGTTCAATCGGAACTGGTCAGGTGATTTAAAAACAAATTTAAAAAATTACAAATGCTGCAAACATGAAATAAAAATCCAGAATGCTGGATACACTCTGTAGGCTAACTGCATACATTGAGAAAAACAGACAAAAGCATAGGTCAACAGCATTTTCCCCTTGATATGGTAGGCCTCATGAGAATACTGTAGGAAGTGAAAGTCACAGTGAGAATGGGCTGTAGAATTAAAGCAATGGGCAACTGGGAGCTTGGGATCACCCTGTCAATCTCAACAGAGGTGCTCTGCATATATAGCATAAAATCTGAAGTGAACCTGATTATGGCGTGAACGGGAAAAATGTGGGTAAGAATCTGGAAAATTTTCAGCGTGGGTGGGTTGTGGGTGCAGGGGCGGGCAGCATGGACTCGACGTGTGGCGGGGATGGGTTGCGGGCAGCATCGAAGGAAAGATTTGGATTTTTTTTAGTACAACGCCAATCAGTCTTTGAGTCAATGAATAGACTTGACTTTTGATTCGACACCTCCCCGTCAGACATTCCCCCCACTCCCCACTCCCCATCACACATCCCCCCCCCCTTGTGTGGCCCAGTTGGACTGAAGATGATGGTGCACAACATTCTCTTTCAAGCTGCTGCTGCTGTTACTGTTGGCAACCCCCAACACAATATTCCACCACTCACCAGTTCCCCAAATGCAACTCACTCCCTCTCTCTCCCTCTCTCTCTCTCTCGATGGCGGCACGCAGCATTCTCCTCCAAGCTTCTGCTGCCATTACCCTTGGCAACCTCCCCTTCAAGCAGTTGTTACTGTTGCCAACATCGTATTGTGATGTCATTGTCGCACTCGGCAGCTTGTGTAAATGAGAGCCCATTGTGATGGTTAGACTGAGATGGCGTTGTGACATCATCACTGGAGGCTGCTGGAAGACTCTCTCAGAAGCCATTTTAGGCTTAATTTAAAAAAAAAAATTATCAATAATGTGAAATATGGCATCAAACGCAATATTCCACCACCCCCACCAATTCCAATATTGGTGGCCAGCGGGGGGGGGGGGGGGGTGGGGGCTTTCTGGAGCGCTAGTATGGGTGTTGTGGGCTGAAGGGACTGGTTTAGAGAGCTAGTATGGACATTGTGGCCCGAATGGATTCTTGGGCTGGCGGTTCAGTCACTCAAGCCTGTTGTGCTGGCAGCTCACTCACTCACGGCTGGTGGGCTGGCAGTTGACTCACGGCTATTCCTTGAAATTCCATTTCAAGCAGGGTGCAAGGCCACCAAATTCAAGTGCAGTTTCTTACCACTTCAAGCAGGGTGCAAGGCACCAATTCTGGAGTATGGTGTTACAATTTTGAAATAATTCTCATGTCATACCAGGGTCACTAAAGACCTTACTGTAAATACCTTACTCTCACACACAGGTAAAGGTGTAAGCAACTTTAATGTTCATTCCATTATCAGGTATGCAGTACATCATACATTCAGTCTACTGCAGCTACTGAATGCAGTAGACGGGTTCTTACACTATACAGAGCATGCACTAGGCGGAGCTATTATTACTAAGCATTCTGATTGGCCAACATGCAATAGCCAATCTACATCTCTTCTTGTAGAAATGAAAAAGCAACTAAAGCACTTTTAACAATAAGCTGAGGGAATATAGTCGGGTTAAACACCATCGCCATACTGGTGGCCTACTAACCTGCCTGGTCCTCGTGCGGTAGGGGGCTACCTCATCACCCTTTCCTTCCGAAAAGATGGGGACCGGGTTTGGTAATGCCGCGGGACACCAAATGGGCCTGTGGGGAGAGACCTCCGTGGGGGAACCGGGGGCGGACCGACAGGGGGAGCCCGGGGTACCGGTTACAACAGGAGACGCAGGGGCAGACCGACGCGGGGAGTGAGTGGTCTTCTTCGAGACGGGTGGTGGGACGGATGCAACAGGTGTCGGTGTGAACACGAGCGGTGGGGCATCAGGACCCAGAGGTCCATTTACCATTCTTTCAATGTTACTTGTGACTATTTGACTCCAAGACAGAGTCTAACTTTTCATAAAGTGTTGACAACACTTTTACACGCCTTAATTGTCTGAAGGATGGAGACAAGACGAAAGGGAGGCTTCCCAAGAAAGGAACAGGGGAAAGCCACAACCAGAGTTGCAGCTTCTGACTCCAGTATCATAGAAGCAATATCGAAAATGAACGATGAATTTAAAAATGAGCTGAAAATTGAAATGATTTGGCAGTTTGGAAGAAATGGTGAAAGGAGTTTCGACCAAACTGAAGGAAGTCCAAGGAAATCTGTCTTTGTTATAAGATGAACTTCGTGAACAAAGGGATGAAATTGATATCTTGCAAACCCTGGGATGGGAGAGAGATTTGAAGATTGAAAAACTGGAACGGAGAATGAATGAAAACACTCGCGCACTTCAGCAATACAAGACCTAGAAAACAGAAGCCGTCATTTGAATTTACGAATTGTTGGTTTGCCGGAAGGTCAAGTAGGAGATAACGTTATAAAATATGTTTCTAAAATGATAAAGGAAACTTTTACCATTGAGCACAATGAAAACATTCCGTTTTTGGATAACGCTCACAGGATTGGGAAGAAATCCGGTAATAAACTGAGACACTTGATTATTCGGTTTCATTTTTGGCAAACAAAGGAGAATATTCTCCAGGCAGGAAAAAAGTTGGGTGTGGTTGAATATGAAGCAGGCAAGTTTTGGTGTGTCCCTGATTATAAACCATATAACCATATAACCATATAACAATTACAGCACGGAAACAGGCCCTCTCGGCCCTTCCAGTCCGTGCCGACCATTTGTTTTCCCTAGTCCCATCTACCTGCACTCAGACATACCCCTCCATTCCCTTCACGTCATATACCTATCCACTTTACTCTTAAATGCTAAAATCGATCCTGCTCCACCACTTCTGCTGTGGGAAGTGATTCCACACAGCCACCACCCTCTGAGTAAAGAAGTTCCCCTCTCACGTTACCCCGATAACCTCTGTCCCTTATAATTCTCATGTCATGCCCTCTTGTTTGAAACTTCCCTACCCTCATTGGGAAAAACGTATCCACGTCAACTCTGTCTATCCCTTTCATCATTTTAAAGACCTCAATCAGTCCCCCCTTAACCTTCTGCACTCCAAAGAATAAAGACCTAACTTGTTCAACCCTTTCTCTGTAAACATAGTTGCTGGAACCCTGGCAACATTTCTAGTTAAATCTCCTCTGTTACTCTCTCTATTTGTTGACATCCTTCCTATAACTAGGCGACCAAAATTGTACACCATACTCCAGAATTGGTCTTTACCAATGCCTTGTACAATTTTAACATTACTTCCCTACTCCTATATTCAATGCTCTGATTTATAAAAGGCCAGCAACACACAAAAGGCTTTCTTTACCACCCAATCTACATGCGATTCCACCTTCAGGGAACTATGCACAGTTATTCCTAGATCCCTCTGTTCCACAGCATTCCTCAATTCCCTACCATTTACCATGTACGTCCTATTTTGATTTGTGTCTGCCAAGATGTAGCACTTCACACTTAATCAGCATTAAACTCCATCTGCCATCTTTCAGCCCACTTTTCCAAATGGCCCAAATCTCTCTGTAGACTTTGAAAATCTACTTCATTATCCACAACACCACCTATCTTAGTATCATCTGCATACTTACTTATCCAATTTTCACCCCATCATCCAGATCATTGATGTACATGACAAACAACAGTGGACCCAACACAGATTCCCTGAGGCACCCCACTGGTCACCGGCTTCCAACCTGACAAACAGCCATCCACCATTACTCTCTGACATCTCCCATTCAGACACTGTTGAATTCCATCTTGCTACTCCGCCATTAACACCCAAAGAGTTTGAACCTTCTTTAACCAACCTTCCATGGGGAACCTTGTCAAAGGCCTTACTGAAATCCATATTAGACAACATCCACTGCTTTTACCCTCATCAATTTCCCTAGTTACCGCTTTCAAAAAATTCAAGAAGGTTTGTCAAACATGACTTTCCAGGGCACAAATCCATGTTGAATGTTCCTGATCAGACCCTGTTTATCCAGATGCTTATATATATTATCTCTAAAGTATCCTTTCCATTAATTTGCCCACCACTGACGTCAAACTAATAGGTCTATAATTGCTAGGTTTATTCTTTGAACACCTTTTTAAAACAATGGAACAACATGCGCAGTACGCCAATCCTCCGGCACTATTCCCTGTTTCTAATGACATTTGAAATATTTCTGTCATAGCTCCTGCTATTTCGACACTAACTTCCCTCAATGTCCTAGGGAATATCCTGTCAGGACCATGGAGACTTATCCACTTTTATATTTTTCAAAAGTGTCCGTAACTTCCTCCTCTTTGAATCTCATAGTTTCCATAGCTACTCTACTCTTTCCCCTTAACTCACCGAGTTCAATAATCCTTCTCCCTTGGTGAATACCGAAGAAAATAAATTGTTCAATATCTCCCCCATTCTCTTTTGGCTATGCAGATAGCTGTCCATTCTGGTTCCTAATGGTCCAATTTTATCCCTCGTTATTCCTATTTGCATATTAATATAGCTGTAGGGTTTTGGGTTTACTTTCACCTTTTCTTGCCAAAGCAACCTCATATCTTCTTTTAGCCTTCCTAATTTCTTTCTTAAGATTCTTTTTACATTCTTTCTACTCCTCTAGCACCTCATTTACTCCATGCCTCCTATAATTTTCGAAACAATTATAGTTACAAAACTTTTGGAAATAATGAAATCCTTTTATAATGTAATGTCTGGTTTGTATAAGAAAAAGCTATTAGCTTCTATTATACCCAGCTAGATTGCGTATTTGACTTTGCAACGGTAATTTTCGATTTTTTTATCATTCCTCAAGATGCCTCTAGCTTTCTGGAGAGCTACGAGGAGGAAGGGGACCAATTGATAGCTGATTAAGTTATAACTGGAGATTTACTGTTCCTATTTTGACAATATTTCATTTGGTAATGATTAAGAATTTAACTGCTCGAGTTGTTTTTCTTTTATATATATTCTTTTAAGAAATTCTTTGTTAATTTCGTGTTCCCCTGTCGTTTAGACAAACTAAGAGCACGCAGTTTTTTTTATATCCTGATTGGATAATAATAATATGTAGCTCTTGCTCTGCACTGTTACTAGGGGAGATGGGTTCGGGGGAAGGGATTAGGTAGCTTGCTGACTGTCTATTGGTCAGTTTGGGGCTTTACAGGGATTGGGGGGGGGGGTGGGGGGTCTTGGTTCCCTATTTATTGTTTTTCAAGTTGTGCAAAAGTTTGAACTACAAAAAATGTACTGAAATATCGTCACTTCTGGCTCCATCCACTAGATTTTTCTTCTTCCAATATCATGAACTTTTAGGCTTCAAGAAATTAACCCATTACATCCCACATGACTTTTACAAGCAATATGGATAAAGTTATTAATTTCCTTTCATGGAATGTGAATGGCTTGAAACATCCCATAAAGATGATTAAAAAAAAAAAAGTTCTTCACAGACTAAATGGTCAAGATTATCTTTGCTCAGGAAACTCATGTAAGGCAAGATGACAATTTACGATTTTTTAAGTTTTGGAGAGATCAGCAGTTTCATTCAAATTCACAGGCTAAGATGAAAGGAGTCTCTATTTTTATTGACCCCTCAATTCCGTTTGTTCACAATGAAACAATTTCTGATCCATATGGCAGATTTTTGGTGATTACTGGTGTTCTTTACAATGCAAAAAGTTGATATGGTGAATGTCTATGCACCAAATATTGATCACCCTGAGTTTTTTTTTTTTGTTAAATATTTTTATTATAGAAACATAATAATAACAAAGTACATTATTTTGCATTGATGAAAATAACCCACCCATAATATTAATGATATATTCATACTGTTAATAATATTTGTATTATCATTGATTTTAAAATTTAAGACTATATATTTTATATAATTGAAAATACTTGATTAATAATACTTCATGATTGTTAATGATTTATTATACTGTTAATAATATTTGTTTGTCATTGATTTTGAAATTTAAGACTATATTTATATAATTGAATAATTACATAATACTAGTAACACCTTCATGATATTAATGATATATTCACACTGTTATTAATATTTGTATTATCATTGATTTTAAAATTTAAGACTATATATTTTATATAATTGAAAATACATGATACTAATAATACCTTCATGATATTAGTAATATTTATATTCGTATTAATATTAAAAATTTAAGATTATATGTTTCTATTACATTTTTCTAATTTTTTTTTTAAAAGTAGGAAAAAATAGAGAAAAAAGAGTGTAAGAAGTATGATGGTGAATGGAGTATTAATCATTAATCCGTCTCTTGGAGATATAGTCATGATTTATTTATATATGTTTCTTCATCCATTCTAATATTCAGGTCTCAGTCAAGCCCTCGTGCCGAACCATTATGACCCTGTAAATATTTAATAAATGGAGACCAAATCTCTCTGAGAGATCTAACCTGTCCATTAGGACAAGCCTCAATCTCTCCAGATGAAGTGTCTCCGACATTTCTGTGTTCCACATTTTGATTGTTGGGGATGTAGGGCCTTTCCAAATTTTAATATTAATTTTTTCCCAATTATTAAAACCGTAGTCAATAAAAATTCTTTGATTCATTGTTACTAGTTGGTCTGTTTCTAGTATTCCAAGTATTATTAACTTTGGATCAGGAGTCAGAAGTTATATTGACAACATTCGAAATTATCTTAATTATTTCTATCCAGAATTTTGTAATTTTTATACAGTTAGTAAATGAGTGTGATAAATTTGCTTCTGAATGTTGACATTTATCACATATGGGGGATACTTTTGGAAAGATGTTATGTAATTTAGATTTGAATAATGTAATCTATGTAGTAATATTTAAACTGTAATAAGGGAATGTTTAGCATTTAACGAACAATGATGTATATGTGTTGTAAAACTTTCAATCCCATAGTTCTGGCCTTATAAACATGGCCTAGTTCATTTTCCCAAGACTGTCTATATATTTCTGTTGATGGAACATCACTTCCAATAGAATATATTGTATATATATGAAATCATTTTTCCGTATTTGGATGTTTATTTAAGCATTCATCTAGAATTTCTGTCTTTCTATTTCTAAGTTCTTGTGTATTTGCAGAAACATAATTTCTGATTTGCAAATATCTAAAATATTCTTTAGTGTGTAGTCCATAAATTTGTTGTAACTCTTGAAATGAAAGGAAAGAGTGTTTTCCCTTATAAAGATCTCCCATCTTAGTAATTCCCTTATTTTTCCATTGTAAAAAAGCTTATCCATCAATTGAAGGTTTTAAAACGTAACATTATTTACGATGGTAAAGAGATAATGGTATAGATTTGAGTTTTTAATGCACTTTCTTTATTTGTTTCCAGATGCGGATTCCGTTTTCTATTATCGGATTTTCACTATAAATTTTCTTAGCTAAGAGTATTAGCAAATATTATAGAGCTAATTTCAAAGGGAGAACAATCTTCTTTTTCCATATTTAACCAAGTTGGTTAACCACCCTGAGTTTTTTAAACTGTGAACTGCATCCTTTCCTAATTTAAATGAACACTTTTTAATAATGGGTGGAGATTTCAACAGGTCTACATCTGATCATGTGCTTCCAAATAAATCAGCTAATTTGATTAATTCTTCTTTATTTGACTCTGGGGTGTTAGAAGTTTGGAGATTCTTACACCCAAATGACAAAGAATTTTCATTTTTCTCTCATGTATATCACAGTTATTCTAGGATTGATTATTTTATACTAGATTCTCGGCTAGTTCCATCGGTCACTGGATGTGAGTATGACGCAATCACTATTTCTGATCATGCACCTTTGAAACTATCAATCAATGTACCTGATTAGTGCTAAACAATGGTGATTTAAAGCTACTTTGCTTCAAGACTTAAATTTTATTAATTTTATGAAAGATCAAATTGCTTTTTACTTTTTGACAAACTCTACTGAAGAAATAAGAAATATCCAATGGTTTTAGTAGTCTGGGATGCTTTTAAGGACACATATTCGTGGACAAAATTATTTCATACTCCGCAGGATTAAAAAAAAAATCAAAAAGAAATAGCTCCATTGGCTGACGAGATTAAAGACATTGATAAAAACGATTCAAAAGCTCCTAGTTTAGAGCTCTACAAGAATAGAGTTGAACTTCAATTGAGACATGATTTGTTATTAGTATCACCGATTGAGAACTAGTTACTTAAAACCAAAAGTCAATTTTATATACATGGCGAAAAATCTGGTAAATTACTCACTAATCCATTGAAAGCGGTGTCGGCCATGCGTCAGATTACTAAAGTGAGAAAACGGGATGGTACAGTAACTGTAAACCATGATGAAATTAATAAATCCTTTCAGGAATTTTATACCTCCCTATACCAATCAGATTTTCCTACTGATTCCAATATAATGCATGAGTTTTTAAAGGAACTGAACTTCAAATCAATCAAAAATCAAATCAAACAAACTTTATTGTCATTTAGAAATACATCGATATATGCAATTCCAAACGAAATTCTGTTGCATTTGGCTCCCCATGCAACACGATAATAAACAGAAGGAGAAAATGGATAAAAGGATAAAATAGACAATTTTGGCAGCCCATAACATGGCATTCAGGAGTCTGATGGCTCGTGGGAAGAAGCTGTTGCAGAACCTTGATGTTCTGCTCCTTATGCTACGAAATCATATGCCTGAGGGCAGCAGAGTGAACAGTCCGTGATGGAGATGTGTGGGGTCCTTTATAATATTGCTGGCCTTAGAACTTACCAAATTTACCATATAATGAGTCTCTGTTGTTAGATGAACCTCTCATGGAAGAAGAAATACAGAAAGTAATCTTTTCAATGAATTCTTGTAAAGCTCCCAGTTTAGATGGGTTTACAGTAGAATTTTTAAAGTATTTTTCAAATTCATTGTCTCCATGGCTACGTAAGGTATTTAAAGAAGCCCTTTTAAGGAATAGATTACTACAATCTTTTCTATTTCTTTTTCTTTAATTCTTCTATTTCTTTAATTCTTAAAAAAGATAAAGACTTTACTGAAGTGTCATCATATAGACCTATATCAATGTTAAATGTAGATTTCAAAACTCTTTCCAAAATATTAGCTATGAGATTGGAAAAGATTTTACCACAAATTATCTCTGGAGATCAGACCAGTTTTATTAAAAATCGTTATTCATACTTTAACGTTAGATTAATGAATATTGTATATACAGCGTCTAATAAAACCCAAGAATGTGTCATCTCACTCAATGCCGAGAAAGCGCTTGATAGAGTAGTATGGGATTACTTATTCAATACACTTAAAAAATTTAAGATTGGTCCAAAATCTATTTCTTGGGTTAAGTCTCCCTCTCCTCCTCCCCTCCACCCCCTCTCCCTGTCTCTTGCCCTTCTGTCTCTGCCCTTTTCTTTTTGTCTCTCCCCATTCTCTCTCTGCTCTCACTCTCCCCCCTCTCTCCCCCTCTCTCTCTCCTCTCCTCCCCTCCCTCCCCCTCTCTCCTCCTCCTCTCTCCCTCCCTCTCTCTCTCCCTCCCACTTGCTCACTCTGCCACCCCCAGCTCTCTCCCTCCCCTCTCCCTCTCTCTCCCCCTCTCTCTCCCCCCCCTCTGTCTCGCCCTCCCCCCCCTCTCTCTCTCCCCATCTCACCCCCCCTCTCCCCCTGCTCTCTCTCTCTCCCCACCTCTCTCAATCTCTCCCCCATCTCTCTCTCCCCTAACCCCCTCTTCCCCCCTCCCCTCCACCACTCCCCTACCCCCTTCCCTTCACACCTCCCCCCTCTGTCCCCCTCCCTTACCCCATCTCCCCCCTTCCCCTCTCTCTCCTCCCTTCTCTCTCTCCCCTCCTCCCCCACCCTCCCCCTCCTCCTCCTCTCCTCCACCCCCCCCGCTGTCTCTTTCCCTTCTGTTTCTGCCTACTCTCACTGTCATAGAAACATAGAAACATAGAAATTAGGTGCAGGAGTAGGCCATTCAGCCCTTCGAGCCTGCACCGCCATTCAATATGATCATGGCTGATCATCCAACTCAGTATCCCGTACCTGCCTTCTCTCCATACCCTCTGATCCCCTTAGCCACAAGGGCCACATCCAACTCACTCTTAAATATAGCCAATGAACTGGCCTCAACTACCCTCTGTGGCAGAGAGTTCCAGAGACTCACCACTCTCTGTGTGAAGAAAGTCTTTCTCATCTCGGTCTTAAAGGATTTCCCCCTTATCCCTTAAGCTGTGACCCCTTGTCCTGGACTTCCCCAACATCGGGAACAATCTTCCTGCATCTAGCCTGTCCAACCCCTTAAGAATTTTGTAAGTTTCTATAAGATCCCCTCTTAATCTCCTAAATTCCAGAGAGTATAAACCAAGTCTATCCAGTCTTTCTTCATAAGACAGTCTGACATCCCAGGAATCAGTCTGGTGAACCTTCTCTGCACTCCCTCTATGGCAATAATGTCCTTCCTCAGATTTGGAGACCAAAACTGCACGCAATACTCCAGGTGTGGTCTCACCAAGACCCTGTACAACTGAAGTAGAACCTCCCTGCTCCTGTACTCAAATCCTTTTGCTATGAAAGTTTAACATACCATTCGCTTTTTTCACTGCCTGCTGCACCTGCATGCCTACTTTCAATGACTGGTGTACCATGACACCCAGGTCTCGCTGCATCTCCCCTTTTCCTAATCGGCCACCATTTAAATAATAGTCTGCTTTCCTGTTTTTGCCACCAAAGTGGATAACCTCACATTTATCCACATTATACTGCATCTGCCAAACATTTGCCCACTCACCCAGCCTATCCAAGTCACCTTGCAGTCTCCTAGCATCCTCCTCACAGCGAACACTGCCCCCCAGCTTAGTGTCATCCGCAAACTTGGAGATATTGCCTTCAATTCCCTCATCCAGATCATTAATATATATTGTAAATAGCTGGGGTCCCAGCACTGAGCCCTGCGGTACCCCACTAGTTACTGCCTGCCATTGTGAAAAGGACCCGTTTACTCCTACTCTTTGCTTCCTGTTTGCCAGCCAGTTCTCTATCCACATCAATACTGAACCCCTAATACCGTATGCTTTAAGTTTGTACCTGTCTTTCCCCATTCTTTCTCTGCCCTCACTCTTTACCCCCCTCTCCCTATCTAGACACGCTTGCGAATTGGGGGCTATGCGTCAGTGGCTAGGGTGGTTATGGGGTAAAAGGATCTAATTAATATTAATATAATATCAAGGGGGTAGTTAGTGTGGGGGTGGTTAGTGTGTGTGACGCCGCTTGCCTCTCCCCCCCCCCCCCGCAAACGTGCGTCGTGGGAACAGACCCAACGGGCCTGCACTTGGTCTAGTGTTTGATAAAATTAAGAATGACTGGGAAAGAGAACTCCAAACGTCTTTATCTGTAGAGAAATGGGAGAGGATTCTTTAATTAGTCAATACCTCTTCAATGTGTGCAAGACACGCTTTGATACAATTCAAGGTAGTTCACAGAGCTCACATGTCAAAAGATAAGTTGGCTCGTTTTTATGGTCATATAAACCCTACCTGTGACAGATGTAACTCTGAAGTGGCCTCACTGACCCATATGTTTTGGTCCTGCCCATTTTTGGAAAAATATTGGAAAGATATTTTTGATACTATTTCTGTAGTCTTAGGTATTGATTTACAACCTCATCCTACTACTGCAATTTTTGGGCTACCAATGTTAGATCCTATTCATTTGTCCCGCTCCGCCCATCAGTTGATTGCTTTTACAACATTAATTGCCTGAAGATTTATTTTATTTAAATGGAAGGACACCAACCCTCCGACCACACTCCAGTGGTATTCTGAAACGATATCAAGTTTAAATTTAGAAAAAAATAGGAGTAACATTGTTGAACCCTTGGTTAAATTTGATAAGATTTGGGGAAAATTTATTGAACACTTTCATACAATATAAATTGCTTCCTCTTTAACCGTTATAAAAACTATTTTAACTCTATCTGGTGGAACGGACTTGACGACATACAGACTTAAATTGTTGAAACTTTTAGTTCAGATTTTATTTTGCTTTGTTTAGTTTTTATTTTTTTATTTTATTTTTTATCTTATTTTATTATTATTATTTTTTTAAATTTATTTTTTTAGTTTAGATGGGGTTTTGCTTTTTCCTTCTTTTCTTTTCTTTTTGTCTTTTTATTTTTGTGTTTTTTTCTACATTTATAAGTTTTCTTTTAAAGATTTAACTATATTTACATAGAGACCGGGAGGTCTATAATCAATGTGAATTTTGGTCTCACATCAGGTTATACCTGTTATTAATGTAATCCTGATCCCTATTTCTTTGCTCTATTTTTTTTAATTGTTTTATTTTTGTTTTCTTTGGAAAAAAAAAAACAATAAAAAGATTTTAAAAGAAAGAAAGTCTACTGCAGCTACTGAATAGAGTAGGCAGGTTCTTACACTATAGAGCATGCACTCGGTGGAGCTATTATTACTAAGCATTCTGATTGGCTAACATGCAATAGCCAATCTACATCTCTTCTTGTAGAAATGAAAAAGCAACTAAAGCACTTTAAACAAAAAGCTGAGGGAATATAGTCGGGTTAAACAAAATCGGCATACTGGTGGCCTACTAACCCACCTAGTCCTCGTGCGATAGGGGGCTACCTCATCACCCTTTCCTTCCGAAAAGATGGGGACCGGGGTTGCTGCGGGACACCAAATGAGCCTGTGGGGAGAGACCTCCGCGGGGAACTGGGGGCGGACCGACACGGGGAGTGAGTGGTCTTGGTCGCGACGGGTGGTGGGACGGCTGCAACAGGTGTCAGTGTGAACACAAGCGGTGGGGCACCAGGACCCAGAGGCGCCGGATGAGGTTCCTTCACAGGAAGGAGGTGTTGACGGTTGCGTTTGGAGGATACCATCCACTTCGACCAGATAGGAGTGTGGTTCCTTTGAGGGGCCATGAATGTGCCCCAGTTTCGTATGTCCTTTGTCAGTTTGAGGGCGCACCACTTGTCCTTGTACAAGTGGTTTGAGCGGCTTGCTGGTCTTGTCGTAAAACTGCTTTTGCATGTCTTGTTTAAACTGCACTCGCTATTGTATCACGGTGGGAGAGCGGACCTGCGGCTGAAACTGTTGCTGGGAGACAGGCAGTGGTGAACAGGTCTGGCGGGACCTTAGCCACTGGGCGGGGGAGCCGTGAACGCTGTCCCTTGAAATGTTCCGCAGGTTTAGTAGGTGCAGGTAGATGTTAGATTTCACTAGGTAGGAGCGCTCCATGAGCTGATAAGCACGTTCGGGAAGTCAATTGGTCAGTGGGTACTCTGGGCTGCTGGTGATGTGTTGAAAGTTCCACCGTTTGGCAAAGTTCTTGAACTTTTGACTGGTGAATTGAGTTCCGTTGTCAGTCTGAAGGCGGACGGGTGCACCATGCAGACAGGTGGATTGATAAGTTTGTGGATCACTATTTGTTGGGAGTAGGTCAATTTCAAGCTAACCCGAGTTGGAATCTACCAGAACAAGGTAATGTTTCCCATGCCATTCGAAGATGTCGGCGGCCAGCAAGGACCACCGAAGGGAGGGTGCCGGCTGAGGCAGGAGGGGCTGCTTCTGTTGGTGTGGTGTCAAGCTGTTGCAGATGGCGCATGATTCCGTTTTTTCACGAATGTACCTTGTCATCCCCGGCCAGTAGATCATGTCCCAGGCCCGTTTTAGGGTGGCCTCCATTGATGTCGTCGTAGTACTCACTCCGCAGGGTGGAGGGGAGGACTGCCTTGTGGCCTTTGATGATTAATCCATCTTGTAGCACCAGTTCGTCACGAACCAGGAAGTAGGGTCATATTTCAAACGGGGCGCATGACTGTTTGTTTGGCCATCCATTCCTTATGACGGAGGTCAGCAATTGCGAAGTTTTGTCCACAGCTGTGTGTTCGGCAAGGCGGCGTAGATGGTCGGTGAGCACGAACGAGACCTTCAGATCTGATAATTCGTCCTGTTCGATTGGGTGACGTTCGCTGGCAGTGCGTGGGGCTTTCGAGAGCGTGTCTGCGATGTGCATGTCTTTACCTTTCTTGTATACGATGCGGAAGTGAAACCGCTACAGCTGCATCATCATGTGTTTAGACGAGCCGGGGCGGCATGGATGGGCTTGTTTAGGATGGTGACCAGTGGCTGGTGGTCAGTCTCAACAGTGAAGGTTTTGACAAAAATGAAGTCTTAAAATTTTGAGCAGGCAAAGATGACGGCGAGCAGTTCTTTTTTGATTTGGAGGCGTGGGTTCGAATCCCACTTCTGATACCATGTAAATACCTTACTCTCACACACAGGTAAAGGTGTAAGCATCTTTAATGTTCATTCCATTATCAGGTATGCAGTACATCATACATTCAGTCTACTGCAGCTACTGAATACGGTAGGCGAGTTCTTACACTACAAAGCATGCACTAGGCTGAGTTATTATTACCAAGCATTCTGATTGGCTAACATGCAATAACCAATCTACAGTCGTGACCTTTCCCTCCTCCATCTTGCAGAGACTGAGTCACATCCACACTTCTGGGTTTTATAGTCCCTTCCCCCCCCACCAGAAGGGGCGTGGCATTCCTGGCGTGTTTGACAAGAGAGAGAATCTCAACATTTTTAAAACACTAATAACTCTTTTATTTTTCACCAATGGGGAAAATCCTCGGCACCTGATGAGCGAAGGGGGACTGAGTAAGATGGCCAAAAATCACAGCCGTACGTGGTAGCGTTTTTTCTAAAATCAATATAAAACACAAACAGCAAGTGGTCAAGATTAGACTTTTAATTATTTAGAAGGCAAGGCAACTTAAATTAGGCAAGGCAACTTTAATTAGGCAAGGCAACTTTAATTAGGCAAGGCAACTTTAATTAGGCAAGGCAACTTTAATTAGGCAAGGCAACTTTAATTAGGCAAGGCAACTTTAGCATTTCCAAACCAAAGGCAACACAGCTTTAGCATTTCCAAACCAAAGGCAACACAGCTTTAGCATTTCCAAACCAAAGGCAACACAGCTTTAGCATTTCCAAACCAAAGGCAACACAGCTTTAGTATTTCCAAACTATATTTTCAAACCACATTAAGGACACTGAGAAGGTCAGTAAAACAACTCACAATTTAGTAGACATGTGTTCAGTGTTATTCACAACTCAGACTGAGAGACGTGACCCTCTCGCTTCCCCCATCTTGTAGAGACTGACTGAGGCACTCAACACATCCGGGTTATATAGTCCCTCCGGAAGGGGCGTGGCCTTCAGGAGAGAGAATCGCAACATTTTAAAAACATAATAACTCTTTTATTTTTTATCGATGGGAAAAATCCTCCTGTCCTGCAGAGGGGGACTCTGAGAGAGATGGCCAACGCAAGAGGAATTTGTCTCATGAAGCTTTCAAGCAGAAGAATAATTTTTCTAACCAACTTCAATAATGTAATTCCTCTCAATCAAGTTTAAGTTCGTTATCATATGCATGAGCACACTTAGATAAACACATATAAACAAATTATACATAAATTAAACATAATTCACACAATAATTCTAATAACTACACAAATAGTCATTAGTACAAAAACATAATTAGAAAAAACAAGTCTATAGTAGTGCAAGATGTTGGTTCAGGTATTCTGTTGTTGAGGTCGGGTTCGGGTTTTGTAGGTTGGTTAAGAACCTGATAATTGTAGGAAACTAACCGGGTGGTGTGGGTGTGGGACCTCAGGCTTTCATCTCTCCTGTGAGATATCCATCAGGGAAGGTTACCAACTGGCCCATTCCAGACTGCGGTAATACCTGCTATGGGGCACACTGAAGCTTGGCAATACCATGACTCTGTAGAGGTGGACCACAGTGCAGTAATTTCACTGCTGAATATTGAGGGACAGAGTCCGGTGGGGCCACCCCTCAAACACGGGCTGGGTTATCACCTCAGGCCGACACATGAGTGGCAAAGGTGTTTTCTTATTTAAAGATAAGTGTAAACACCACCAAGTAGGACAATATTAAATGTATAATTCAGAGTACGGATGATGTATTTCTGCACCTTTTGTTTTGCATCTATCTATCTATCTATCTATCTATCTATCTATCTATCTATCTATCTATCTATCTATCTTATCTTTTTTCTTATTGTTATCTTTCTTATTATCTTATCTTCTTTCTAATTTTATCTTTCTTTTTACATAACTAAAACTTTGATGTTGTGCTCTTCCGGTTTGCGTGTTTTTTCTATTTTGCACAAAAACAGTACACGATAGCGCTACGTTTTTACGCCACCTTACTCACCATTCTCCTATGCTCAAGTGCAACAAGTTTTGTTCCGATCGATGGCTTATTTCAATAGTTATTAAGGTTTAAAAAGCTTGAAAATTGCGCATGCGCAGACCTTGTCAGTCACTGCCACGCGGATTGGTCTCCTCTCTTGTCAGTCACCTGGGACTGCAACGCCTCTTCCTGCGTTGCCGCAATCTCTCCCGTCTCACTCGCTAACTCCTCTTTCCCCTCCTCACAGTAACTTGTCTACCGTCTCCCTCATTAGCGGCGGCCGCGCGGTTCAGTGGAGGCCCTGGTCCCATCTCTCTATCCCTCACTCACTCCTCTTCCCCACCGCCCTCTGTGGCAATGGCGGTCCCGGTTGCATGGCTGTGACCGTCCATCTCCTCCGCCGCCGCCACTGCGGTAACTCACCCTCACGGCCCTATCGGAGATCTTCTCCACCAGCTCATCGAAACTCGTGCCCACTGTGATGAACAACAACTCCATCCCCTTCCCACGGCCCGGCCCGGCCCGGTCGCGGCAGCGAGCAGGCAGGCAGGACGGAGACGGGTCGAGCGGCAGCAGCGGGTGGTCGGGGATGGGCCGAGTGGCGGCTGAGCCGGGGTGGGCAGAAGGAGGGAGTGAGAGTCGGTTTGCAGGGTGGCTCAGCAATTTGCACGAAGTTTGAATAACTCACACACACACACTCATGATGCAAATTGGTCCAATCGTCAAGTCAACGGGATCTAAACTACAGCTAACAAATAATGACCTGTGGAGGAAGGATCTAGAGATGCTGCTTTTCATGGAGGGAGGGAGTGACTGAGGGTAGGGGAAAGGAGAGGGAGGGAGAGGTGATGGAGGGATTTGGGGAGGGGAGGATGAGAGGGGAAAGATCCTGGGGAGATGTAGAGGGAGAGTGGGGGGAATGAGGGAGAGGAGGGGGTAGGGAGGGGAGGTGAGGAGGGAGAGTGGGGAGGAGGGGGATTATAGGGCGAGGTAGGGAGTGGGGAATAGAGGGAAAGGAGGGCAGTGGGGGAGGTCAGGAGGGATAGTGGGGGGATAGGGGGAGGTGAGGAGTGGGGGATAGAGGGAAAGGAGAGGGAGGGATTGGGGAGGGGAGGAGGAGAGGGAAAGAAGAGGGAGGTGAAGAGGATGGGGGGGAGTGCTGGGAGATGAGGGGAAATGAGCAGTTGGGGGCTATGCATGAGTGGTGGAATATTGCTTTTGGGAACGGGTTGCGTTGGGGGGAACGGGTGAGTGGTGGAATATTGCGTTGGGGGAGCAGACCCATTTAAAATTTGAATTGTTTATTTTTGGAAAATAATTATTCTGCCTGATAGTAGCAGTGAAAAGGCATATCACGGATGGTACGGATCCCTGATGACAGATTTGCCTCAAGTAGATGCTTTTGATAGAGGGCAGTGCTGAGCTCATGATGGATCAATATGAGTCTATTGCATTCCTGTGTATTGGCATTGCAATAGCAAGCCATGATGCAACCAGCTAAGATACTTTAAATAGTACATAGTAAAGTTTGTCAGAGTATTTTGAGATGTACCAAATCTCTTTAGGTTTCTAAGTCGAAAACTTGGCAAATCTTCTTTGTGATTACTGGGCCCTGGACAGGTCATCCGAGATGCTAACGCCCATAAACGCTGAATATATAATTGACTCTGAAGCTGTGCTTAGCCACACAGTCATGGGTACAGTACAGGGGGTGGAGCATGTAGTCATCACATGCACCTGTGTTGATGGTCAGTGAGGAAGAGATAATGTTACCGATCCACACCGATTGAGGTCCGCCGAGGAGGAAGTTCAAGGATCAAGTTAAAAAGAGATACAATGGTTCAGGTCAACTACTGCTTCAAACAAAGTTCTGGCCAAAGTACTTGTCCCCAGACTAATGCTGTTTAGTGATAGCATTCATTTTTATTATTTTTTAATTTTTTACCTATTTCAACCATAAGCAAGGGAGTCTATTTCAACATCATATTTTGATAAATATTAAAGATATTCAAATCCTGACTTACCGTGTTTAAAGCAAAAACGTTGTCCTAATATTGGCAGAAAAGAAGGTTTACTTATCAAAAAGTCGATATATAGTTTTTTGTTTCCTTTTCTGACAGGCAGATTTGAGAAATGGATGGACAAATGTGCTTTCTGGTCCTGTGTTGATACTTTTTCATCAAGAAAAGGCTCACAAATCAAATGCTGTATTCAGTTGTAAGTGGAATGGGTGGTGTAGGAAGGAACTGCAGATACTGGTGTAAACTGAAAATAAACACAAAATGCTGGAGTAACGCAGCTGGGACAGGCAGCACCTCTGGAAAGAAGGAATGGGTGACATTTCGGGTCAAGACTCGTTCACAAATAATGCCACTCAAACATTAAAATCATATCATTTTGACTTAATTTTTGTAGATTAACATTCACACCAATTACCATCTTCAACAACCCCAGGGGGAAGCAGGTACATCAACATACTACTGGAGGCTTTTATACGTCCAAACTAGATTTTAATTTTCACCAAACCATTCAGTCCCATTCCTTAAAGTAAAAAGAGGGTAAGGGCATTTAGAATGCTGAGAAGGTAATAGAAACAATGACAGTGGAGATAATCAGTGTAAGAAATTTGGACTTGCTCTGCATATTTATTAACATTTATTTTGAAGACAATGTTAAAAGAATTGGAAAGGCAATCAGGGACAACTTCTCCTTTGACTCTTCCCATTTCCTCCAAATCCAACTCTTAGCTATGGGCGCTCGCATGGGCCCTGGCTAAGCCTGCTTCTTTGTATGGTACGTCGAACAATCCCTGTTCCCAGTGTACACTGGCCCTATCCCCGATCTGTACCTTCACTACATTGACGACAGCATTGGTGCTACCTCCTGCAGTTATGCAGAACTCACTGACTTCATCCACTTCACCACTAATTTCCATCCGGCACTAAAATTCACCTGGACCATTTCCGACATCTCCCAACCGTTTCTAGATCTCACCGTCTCCATCACAGGTAACAGGCTATTGACTGACACGTATTGCAAATCTACTGACTCTCATAGCTATCTTGACTACACTTCTTCCCACCCTGCTTCCTGTAAAGACTCTATCCCATACTCCCAATTCCTCTGTCTACGCCCAGGGTGAGGTGTTCCATACTAGGGTATCGGAGATGTCCTCATTCTTTAGGGAACGGGTTCCCTTCTTCCATTATAGATGAGGCTCTCACTAGGGTGCAAATCTGCCGCAACTCTGCTCTTACTCCCCCCCCCCTCCCCACTATTCGTAACAAAGACAGAGACCCCCTTGTCCTCACCTGCCACCCCATTTTCGCAACCTCCAACAGGATCCCACTACTGGCCACATCTTCCCATCTCCACCCATTTCTGCAGAGACCGTTCCCTCTGTAACTCCCTGGCCAATTCAAACCTTTCCCACCCAAACCACCCCCTCCTCGGGCAACTGCAGGAAATGCTACACCTGTCCCTTTACCTCCCCTTTCAACGCCATCCAAGGACCCAATCAGTCTTTCCAGGAGAAGTTCATATCTACTGTATCCGCTGTTCCAGGTATCAAGTATGCATATAAAGGCTTTTAAAGTTGAATTTGCAGTGACAACATTTTTAGTTCTTTGATGAAAGAGCAGAAGACTGGCACTAAATAGATGGCGCTTTTCTTAATAAAATGTATCAACATAGGCCCAGAAAGCACGTTTGTACATCCATTTCTTAATCTGATTATTCTCCAGGATTTCCATTAATTTGATCTTCATTAATAGTCAATGGAGATGGTGAAGGGGCTTCACACTGGAAGTTGGAGATGTTACCTGTAATAAATTGGTTAAAGCACCACTGAACCCCCACCAAGGTCGGTGGAGGCGCTGCAAGCCAGCAGCCCTGCCGACAGCGTATTAGTTTTTTTCTACTTTTAAAATGTTTTGTGTGTGTGTTAATGTGTTTTTTTTATTGTTTTAATGTGTGCTTTTGGTGTCTCTCTGTGTGTCCTGTGTGGGGGGTGGTGTGGGGGTAAGGGGGAAACCGCTTTGGTTGCCTCCTCCACGGAGAGGCAACTTTTTCCATGTCGCCTCCCCCGTGGCCTAACATCAAGGATCGGTGCGGCCTTTCCCGGAGATGTGCCCTGGGCTTCAGCGGTAGGCGTAGCATGGACTCTCGTCGTGGAGCGGGCGAGCCCTCGCTGGGGGTCACAAGGGGGGAGCGCACCATTCACTGGCCCGTGGCAGCCTGAAGCTGCGGTCTGCAGAGCTCCAGTCAGTGCGGCGTCCGCAGCCTGGGATCCCTCGTTGGGGACCCGGGAGGAAAAGAGCTCCGACAGCCGCGGCCTACTTCTACCGCAGGCGCCGCGGGGACTTACCATCAGGAGCGGGGTCCCTCGCCGGGGACCCCTGGAGAAGAGCTCCGACTGCCAGCCCCGCGGTCTGCGCTGCTTCCGGCTGCTGTGCGGCGGGGACTTTAGGTGTTTGACCGCCGGCCCGCGGCCTACACCAACCTGAAGCCGTGGTCTCCGGCGGGGAAGCACCGATTCTGAACTTACCGGGACTTTACCTGTCTACTTATCTGGACGCCCGCAGCGGCGGCTGCGGAGAGTTGAGGCCCCGACCGCGGGGGAAAATGGGGGAGAACTGGCCAATTTTTGTGCCTTCCATCACAGGGATGAATGCTGTTTGTGTTAAATTTTTATTGTGTTTTTGTGTGTTCCTTATTTCATTGTACCGCTGCTGGCAAATTAATTTCACTTGCACTTTATGTACACGTGACAAATAAAACTGATATTGATATTGATTCCCACATTTATCAAACTGACCATTGGGAAAAAATGACAGGACCAAAAACATAATTAAGAAAGTTCTGACATCGTCTTTAAACGACAAAGGGGAGAGTGGGTATACCAGCCATTTCACTTCGGAGTCACGTGAGTGACTACGTGAAGAACCCGCCTGGCGCTGGCAAACGGCATTACGTCGACGCTGACGGCAGAAGCAGGAGCTGCACAGACAGCTCCTCGACAGCGGTAGGTTCGGACCGGCAGGTAAGTGCAGTGAAAAAATATTAGGACGGGGAAAAACTCCGTGCCTGGTGGAAACCAGGGTTTTAAAGGTTTAAATAACAAAATAAAGTTTAAACTGAATTGAAATACTCTGTTTAAACAATGGAGTTTTGAATAGAACGTCCCGGGGGAATACCCAGTGATTAATCCCGAGAGATTAATTACGGGGCCGGTTCCGATACTGGTACCGTTTAAATACGGTAGAAAGGTTTAAATGCTCCACAATTTTGGCAGGATATTTTAAAAGTCAGAAAGACTGTATTTTAAAAAAGTTAATAAAATTTGCGATATGGAGAAAGTACTCCATAATATAAAAAGAGACTAGGGTCACAGTACCCAAACAGTTCCCCAAAAAAGACCCTGAGGGGCTTGAATGTACTAAAGACTAGGGTCACAGTACCCAAACAGTTCCCCAAAAAAGACCCCGAGGGGCTTGAATATACGAAATATGGCTATGTGCCAAATTGAGAAATAAAAACTCTGACCCTGGATAGGGTGGAGGAAGTCTCTTTGGATATAATTCCAAGTGGATCAGGGCTGCAAAAGACAGACCCTGCAAGTGGTGATGTGAATTATGAATGCACACCACAAATAAAATAAAAATAAAAGTGAGGCCAGGTGTGCCTGAGATAGCAAAAGATTTTGCTATATCTAAAAGAAGTGGTGAGGCTATGGAAAAAAAACCTAGCTGCCTACATTAATTATATGGTATCTCACCAACTTCAAGAATACGATAAAACTTTTATGTTTTATTTAAATATCAATGGTTAATCCATTTATAAATATCCATGTCTCAAATATATGAGATATAAGAAATACAATTTCAAAGTTTCAAAATGGTGCAAATAAGTAATACTTTCAATATAAAATAAATTGCCATTAGTTGTGGAGCTTAATAGGAAGAAATATATATAATTTACCGAATCTGCATCATAGGGTTGCAGATTAATACAAATCAGGATATATTAAACACCTGATTATTATAGAATACCTGCCTTATGATAAATCAAAGATATTAATTACAAAAGAACAGACCACTGATCTTTAAACTTTGGGAAGGAAAACTATGATCCAATAAAAATTTTGATTATGGATCAAAACAAAGACAAAGATCTTTTATCTTACGGTGAAAAAACTATGATCCAATGAAAAATTTGATAATGGATCAAAATAAAGGCAGAAGTGGTATTATCCAAACATAGCCTTATCTTAACCTATATAATTGGGGAAAAGAAGGCTTGATGTACGTTGAAGAGGTTGCAAACGTCTGGTTACAAAATAAGTCATGAAATCTCCAATTATGGGGGATTACAGGTGTATTATGATGGTTAAAACTTAATATAACTAAGGAGGATTGGTTCACCTGTATAAGGGAAAAAAAACTGATTTCAGGTTTGCACTCAAAAGTAAATTTTAAAAAGAAGGGGAACGTACATGTATATTATAAAATTACCTTAGTGTAAAGATTCATGGTATAAACCATACAATAATATCATTATTTACACTTTCACAGTGTAAGAAAATAGAAACATCTAGAACATGGAAAACTGTTGTGATTAACAAAGTGTTAATCAATATTACAGGTGCTTGAAATTAATTAAAGTGGGTCAAGCTGTGCAAGTTAAAACTTGTCCAAACAATCAATCAGTTCAAGTTTGTTAAACTGAACACTGAAGGAACAATATACTGATAAAAGATCAGCACTTGCACTAATGAGGTCATGGTATGGGTTATCTCGATTACATTTAAATTAGAAGAGATAAAGAGCAGCTGCAAATTAGTGCCTGCCATTACAAACCTGGTGGAAGGTAGGACCTGACCCATTACATAAAGCATATGCTTAGGCATTAATAAAATATTTTTAAATTACTATTCTGAATTCAGAAGTAATTTAAGCACCAAAAGAGTGGGGAAAATTGTTCCATGATACAAATATGTATTATTGTTGTTGACATACTTTGTTCCTCCATTAGGTATGGGGAAAATATAAATAAAGTTCCAAAAGAAGGAATACAGAAGCTTATAGAATATGTATGCCTTGTGAAGAGGCTTATGCAAAAATATCAAATGATACGTTATCATTATTAGTAATGTAAAAAAAGGTTCATAAGCTGCTTCAACTATAAAATTACAACTGAAGCAAGTGTTACAGATGATGTACAGCTTCTGTGAATGTTTGGGTAAAGATAAGAATATTATCTATTCTTATAACAATAATTGATATGTCTTTTGTTCGGACTGCAGACAATTATACCAGGCAAACATAAATGGTTTGTCCTAAGAATTTTCCAAACATTCGTATTAATTGTTGAAGTATAAGGAGTTATGGATTAAAAAGATCGATTGTTTTATTATGGAACTGTCCATGTCGTATCAAGATGAACAATACCACGGCTGTGGCATATGTTAAACTATGGTCAAATTTGGGAGGAAAATATATTGTCATTATTTTGCATACTTACGATTAATCTGGTTGTATACAGATTAAATCACTGATTTTAAATATTTCTTGTGGGTCACAAGATAAGTCAAAACAACAATTATGGGATTATCTAAGTAAACAGATGTGGTATGTTTTAAAGTTTAGTCCACCTGTTTATCTCTAAGGAAGAGACAATGGTATCGGAAGATAACAAATTTGGGAAGAAAAACATATTGTCATTAATATGGATACTTACGATTAATCTGATTGCATACAGATTAAATCACCGATCTTTCGAATATTCTTGTGGGTAAATCTAAGAACAGTGAAGGTGGATGCTTTCTCCCAATTACATGAGGAAAAGATTCTTTGTGTTCCTCATTTTTGTTTAATAAGGCAGTGTCTGATGAATATGTAGCAGGACACTGCCAGAGGCATTTTGGTGGCCCAATATGGGTCCTTTATGGTTTCATTTATATTGTGTGATTTTGAACTGCTAGTGATGATTCATAATGGCAGCAATTTATTGAAGTCAAAAACGGGGTCTCGACCTAGGTCGTTGCCTGTCTCCCTTTGTTCTTTGGATGCTTGCTGCACCCACTGGGATCTCCAGGTTGAGAAACCCTGCAGTAATTTATTGTTGTACAAAAAACCTCCATAAGTGAAAATATGAATTTGACTATCTACAGGTTGACCAGACCATCTCAACAGCTGATGGTCAAAGAAGTCTATGAATGTAAACCAATATTACAATATATCAATAAAAATAATTATGTATAAAGAAGTGTTATACCTGCAATTTGCGGAAATAAGTCTAAATAACTATATTTTGTTATAAGAAATTGGAGGTCTGTATATACAGTAAAGTTATTTTGTCATTTAGATATATGTGAATTCCTTGTGGATTGCATTTTCTAAGTATCTAATTGATAGAGCCAATTATAGGGCTCAGAGTGTTACCGTCTTATAAACGGACAATATATTAACCAAGAAGTTATCAGATGCATTCATAATATCCCAATATGGAAAGGGATATATATGTAAATGTTAATAAAATATATATGTGTGTGTGTATATATATATATAATTATATATATATATATATATATATATAGATATAGATATGTGTATATGTATATATAATCTGTCCAAAATTGTAAAAAATATAAAGGCAGGAGATAAAAAATCTTGAAATGCCTTAAGAAATGGACTTTAACTCTATCTATGATTCAAAAAACTTAAACATTGAAAATAATAATTCTGATAACTTTAGTATCAATATAAGAGTGCAAACATTGCAAATGTTACGTTATAATGGCATGTGGATACAAATTGCATTATCATATATGTTTATGAATCTACCAAACAAAGCACGCCAAGAAGACCTGAAACGAAACCAAGGTAAACCTATAAGCATATCCTGCTGGCTTTAAGTTGTGTGTGTGTGTGAACATTGATGAAAATGTTGCAGTAGGTAAGAGTCTGTGGCAATGAGACTGCTTATTACACACAAAAACCACATTGGGTTCAGTAAAACTGATGGTTATAGAGGAATGTATTTCTAGATGGTTAATAATTGGATACATTCAGTAGGAACTAGACACTGAAAGGTGGAAAATCACTCTGTTAATGAGGAAAATAGGAATGGCACAGGATGAGCCACTCGAGCAAAGATGCAAGGCCGCAGGAGGCTGTAGATTACTGTTAAAATAAAGGAACCAGTCATGGTGTCAGATTTAGACACGCAATGTTCGGTTCGCTATAATTGTTGCTTTGTCATGCCATAAAAAATATATATATCAATTGGTATTTGTGATAAATTTGCTTTTCAATGGAAAGGGCATTATTTTCATTTTTTATAATGTGAAAATTATTTATCACATAAATTGAGGCAATGTTTGGGGGGAAAATGTGTTATTCGCTCGTTATTGTGTTAATGAGCCGTACTGTCGTATGGAATAAATTCTACGACACGAAAAACACAGAAAGCTTTAAACTCTTCACGTAGTCACTCACGTGACTCCGAAGTAAAATAGTAAGATTAAACGAGAACTTACCAGTTCGAAGTTTGATCGTTATTTTATGAGGAGTTACGATGAGGGATTACGTGCCCTCCACTCCCCACCCTCATAAAATAAATGATCATCTGGTAGTTCTAACTCTATTATGAGCCTTACTATGTTACTTAGGCTATTTTGTGTTCTGTGTTTTTCATGCCGCTGCTTTGAAGTATGCCGTTTGCCAGCGCCAGGCGGGTTCTTCACGTAATCCCTCATCGTAACTCCTCATAAAATAACGATCAAACTTCGAACTGGTAAGTTCTCGTTTAATCTTACTATTATTATTGGATGTTTTAAACGGCAAGCAATTCACCATGGAAGAACCATAGTACCATCATGGAAAGTCAGGAATGTAGACAAATTCATTGCACGTGTACAAAACTTTGCTCACATTTTCAGTATCTCATGTTCATCCAAAAAAGTCTGAACACTTAGCAATACTGAATGTATCAAATTGATGACAACATATTTTAAAAAACAGGAAATGTAACCAGCAGTTTAACAGCAACAAAGGTAACAAAACGTTTTAAACAAATACATTTTCAAGGCCAGATTTTGCCAATTCAGACCGCAAGCAACATATTTTTCTTGACAGCACTATGGTGGCAATGCAAAGGATTGCAGTTACATTAGAAAGTGTGACAAAAACTGTGCATTTCCGAGGCATTTTTCGGAAAGAAAGATTATACCAAGTCACATCAATCGAAGTACTTTTGACGTCTAATTACAACTGTAATGCGGGCGGACATTTGAATGTGCAGCGGGTTCCAAAAAAAAACTGGACAATCATTTTTTGTAGAAGTTGGCCGAGTAATAAATTGCAGGTAAGACGCTGAACTCCTGTTATAGGTAAAATTACAAAGATCATGTAACCTCTTTTGCAGACAGGCACGGGGTGGATTACCCAGCTACTACATTTTGAATTCCCAACTTTAATTCTGTAGCCGGTGATTGTCCAGGGCGAAAAGTTCGTGCCTAAATGTTGACGAAATGCATTTATTCGAGCGGCGCGCGTTAAACGAGGGGATGATGGGGGGAATCATAAAAGTTGTACTTGAGTTTAACATGACCATTTAACCGTAAAACCTCTTTTCTTTGTCTAGTTGACTCGGTTCCGTTCAAAGTCTTGTTTCGGTTCCGGTTTAATCTAAGGTTTATTCGCTCTTTTTTCCTGACCTAAAGATCCCGGCGTTCATAAATAAACACTGGTTCTCATCACTTGCAATGCTTCCACTCGTCTTCCTCCCCCCAGGAACTTACCGCAGCAATTGGCGGACAGGATCGGAAAGCGAATGTGCCTTCTCAGCAACCGGAAGCCCAGCCTTGCGGAACTAACATGGCATCAGTGAAGGTATGGTCTGCGTGTGCTCTGGTGTTCGCTTGGCTGCTGTGTGTCTGTTTGTGGGTGCACGGTCTAGAGTGGTCGGTGCAATGTGTGTATATATAATATGGCAGTACATTGGCTTTCCGTAAGATGCGCCTTATGCTTGTGCAGTGATCTAGATGCAACACGGCTCAGCCGTTCCAGTCATCAGGCGGCGGCGCCCCCGCCACTTGCCGCGAGCGAGCGAGCGCGCGCGCACCGCTTTCGGGTTCCAAAGCCGTCGGTTTAACGGCCGCAGCACCCGTCAGCGACAACACCTGCGTCACCGCGTGTTGGTAAACCCCGCCCCACCTCGACCCGAGTTACGGACACGTCGCTGCAGCCTTCGCTCCATAGATGCTGCTGCTGCACCCGCTGGGTTTCTCCAGCACTTTTGTCTAACGTCACTGCAGCCTCCTGATTGGGGGCAATCCAAGAGCCTTGAGTACAAGAGTGGAGGAACACCAGACGGAAGCCAAAATAAACGCTGGAGTAATTTCCAGCCTTGATAAAAAATGTCCACGAGTAAAAAAAAGGTTGGCATAGAAACATTGCCACACTTTTTACTCGTAGGTAGGTTGTAGTAAGTCGTGATGGTACTCGTAGGTAGTCATAGGCCGGTAACTGGCCCTAGAAAAAAAAGCAAACATGACATTCTTTTATCATGTGATTTCCACACGTAGCTAGCCGTTGTTGGTATTAGGTGTGGAAAACTGAGGTCGTAGGAGGACGTAGACATAGTCTAGCAATGTTACAAAATTTTGAGATTTTAAAAATCAAGTCTGCAATTTATCCCATCAGATAAAGCATAAAAAGAAGTTTAATTTGTCACCTAATTCACTTTCATATCTTCAGTATTAAAAAAAAAAGTTATGGCCATTTTCATACTCGGAAATTAGCATCTTGTTCCCGATTGCTTTTCCATTGACTTAACACAAAAGTTGCGATCGAGGACAGTCAAAAGCCCATAAATTTCTTAAAAATTAAGAGAACTGAAAGAAATTTTCAGTTATTATAGATTGAAGCATTCTGAAACTAATATGAAACAATCTTACTTGGATGACCTGAGTTACCCAATTGTAGCTAATTCAATTATTAGATCTAAACATCTATCCATTTCTTAAGAAAATATTAACTTTTTTTTAAAGCCTAAATGTCCAAATAACATTCACATTTTAAATCTCATTGTTATGAATTTATAGGCCAAATGGAAGGAATCTAGTGTTTAATGCCCGTAAATTAATGGGCATTTTAATCAGCTTGCGAGTGGGATTTTCTGGAACACGATGGATTGGAACGTTGCGGTTGCGGTGAATTTAAACCCAATATCGGCAGGAAAAACACTGCCAGTTCATATGGGGAATAAATCACCGTTTTGCAACTTGAAATATTGATTAAGGTCATCTAAACAAGCAAGTTTATATGAAAAAATAAACAGCTTTCACTTTCCTGTCCCCTACGTAAAATCCGCCCCCGTTGTCGGCGTTCACGGCATTAGGAGCTAATTTTAATTTTATTGTAACGCTGAAATAGTCGGGCGATTTAAAAAAAAAAAATTCACTTATCGGCAGTCGGAACGAATCTCCAGAAAAAGCTCGCACTCCGAGAAAATATAATTCCGGATGGCAAGGGGAAAACCGTCCATTGTTGGCGCTGGGTTAGGTGTTAACGAGTTATACAGGCAGCGACACTCAACAGGACAACAGTGAAACTAGTACGACAACTAGGGTGGGGGAGAGAGGGGATGCAAAGGTTATTTGAAATTAGAGAAATCAATATTGTGCTGGGTTGCAATATACTGCTGTATTAAGGTCATAAGGTAATGTGTTGGTAGAATTAGGTAATTTGGCCCATCAAGTCTACACTATTCAATCATGGCTGATCTATCCACCGTTGCCTCCGTCCGTTCACATCGAGCTGTGAACATGCTGTCCCTCACCTCATGTGGCCACTGCTCAGCCTCCGTATCCTGGGATGCCTCCCATAGCCAGCCTCGGAATGGCAAGAGTGTGCCTCCGAAGGCAAGGGAGGTAGTTACCCTAGCTCAAATACTGGACCTGTTCTATTCCTGCATCTGCTGTCACCACCATCTTGAATCAAAAGACCTTAAACATCTCTTCAGCATCTCTGTTGGCAAGGACAGGGTAGTGTTCATGACTTGCTTCCTTGGGTCAAAAGCTATTCCTTTTTTTTGACTATTAAGAAAATTATGAGATCTTCCTACTGTTGTTGTGTTTAACGGTTGTCCTGCAGTAAGACAATCTTAATTTACTGACTTGGTTTCTTTAAATTGCCTTTCATGGTTATTAGATTGAATCTATTGTAAGCCATCATTGCCATATGAACTCCATTGATATAGCATTGATCAAATTCTGTCTCTTCATCTTCCCTTGTAAATGTTTGATCATGACCACAGTAGATGATATGTACTATCTATTTATATCCTCAAACTGATTTCTAAAATCTTTAAATTCCATTGAATATCCTGCGATTTCCCCATAGAAGTTCCTGCAGTTCCCCTTTAATAACCATATAACCATATAACAATTACAGCACGGAAACAGGCCCTCTCGTCCCTTCCAGTCCGTGCCGACCATTTGTTTTCCCCTAGTCCCATCTACCTGCACTCAGACCATACCCCTCCATTCCCTTCCCGTCTATATACCTATCCACTTTACTTTTAAATGTTAAAATCGATTCTGCCTCCACCACTTCTGCTGGAAGCTCATTCCACACAGCCACCACCCTCTGAGTAAAGAAGTTCCCCCTCATGTTACCCCTAAACTTCTGTCCCTTAATTCTCATGTCATGCCCTCTTGTTTGAATCTTCCCTACCCTCAATGGGAAAAGCTTATCCACGTCAACTCTGTCTATCCCTTTCATCATTTTAAAGACCTCAATCAAGTCCCCCCTTAACCTTCTGCACTCCAAAGAATAAAGGCCTAACTTGTTCAACCTTTCTCTGTAACATAGTTGCTGGAACCCAGGCAACATTCTAGTAAATCTCCTCTGTACTCTCTCTATTTTGTTGACATCCTTCCTATAATTAGGCGACCAAAATTGTATACCATACTCCAGAATTGGTCTTACCAATGCCTTGTACAATTTTAACATTACTTCCCTACTCCTATAATCAATGCTCTGATTTATAAAGGCCAGCACACCAAAGGCTTTCTTTACCACCCTATCTACATGCAATTCCACCTTCAGGGAACTATGCACAGTTATTCCTAGATCTCTCTGTTCCACAGCATTCCTCAATTCCCTACCATTTACCATGTACGTCCTATTTTGATTTGTCCTGCCAAGATGTAGCACTTCATACTTATCAGCATTAAATTCCATCTGCCATCTTTCAGCCCACTTTTCCAAATGGCCCAAATCTCTCTGTAGACATTGAAAATCTACTTCATTATCCACAACCCCACCTATCTTAGTATCATCTGCATACTTACTTATCCAATTTTCCACCCCATCATCCAGATCATTGATGTACATGACAAACAACAGTGGACCCAACACAGATCCCTGAGGCACCCCACTGGTCACCGGCTTCCAACCTGACAAACAGCCATCCACCATTACTCTCTGACATCTCCCATTCAGCCACTGTTGAATCCATCTTGTTACTCAGCCATTAACACCCAAAGATTGAACCTTCTTAACCAACCTTCCATGGGGAACCTTGTCAAAGGCCTTACTGAAATCCATATAGACAACGTTCACTGCTTTAACCTCATCAATTTCCCTAGTAACCGCTTCAAAAAGTTCAAGAAGGTTTGTCAAACATGACCTTCCAGGCACAAATCCATGTTGACTGTTCCTGATCAGACCCTGTTTATCCAGATGCTTATATATAATTATCTCTAAGTATCCTTTCCATTAATTTGCCCACCACTGACGTCAAACTAATAGGTCTATAATTGCTAGGTTTATTCTTTGAACCCTTTTTAAACAATGGAACAACATGCGCAGTACGCCAATCCTCCGGCACCATTCCCGTTTCTAATGACATTTGAAATATTTCCGTCATAGCTCCTGCTATTTCTACACTAACTTCCCTCAATGTCCTAGGGAATATCCTGTCAGGACCTGGAGACTTATCTACTTTTATATTTTTCAAAAGTGTCAGTACTTCCTCCTCTTTGAATCTCATCGTTTCCATAGCTACTCTACTTTTTTCCCTTACCTCACAGAGTTCAATATCCTTCTTGGTGAATACTGAATAAAAGAAATTGTTCAATATCTCCCCCATCTCTTTTGGCTCTGCAGATAGCTGTCCATTCTGGCTCTCTAATGGTCCAATTTTATCCCTCGTTATCCTTTTGCTATTAATATAGCTGTAGAAACCCTTTGGATTTACTTTCACCTTTCTTGCCAAAGCAACCTCATATCTTCATTTAGCCTTCCTAATTTCTTTCTTAAGATTCTTTTTACATTCTTTATACTCCTCTAGCACCTCATTTACTCCATGCCTATAATTATTGTAGATATCTCGCTTTTTCGAAACAAGTGTCCAATTTCCCTTGAAAACCATGGCTCTTTTCCAATTTTTACTATTTCCTTTCAACCTGACGGGGACATAAAGATTCTGTACTCTTACAATTTCCCCTTTAAATGTCCTCCATTTCTCTTCTACATTCTTCCCATAAAACAAAGTGTCCTAATTCACTCCTTTTAAATCCTTACGCATTCCCTCAAAGTTAGCCTTTCTCCAATCAAAGATCTCCACCCTAGTTCTGACTCTCTCCATAATTATATTGAAACTAATGGTATTGTGATCACTGGTCCCGAAGTGCTCACCAACGCATACCTCCGTCACCTGACCTGCCTCATTTCCTAACAGGAGGTCCAGCACTGTCCCTTCTCTGGTCGATTACCTCTATGTACTGCTGCAAAAAACTATCCTGCACACATTTTACAAACTCCAAACCATCCAGCCCATTTACAGAATGTGTTTCCCTGTCTATTTTTTGGAAAATTGAAATCTCCCACAATCACTACCTTGTGCTTACTACTAATATCTGCTATCTCCTTACATATTTGCTCTTCCAATTCTCGCTCCCCATTTGGCGGTCTATAATACACCCCTAAAAGTGTTGCTACACCGTTCCCACTTCTCAGTTCCACCCAAATAGCCTCCCTAGACGAGCCCTCTAATCTATCCTGCCAAAGCACTGCTGTAATATCCTCTCTGACAAGCAATGCAACACCTCCACCTCTGGTCCCTCCAATTCTATCACACCTGAAGCAATGAAATCCTGGAATATTTAGTTTCCAATCACAGCCCTCCTGCAACCATGTTTCACTGATTGCCACAACATCATATTTCCATATAATCTATCTTGAGTTATCTCCTCCTGCCTTTTGGTTGAATTATCTAGCAACAAATGTCCCCTTTGTTATTGTGAGTCTCATTAACAGTGTGAATATCCTGTTGTGCGGGTTGTGCTTCCCCTGACATTCATTCTCGCATGAGAAGATCTCAGCCCAATGTTTCTTCATCACCCTTAAATAGAATCCTCTCATGTTTGTGCTTCAGGACCTCTACAAGTTCCCTCAACGGTTTCTTCCTCTTCCAATCTAGCACTTCCTGAACAGAATTGGTTCTGTTTTCTATGAAATGACTAAAAAACCTCTATCACCTCTTATTGTTTAAGAAAGAACTGCAGATGCTGAAAAAAATCGAAGGTAGACAAAAATGCTGGAGAAACTCAGTGGGTGAGGCAGCATCTGTGGAGAAAAAGAATAGGCGACGTTTTGGGCTGAGACCCTTCGTCAGTCTGAAGAAGGGTCTTGACACGAAACGTCGCCTATTCCTTTTCTCCATAGATGCTGCCTCACCCGCTGAGTTTCTCCAGCATTTTTTGTCTGCCTTCTATCACCTCTTAAATAACCAGCACATTAACTTTATTGACTTTAGCAAGCACAGTGGAGTACATGACTCCATCGACATCAATGGTGTGATGTTGAGAGCTTCAAGTTCCTTTGCGTTAATATCACCAGTGATCTGTCGTGGATCAATCACATTGTTGTGATAGCCAAGAAGTCACACCAACGCCTTTACTTCTTGAAGAGACAGAGGAAATTTGGCATGTCTCCAGTGATTCTTTCAAACTTCTACAGATACCACTATAGAAATACTGTAGAGTTGCACCACTGCTTGGTTTGGAAACAGCTCTGCCCAAGATGGCAAGAAATCGTGGGGAAACCCAGTTCATCATACAGACCAGACTTCCCACAATTGCCTTCATGTTGCCTCGGTAAAACAGCTAACATAATCAAAAACGTCCCACCCCTGTCATTCCTCTGTTCCCATCCGACAGAACGTACAGAAGCTTGAACTCGTGCATCATCAGACTCAAGAACAGTTTCTTCCCCTCTGATATTATGTTCCTGAACTATCCTTCCATAAGATGGGCTACTGTTCGATTCACCTCTATCCCAGTGAGGTTATTGGACTTTGTCTAAGGAACTGATGCATTACAATGTTAGGAACTGTATTCTGTATCTCCACTTTGCTCTTATCTATTGTACTTGAACACATTGTATCTATGTATGGAATATCTAATCTGTTTGGGTAGCATGCAAAACAAAGGTTTTCACTGTACCACTGTTAGCATATGTCCGTCTGCAGGAGATGATGTTGCGGCTTTGGTATTCTCCTGCTTGGAGAGGGGAATGTTTCACCTGCGATTACATTTCCTGCTAGGCCAATCCTTTATAGACAGACTTCTACAGCTTCCACAGGTGATGAGATCTCTGGCCATTGGATTGGGGACGTGTGGATGTTGCTGTTAACCATTGTGTGGTGTTGGCACCCGGCCTTCAGGGTCTTGAACCATTTGCTGTTGTGGTGCTTCCCTGAGTTGCTTTATTCATCTGTTCCTTGGCATGCACTTCCCAGTTGTCAATGCCAATGTTAAAATTTATCTCATCGTTTTTAATTGTATCCTTGTAGCAAAGCTTTAGTCTTCATTTTGGCATCTGTGTATTGGCAACCTCCCCATATCGCACATCTTTGGGAATGCATCTTTTCCATCGTTTGTACATGTCTGAGCCAGTGAAGGTGCTTCTGCTTGAGGATTGCAGAAATGCTAGGCCAGGTTGGTCAGGGTGAGGATAGATTCATTGGCCATTTTGTCTTGCCAAGAAACAACCAGGATGCGATGAAGGCAGCGGAAATGAAAATTATTCAATTTCCATTCTTGATGTAGATAAGTTGTCCAAGCTTCACTGCCGTACAGTCACGTGCTCAAGGTGCATGCTTTATAGAGTTATCTAGGTCATGATTGTGAGTTTCCTGTTCTTTCATGCTGCCTCGACAAAGACCTGGACCCACTGCAGTTCGCTTACCACCGCAACATGTCAGTGGATGCGATCTCGCTGGCTCTCCACTCCGCTATGGACCACTTGGACAACAAAAGCTCATATGTCAGGTTGTTATTCATTGATTACAGCTCAGCATTTAATACAATCATCCCCTCCAAGCTGGTTACCAAACTCGCAGAACTGGCTCTCTGCACATCCCTCTGCAATTGTATCCTCGACTTCCTCATTCACAGACCATGTTCGTATTGGTGGAAATGTGACATCCTCGATAACAATCAACACGGGAGCACCTCAAGGCTGCGTGCTCAGTCCCCTGCTGTACTCACTCTATACTTCCCTACCATCGAGGGAATCTATCGCAGTCGCTGCCTCAAAAAGCCTGGCAGCATCATCAAGGATCCACACCATCCTGGCCACACACTCATCTCCCTGCTACTTTCAGGTAGAAGGTACGGGAGCCTAATGACTGCAACGACCAGGATCAGGAATAGCTACTTCCACACAGCCATCAGGCTATTAAACCCGGCTCGGACAAAACTCTGAACATTAATAGCCCATTATCGGTTTATTTGCACTTTATTAGTTTATTTATTCATGTGTGTATATATTTATATAATAGTATATGGACACTGATCTGTTCTGTAGTCATGCCTACTATGTTCTGTTGTGCTGAAGCAAAGCAAGAATTTCATTGTCCTATCAGGGACACATGACAATATACTCTCTTGAATCTCTTGAATCTCTCTGCTTGGTTAGCCTCGTGAAGGTGGTTACTGCCTTTCCTATACATTAATTGATTTCCTCATCCAGAGAGAGGCTATCAATCACCATGGATCTTGGGTAGGTGAGTTTGTTGACAGTTTCAGCAGATTGGTGTTTATGGTAATTTCATGGGGAAGTGGAATGCCCTGACCCATGACAACATTCTTTTTAATGGAATACTGTCAGTCGTTATTCGTTGCAAGCATGAGACAGTCTCTCAATTCAGTCCTTCCGTTGGAGCGATGAGTGCAGCATCATCAGCGTATATCCTTATAAGCACATTTCTCGCCTTCATCTTGGCTTTCAACCTTGCTAGATCGAAGAACTTCTCATTAAGTATTGTGTGAGGATACACTTCTTTCATGTCTATCCGGAAAGCTATGGACAGAAAGGCAGATAGGAAGGTGCCGAACAGAGTGTGAGCAGTCTTGCTTCATTCCACTTCTCATGTGGAATGTGTCCGATGCGGTGCCATCAAAGAGCTGCAGTGGGGATTGGATTCCACGGCAAATTGTTTCACTCATTTATCCACTGCTCTATTACCTTCCCATCTTGGCTATGTTTTAGAATAAGCTTTTACTCTGCGTATGAAATAATTATGTTTCCCTGCATTACAGTTTATCAATATTCTTGCTATTGAGGGAGTCCAGCGTAGGTTTACAAGGTTAATTCCCGGGATGGCGGAACTGTCATATGCTGAGAGAATGGAGCAGCTGGGCTTGTACACTCTGGAGTTTAGAAGGATGACAATAGACAATAGGTGCAGGAGTAGGCGCTTTGAGCCAGCACCGCCATTCAATGTGATCATGGCTGATCATCTCCAATCCCCAATCAGATGAGAGGAGATCTCATTGAAACATATAAGATTGTTAAGGGTTTGGACATGCTAGAGGGAGGAAACATGTTCTCGGTGTTGGGGGAGTCCAAAACCAGGGGCCACAGTTTAAGAATAAGGAGTAAGCCATTTAGAACGGTGACGAGGTAACACTTTTTCTCACAGAGAGTGGTGAGTCTGTGGAATTCTCTGCCTCAGAGGGCGGTGGAGGTGGGTTCTCTGGATGCTTTCAAGAGAGAGCTAGATAGGGCTCTTAAAAATATCGGATCCAGGGGATGTGGGGAGAAGAATGGGGTACTGATTGGAGATGATCAGCCATGATCACATTGAATGGTGGTGCTGGCTTCGAAGGGCCGAATGGCCTACTCCTGCACCTATTGTCTATTGTCTATTATCTGCAGAATTGTTTTTAATATTAAACTACTCTAAAGTGGTTTCCATCTGCTGATTTAAGTCCTTGCTTTCCCCAAATATTAAAGAATTCTGTGAATGTATTACAGATAAACATGAAATCATTCACATCATGAGCCACTTCAGTTGGAGGTGGAATTTGAGTGATAGGTATCTGAATGCTGTGGGCTAATTGTAGAAATGTTGCACTTAACACTGGCTGCAATGACTGCACATTCTATCCCAAAATCCTCTGCAGGGATTATTGTACTCAGAGTTGTAGCTGTCTGCAGCTTTTTCTGAAGTACATGAAAAGCTTTCTCACAGAGCAGCACAGTGGTGCAGCTGGTAGAGTTGCAGTCGCACAGCGCCTGAAACCTGGGTTCGATCCTGACCTCGAATGCTGTCTGTGAGGAGTTTGCACATTCCCCCTGTGACAGCGAGGATTTCCTCCAGGTGTTTCAGTTTCTCCCACATCCCGAAGATACGTGGGTTTGTGGCTTAATTGGCTTGGGTAAATTTCTCCTTGGGAATGTAGGGAATGGATGGGAAAGTGGGATTAAAGAACAAGTGTGAACAGGTGATCAATGGTCAGTGTGGGCTTGGTGGGCCGAAGAGCCTGCTTCAATGCTGTATATCTACTCTAAAACTAACAATTCCTCTGTCCACTCACATTCAGCTGTCTTCTATATTAATACATACAAAGGTTTAGCTGTACCTGCATAATCCTTAGTAAACACATGCATACAGGGCTGCCAACTCTGACGCAATGAGCGTGAGAATCACGCATTTGGCCAAATTCTCACGCTCTCACGCTGATCACAAATTTATCACACTCTGTCGTGAGAAATTCTGTAATCAACGAAAATTTCAAAACGGCATGGGCCGCGGGTATTGGAGAGCCAGGGCTGAGGGAGGGATGGAAGCAGAAGCAGCAGCGGGAACGATGCGGAAGGGGAGCCGGGGCTGGCGCGTGTTTGCCGGCCTGGAGCGTGTTTCCCGGGCCGGCGCATGTTTTCTGGGCTGGTGAGTGTTTGCCGGGCTGGCGAATGTTTGCCAGGCTGGCAAGTCGTTCGCAATTGCTCACTCCCAACTCTCACCCATTGCTGGCAGCCCTGTGCATATAACAGGAATGATCATAAAACTGAAACATCCTTGTGTATTGGTAGATCCTGTTACCCGGTTTCTCCTTTGCATTATCTAGGCTCTACTATTCTGGTCTTAATGTGAGCCCCACAAATTACACTTCCTTTTGCCCTTTCTGAGTATTTTTAGGTTTGCCTTTGGCCTCAACAATAAAGCACTGTAACAATTCTTGTAGCTGTGCACTATATTTTTCAGTCATGTCTTTAAACAGGCGTTGAACATTGAAACCGTCTGTTTTAGCCAGAAACCTTTTCTAACAACTTAGCCATTTTCTCATGGACTGTATAAATGGCTTATAGATCCCTTGTGGTTGGCTTGTCTTGGCGTAATGCTGCTCCTTGATGTTAAGGGCAAATTTATACTGATCTTTTTCTAATAGAAATTGATCAAACCCATTAGAGATATCCAACACTTTGCATACAGTTGTAAAGCTTGGTATGTTGCTGATTAAATCTGCAGCAGCACTGATGGTTGCAGCATATCCTTGGATGTGACTGTGTAATGCGATTCAATCATTCCCAGACCAGCCTGATTGTGCACCTGTTGTTGCCAGCGGTTTTAAAGTTCCACAAGGGATTTTGCTGCTACCTCTAAACCTCTTTCTGCTTCTTTTGGGAAATTATATTATCTCTGCGGAATATTCATCGGTTCTCCTACTAGTATTGCCTCTATTCCCATTATTCATCTGCAATTGTGTTTATGTGGAGGAATGTCCCTTGCCTGCTGTAAAATGTTGCTTCTCCATTCTGGACTTCTTTTCATTCAAATCTCCCAGTCATATTCACCCTCTTCTGAAATTAAGCATACTTTTCTTTGCCCATCCAGAAGAAGGGTCTCGACCGGCAACATCACCTATTCTTTTTCTCCAGATATGCTGCCTGACCCGTTGAGTTGCTTCGGCATTTTGTGTCTCCAATCATGATAAAACACTGCCTTTTACTGCTGTTGCAGAAGTAATAATTACTAAGTCTATCATAAAGCCATTTGTTTTCAATATGCCATGCCCCTATCATTTGGTTTATTTCGATCTTGGTTTCCTCCAATTTTCTCAACTCTAAGTCATTTATGTGTGAAGTAAAGCTTCTTTGTCCCAGTGAAGACCATGTTGATTGAAACAGCTCTTTTATTTACCCTACTCTTATCCTTTCCTGTTCTCAGAAAACACAATTTATTGTTGTGGCAACATTTGCCTTGAATCAACAGTTTTTATAATGTTTCATGAATCTCTGGTGCACAATCCGGTTCAACTGGCTTATGCACAAATGTGATCATTTGGAGATAATTGCTGGCAGTCACATGTCACCCTACATGACGTAGCTGTGGTGAAGCAAAAAGAGAAGATCTTTAATATGAATTATTTGAAACTTCTTCACTAGATGGCAGCATTAATGCTATAATGTGTGGTAGGGATGTGTGAAATTGGCAATTTTAATAGATGCATTCAAGGAAAGGATAGAGTGTGTGAAGGAAGACGCAATATAAATAATATGCCAATTGTGTAAAATGAAGTGAGTGTAAATGCTGGTATATATTACTGAGGATGACTGGCTTGTTTCTATGCTATGTTCCATAGAAATTGGATGGGAAAATAGTCAAGAGTGTTTTATATTGTCATATGTCCCGGATGGGACAATGAAATTCTACTTGCTGCAGCACAATAGAATATGTAAACATAGAACATATTGGGGGAAGAGAAAAAATAGTTCAAAAAAATAACAAATATAGTGCAATAATAATAGTCTTTTGAAGTTTAGAGCTCAGTGCTTATTCGTTGTTTTGTTTAATAGCCTGATGGCTGTAGGGAAGAAGCTGTTCCTGAACCTGGACATTACAGTTTTCAGGCTCCTATACCTTCTTCCTGATGGCAATGGTGAAATGAGTGTGTGGCCAGGATGGTGTGGGTCTTTTTCCATACAAGCTCCTGGAACGTCTCCTCCACACACGTCTCAATCCAGTGATCGACCCCCAGCTGCCCAAAGAACAGGCTGGCTTCCGAAGCGGTAGGCCAACGGCGAACCAGGTGACCCTCCTGTGCCAAGACGTAGAGGACAGCTTCCAGGCAGGGGAGAAGGCTGGCGCTGCCTTCATGGACATCACAGCTGCATATCATACTGTCTGGCTGCGTGGACTACACATGAAGCTTCTGGAAACCATCCCAGACAAGCACGTGGTGAGCTTCATCATGGCGATGCTGAGCAACCGCAGCTTCAGGCTACACACCAGCAACGGGCAATGCAGCAGGGTGAGGAAACAAGAACGGCGTACCTCAGGGCTCAGTGCTGGCACCAATGCTGTTCAACATCTACATCCATGACCTGTCTGCAACCCAGTCAAATAAGTATGGCTATGCTGATGACCTGGCCATCCTACTCAGTAAGCCATCATGGGAAGCAGCAGAAGAGGGCCTCTCTGAAGACATGAACATCCTGTCTTCATACCTGAGGAACTGGCGCCTCAAGCTCAGCATGGGTAAGACAACATCTACAATGTTCCACCTCAACAACTGGGAAACGATCCGCGAGATGAACATCATGGTGGATAATGCCCGGTTACAGTCCCAGCCTGTCCCCACGTACCTTGGTGTGAAGCTCGACAGAACGTTGTCATTCAAACAACACCTGGAAGGTGCGAAGGCAAAGACAAGCGCCCGTGCCGCTATGATACACCGCCTAGCCGGCACCACATGGGGAGCCACGACGAAGACACTGCGCATGTCCACAGTGGCCCTGGTGTTCTCAGCCACCGAGTACTGTGTCCCGGTCTGGTGCCGTAGCCCTCATGCCAATAAGCTGGATGCTGCCCTCAACAGCTGCCCTCAGAAGAGAAGCAGCCACGCTGGCCCTCTCTCGAAAGGCGCAGACCAGTGAATCCCACCTCCTCCATCAGATCGTCACGGAGACACCACGATGAGTGTGCCTCAAGTCACGGCAACCCTTTGTCACGCAAGCCCAAGAGCAGCCCTGCACAACACTGGCTGACGCTTCTAAGGCCGCCTGGGTCAAGACGAGATGGAGAGACCAGTGGAAGTCAGCGGAACCATCTAGGCTACACCAGTACAATGATGACCCCATGGGCATCCCTGGTCAGGACCTACCCCAAAAGCAGTGGACAACCCTCAACCGCTTGAGGACAGGCATCGGACGCTATGGAATAGCGATGAAGAGGTGGGGGTCTCGTGGACAGCGCCTCGAGCGAGTGTGGGGACCCAACACAGACAGTGGAGCACATCGTCACCAGTTGCCCCAAACACCGGCCACCAAATGGTGAACGAGGTCTGATTGACCTGGAAGATGACGCGTTGGCCTGGCTCGCCTCAACGGAGCTGCAGGTCTAAAAGACATCCGACAGAAAAAGGTGCGGGTCTTTGATGATTTTGGCTGTCTTTTTGAGGCAGCGACTATGATAGTTCCCTTTGATGGTGGGGAGGTCAAAGCCGGTGATGGACTGGGCAGCGGTCACAACCTTTTGTAGTCTTTTCCGCTCCTGGGCGTTCAAGTTGTCGAACCAGGCCACGATACAACCAATCAGATTGCTCTCTGCCGTGCACATGTAGAAGTTTAGGAGAATCCTTTTTGACATGCCGAATCACCGTATTCTTCTCAGGAAGTAGGCTGATGTGCCTTCTTTATAATTGCATCGATGTGCTGGGTCCAGGAAAGATCTTTTGAAATATGCACGCCCAGGAATTTGAGGTTTTTGACCCTCTCCACCATCGTCCAATTGATGTGAACAGGATTGTGGGTCCTCATCCTTCCCCTACCCAACGTCCACAATCAGGTTCTTGGTCTTACTGATGTTGAGAGCCAGGTTGTTGTGCTGGCATCATTTGGTCAGTCGGTCAATTTCACTTCTATACTCTGACTCATTCCCACGTGTGATTCGTCCAACAACGGTGGTGTCCTCAGGGAACTTGATGATGGAGTTCGCACTATGTCCGGCTACACAGTCATGGGTATAGAGTGAGTAAAGCGGGGGGCTGAGCACACAGCCTTGAGGTACTCCCGTACTAATTGTTACTGAGGATGAAGTGTTTTCGCCAATTCAAACAGACTTTGGTCTGTGGATGAGGAAGTCAAGCTTTTGTGTATTGAGTGATCACCTTTGGCTGTTATATCATACTAGACTAAGTGGGACCTGTGGATCCCAGTCACCACGGGGGGTGTGTGTTTGAGGGGTGTGGGGGGTGTGGGCTGGGAGAGGAAGTGTGAATGTGGGCTGAAGGGGTTTGCAGGGGCAGGGAGGAGGACGGATGTGGGGGGGGGGGGGAGTGAGGATGTGGAAGGGGGTGGTTTGGAGGAGGGGTGTGTATGGGCGAGGGGTGTGTGGGTGGGGGGTATGTGGGCAGGGGGTGGTGTGGAGGAGGGGTTTGTGGGTTGGGAGGGGCTTTGGAGAGGAGGGGTGTGGGTGGGGTGTGTGGCGTTGTGGGGAGGGCATTGCGGGGGGTGTGAGGGAGAGAGGGTTATGGGGGGAGGGGGGTGTGTGGGCAGGGAAGGGTTGTTGGGGGGTATGTGGGAAGGGGTGGAGGGGTATGTGTGGGCAGGGGGGGGGTTGGGGAGGGGGGTGTGTGGGTGAGGGGTGCGTATAGGCAGGGGGAGGGCTGTGAGGTGTGTGTGGAAGGTACGGGTGCGTGGGAGGGAGGTGTGTGGGGGCAAGTGGGAGAGAGCTCGGAGAAAAGATGGGGAAGAGCCATGGGGGAGATGTGGTATCAACGGGGGAGGCGGCAAGAGCCACCGAGGGGGACCTGAGGGGAAGGGGTTGGGGGTGCGATGGGGACTGGTCACTTTGCTGATCGCTTTGCTGGTCATTTCGCTGGTTGTTCTCCTCTGCCGGGAATCTCCATTTGGCGACATTGGCGCTGGCTGGGTTTGGTTGGGCCGGGCCGGCTCATCCAGAGCCTACGCAGCTGCAGTAATGACGCCGGGGGGGGGGGGGGGGGGGGGGGGGGGGGGGATGGGGAGAGAGCTTGTGGTGTGTGTGTGTGGGCAGAGGGAGGGTTGTGAGGGGTATATGGAAGGGAGGATGTGGGGGGGACCAGAGGTATGTGGGCAAGGGGACCAGAGCTCGGAGAAAAGACTGGGAAGAGCCTTGGGGAGAGTGCGGTATTTACGGGGAGGGGGGACTGGAGCCAGCGAGGGGAACCAGAGGGGAAAGGGTTGGGGGTGCGTTGGGGACTCATAGCAGGCGCTGGTTGCTTCTCTGGGTGTCCTTCTACGCACGGCTTGCGGACTCAGCCCCGCCTCTGGGGCTTTATGCTCCTCGACCGCCGGTGATTAACAGCAAAGATTAACAACGGGTGCCGGAAGGGGAGTTACCTTTGTGGTGACTGACAGGCGAGAAGACAAATCTGCTTTTGTAATCTTCCACTGTTTGGAACAAAACTTGGTGGCTTGGAGCAAAAGAGAACAGTGAGTAAGGTGGCATGTAATCCTAATGATATAGGGTAGTATTTTTTGTGCAAATTTAAATACAACACAGACTGGAAGTGGTCAAGATGAGAGTTTTAATAATAGTATAGATAATTGAGAAGCCTAAAGGGCCTGTCCCACTTGGCGATTTTTTTTTTTTAGCGAATGCCGGTATCATCGACTGATGTATCAGGTCACCGAAAAATACGCGGCGTGATGACATATGACACGGTGGTAATACGGTGTGATGACGTATGGCGTGCAGTGTTTTTTCAAGTGTCGCAACATTTCTTTTGTTGCTGCTGGATTTTAAAATGTTCAAAATCTTTTGGCAACACTGATATGACGCTGGCAAAATTGCCAAGTGGGACAGGCCCTCAACTTCCAGTTGGACTTGTGAGCAAAATAATTATTGACCCTCTTAGGGATGAGTACTTAAAGTGCATTTTACTTAAGGAAGTAGCCCCAGAAATAGCAGATGCCTTAGTGATAATTTTTCAAAACTCTTTAGATTCTGGAATAGTTCCTGAGGGTTGGAGGGTAGCTAATGTAACCCCACATTTTAAAAAGGGAGGGAGAGAGAAAACGGGGAATTACAGACCAGTTAGTCTAACATCGGTAGTGGGGAAACTGCTAGAGTCAGTTAATAAAGATGGGATAGCAGCACATTTGGAAAGCGGTGAAATCATTGGACAAAGTCAGCATGGATTTACGAAAGGTAAATCATGTCTGACGAATCTTATTGAATTTTTTGAGGATGTAACTAGTAGAGTGGATAAGGGAGAAGCAGTGGATGTGTTATATCTGGACTTCGACAAAGTCCCATACAAGAGATTGGTATACAAACTTAAAGCACAGAGTATTGGTGGTTCAGTATTGATGTGGATAGAGAACTGGCTGGCAGACAGGAAGCAAAGAGTAGGAGTGAACGGGTCCTTTTCAGGATGGCAGGCAGTGACTAGTGGGGTGCCGGAAGGCTCAGTGCTAGGACCCCGGCTATTTACAATATACATTAATGATTTGGACGAGGGAATTAAATGCAACATCTCGAAATTTGCGGATGACACGAAGCTGGGGGGCAGTGTTAGCTATGAGGAGGATGCTAGCAGACTGCAGGATGACTTGGATAGACTGGGTGAGTGGGTAAATGCAAGGCAGATGCAGTATAATGTGGATAAATGTGAGGTTATCCACTTTGGTGGCAAAAACAGGAAAGTAGACTTATTTGAATGGTAACCGATTAGGAAAAGGGGAGATGCAGCAAGACCTGGGTGTCATGGTACACCAGTCATTGTACCCGCTGGAATTTAGAAGATTGAGGGGGATCTCATAGAGACTTACAAAATTCTTAAGGGTTGGACAGGCTAGATGCAGGAAGATTGTTCCCGATGTTGGGGAAGTCCAGGACAAGGGGTCACAGTTTAAGGATAAGGGGGGCGATGTCTTTTAGGACCGAGATGAGAAAATCGTTTTTCACACAGAGAGTGGTGAATCTGTGGAATTCTCTGCCACAGAAGGTAGTTGAGGCCAGTTCGTTGGCCATATTTAAGAGGGAGTTGGATGTGGCCCTTGTGGCTGAAGGGATCAGGGGGTATGGAGAGAAGGCAGGTACAGGATACTGAGTTGGATGATCAGCCATGATCATATTGAATGGTGGTGCAGGCTCGAAGGGCCGAATGGCCTGCTCCTGCACCTAATTTCCATGTTTCTATGTTTCTATTTGCATGTGTCGAGGAAAATGATTTTGTTTAGTTGAACTTTGTTTTCAAGTACGACCATCCAATTGGAAAGGTGTTTTCCTTTGCTTATCTTTCTATTTAATGTCTTTCTATTTAATAAGCAGGATTTTTCTCCCTCATTTCAGTTTAGGAAATCGGGATCTGTAGAAAACGGATGGATAATATAGGTATATAGCAGAAAACATATCACTACATACTGTTTACAATCTATAACAGTGTGCCTTTCAAAGGGAGACAGAAGTCCAATTAAATAATAATAATCTTAAAGCCAATTGTGTTTGTGCCGGCTGTCAATTTAAACATGGGTATTGTGTGGTCAAGGTAGGTGGATGTCTTTTTCAAGAGTATAAGGTGCTTTTATAACTGTTTAACTGTCTAACTGTTTTATAAACCAGTACATTTGTTGGTTAGATCTCGAAGGATAATTGGAGGGGGTTTAAGAGAAAAGAGAAGAAAATAATTATTTGTTTTTTCAAGAGTATAAGAGGAGAAAAATCAATAAAGTTAGTACTCCTAAAATTGATCAAATCTTCTGTCATCAACTGGGTCTGCATGTTCTCTGTGTGTTGGAGCAATGCCAGGGTTTGTTGGGAAGTCTTAGGATTCAGCACAGGGAAACTAGTGTGGAGTAAAGCAGGCGCAACAGAGAGGAGGAACTGTAGAACAGATACGTCGTCGGGAGGAAGCAGGAACTGTATAAGGGCAGTAGCTCAGGTTAAGCAGGGACATTGGATGAACTAGGAAAGTGTAGAAAAAAGGTTTTGCTGGAGGGACCTGTGGTGCATGGAGGCAGGTCGTGTAAGTTTCCTTATAGGGGCTATTTATGATGTATTGCCATCACCGCAGAACCTCTAACAACGGGTAGATGGGGACCTGGCGTGCTTGCTGCGTTCAGAGGTGACAACGTTGAGGCAAATTTTGTCAGGATGTAGCACTACTTACTCAGCTGCAGTAATTGAGAGGAGGGGAGCACAAGTAAATTCAGCAGCCATCAGGACTGAAAGTGTAACAATTCATATGGTCCGTGAGGGAGATAAATGTAGAGGAGGAAAGTTAAGTCAGTTACGGGGAGCCAATGATTGGGGGATTTGAGAGGAAAGCTTGTTATTCCACAGGAAATAATTAATAATTAATAAATAATAAATAATTAATACTAGATAGAGGCATGTATAGAAGCATAGAAACATAGAAATTAGGTGCAGGAGCAGGCCATTCGGCCCTTCGAGCCTGCACCGCCATTCAATATGATCATGGCTGATCATCCAACTCAGTATCCTGTACCTGCCTTCTCTCCATACCCCCTGATCCCTTCAGCCACAAGGGCCACATCCAACTCCCTCTTAAATATGGCCAACGAACTGGCCTCAACTACCTTCTGTGGCAGAGAATTCCACAGATTCACCACTCTGTGTGAAAAACGATTTTCTCATCTCGGTCCTAAAAGACTTTACCCCCGTTATCCTTAAAACTGTGACCCTTGTCCTGGACTCCCCAACATCGGGAACAAATCTTCCTGCATCTAGCCTGTCCCCAACCCCTTCCTACCCCTGGGTTAGAATTTTGTAAGTCTCTATGAGATCCCCCTCAATCTTCTAAATTCCAGCGTGTACAAGCCAAGTCTATCCAGTCTTTCTTCATATGGAAGTCGTTGCCATCCCAGGAATCAGTTCTGGTGAACCTTCTCTGTACTCCCTCTATGGCAAGAGTGTCTTTCCTCAGATTAGGGGACAAAACTGTATGCAATACTCCCAGGTGTGGCCTCACCAAGACCCTGTGCAACTGCAGTAAACCTCCCTGCTTCTTGTACTCAAATCCCTTTGCTATGAATGCCAACATACCATTCGCTTTCTTCAACAGCCTGCTGCACCCTGCATGCCTACTTTCAATGACTGGTGTAACCATGACACCCAGGTCTCGCTGCATCTCCCTTTTCCTAATCGGTCACCATTCAAATAATAGTCTACCTTCCTGTTTTTTGCACCAAAGTGGATTAACAACTCACATTTATCCACATTATACTGCATCTGCCATGCATTTGCCCACTCAACCCAGTCTATCCAAGTCATCCGCAGCCTCCTAGCATCCTCCTCACAGCTAACACTGCCCCCCAGCTTCGTGTCATCCACAAACTTCGGATGTTGCCATTTAATTCCCTCGTCCAAACTCATTAATGAAAATTGTAAATAGCTGGAATCCCAGCACTGAGCCTTGCGGCACCCCCCACTAGCCATCTGTCTGCCATCCTGAAAAGGACCGTTCACTCCTACTTGCTTTGCTTCCTGTCCTGCCAGCCAGTTCTCTATCCACATCAATACTGGAACCAACCAATACCATGCGCTTTAAGTTTGTATACCAATCTCTTATACCATTACCTGATTATACCTGATTATACCAATCAGGCATAAGATACAAAAGCCTGAAAGAATGTGGGACCAGATTGAAGAACAGATTCCTTCCCATTGTTATCAGACTCTTGAATGGATCTCACATATCCTGAATTCCTAACCTTCCATTCTACCGTGGTGTGGCCCATGTACCTTCTTTATAACTGCACTTTCTCTGTAACTGTAACATTGTATTCCATGTTCTGTTTCTTTTTCCCTCTTGCACTACTTGATGTATGATTACATGTACCGTTGCACACCTTTTGTAATGATGTATGGTACGATTTTACCTGCATTGCATGCAAAACAAAAGTTTTTTCATTGTAGCTTGGTACACTTGACAATAATATACCAAGATGCAGCCAGATCAGTTTGTACCTTCTTCAGTGGTAGAGCAAGTTAAATCGCTACAGATTTTTATGTCTTACAACTGTAATTTGGTTTGGTCAATGCAATTCAATCTAATTTTCATGATGTCTTTTTGGGAGGGGGAAAAAAGATGGAGAAAAAAAATAAAGAATTAAATGAAGAAAAACATGGTTTTGTGAGATCACAGCTATATGGAGTCCCTCTGCACATTGTTAATCTCGCTGGATATCAGTTTATTGTTCATTGCTTTCAACTGAGCAAGGAACAGAAAAACTGGAAAAAAGTCTCCTTTTGCTTCTGTGGTTTGGCTTCATATTGTGACATCTCAGCTCCTTGGTTTTGCTGTGTTGTTTTTAAAACAGACCACGAAGGGAGAACAAGAATGTTATAGACCTTTTAGTGCTCTCTGATCCGGGATTCTATCTGGCCTTTAATCTATATCTTCTTTAAGGATGTATTTCCAAAATTGTCTCCTGGGAAGACAACATCATACACTCTTGATTACTGGTGCCCCTAGTTTGTAGTCACACCTTGAATGTTCTTTCCTTGGTTAATTGCTTGTAGCAAAATGAAACACAATGATTACAGAGTTTATCACTTCTGTGTTGCATCTTGCTCTGCAATAGCATAAAATCTCTATAGTTATAAGGTCAATGAAGACACAATTTGTAGCTATTGGAACAGACTATCAAGAAAAAATCCAATCAAATCTTGCCATTCATACAGGATTGGCCTTCCAGCAATTGGATCTCGTCACCACAGGCTCCATTTTCTATTGATTTCAGTGGCGGCCATTTTCTCGATTTTCTGTAAGGCTTGAGAGCGAATGGCTTTCTGACCACCTGGGGGCGATAGATGTGCAAGGAATTGATATGTTTTCAATTAACTAAAAGCAATTACTATCAGTAGTCATAAATATTCCAGTCATTCAGCCAAAGTTATTTCATGTCTCTTTATTCTTTATCACAATGTAATGCTGACTAACGAATGGAGTTAGAAACAGAAATAGATGCCTGGAGTAGGCCATTCGTCCATTCGAGCCTGCACCGCCATTCAAAATGATCATGGCTGAACATCCAAAAAGTTGAAGAAAAAACCATAATTGATATGAAAATATAAGAAAGTGCTAAACCAAGGTGTTCTTTTAAACTTATGTTCTTTTAAACCTGTTTTTTTTAATATTACTTTAAATATCTTTTAAAACTACTCTTTCCAGGATTGAGTGAATCCATGTCAAAATTTGAAATTGCATGCATGTACTTGAAACTCAGTGGTACTGCTAAGATCTTTCATTCAATATGCCCTGGAAATTGTTTGACCTAAAAATGGTAAATGTTAATCCTAAACCTAAACCATTGGATGCTTTCATCACCAGTGGAACATGTGAGTTCTATGATGCTACTTTGATTCTACAGAAGCATCGTTTTTTATGATTTTCTGAGTGCAAATTGCTGTAACATATTCCACATTTAAACTGCTGGTACCTTTCACAATGGATCTGAAAGCATTTGTCGACCTATAGGTTTTTTGCTATCTGTCATTTTTTTTCTCAGTTGCACTTCTCCAGGAAAAGATGACTTGAATGTTCAGCAAAAGAGTTTCAGGATTTTTTGGCGTACACCCATCCTTTGTCTGAGATTAACTTCTAAGTCCCTACTCATTGAAGATATAAATCTGTAGGACATTTATTTGCTTTGCACTTTGAACTATTGGTGTTAATAGTGATGCCAGTAATGGCAAAAACATTAGGTAGACATTGCAACAAATTTATTTTAATAAACCTAAGTAAAGTGCTGGAGCAACCAACCCTGTAAATAGAGAGGATGTATTGCCTGTTATTTTTTCAAAAAACTATAAGTTATGGGTTTGTTTATTCAGGTTAGAGGTGAGCAAATACTTTTTTTTGAAGAGGAAGAAAAAATGGGGAACCACATCTGTCCTATTAGCCTTACATCAGTTGTAGGGAAAATGCTAGAGTATATGTGTATTTTTACAATACTGGAGAGATCTCAGCACAGAACATTAAAAATGTCATAGATCCATTTTTCAAGTAGTAAAAAAAAAATGGTGGGGGGTTTTTTTTTATTTTTTTTCTAGGGATTGTTACTAAAATGTGCAAGAGATAATAGTAAAATCAAGCTAGGAATTAAATTAATTCCATGATTCAACCAGTTTATATCTCAAAAATATCAATCTTTAGGACACCAAAAATGTGACATGCTTTTGACACAATTAAATAAAGGGCCAATATCTGCATTAATTTATTATAAATTCAAAACATTTTCATGTTTGTGCTTTGCAGAGATGCATGTTTCACAGTAATAAACAAAACGTTTGATGAATTTGGCATTGTGCTCTGAATGACCATATTTTAAAAAACAGTGTAATGGTGGTTACTGTTGGTGTTCCACCTTATTTTAGAGTAACCACCACTACACCACAATGGTAAACTTAAGACCAAAGAACTTCCCAAGGAGATTTGAAAAAAATCTAGTTTGAAGAAGTCAATAGATAATGAATTATGCGAAGAAAAACCTTAATATCAAGATTCTGTAAAAGCTGCTGCATGCCAAAATTAGTGAATATCTCTGGTGTCTACCATCACACGCGTAACACCAGCATTTTGCAGTAGCTATATTTCCATCAAATTATGTACCTGCAGTCTATTATGTATGGCAATTATTTCCATAAAATTTATTCAAAACATGAGAAAGAAATTACAAAAAAAAGAAATACTGGAAGAAACAGGAGCTGCTTTCATTTTGGTGTCCAACCTTGCACACTGTGTAACACGCACGTTTCAGTAGACAACAGGATTATTGCTCATATGGTCACATACAAATGGGACTTTTCTTGCTATAAAAAACGTCGAATATGTTGAAAAACAGCAAAAGTGCAGAAATCAGCTATCATGCTTTGAAAAAAAAATACCATTCTAAATTTTACATGAATTATGGCGGACACCAAACATAAAGTGTAAAAAACGCTTAGGAACGCATGTTAAACAAGGAATTTTGTTCCTTATTGAAATGTTCTCAAACTTCATGAACTATCTCTCCGTCACAACCCGCTGTGACGGTTTTTGATTAATCTGAATTATGTTGAAATCATTTATTTGTGAACTTAGTTTTATGTATGATGTCACACTTTTGTACCCAGTATTGTAAAAACACACCATATGTTTAGGATGTGATAACAGATCATTTAGAAAATATCACGGAAAATCAACATGGATTTCTGAAGAGGAAATCATGTTTGACAGCCCAAACAGGCTTTTTGTAGATAAAGAAAATTGGTAATACATTTGGACTTTAAGAAGGCATAAAATTAAAATGCATGGAATTCGAGTATATACAGGCATGATTTAAAACTGATGCTTTTTTATGGGAGAGAAATTCAAGATGATTTTAGACGAGGCGAGTGAGCAGATAAAATACTTGGCTAAGCAGAAGTTCATGATAAATGTGCATTTATCCATTAGAATTACAAAATGGCAGCGTATTGTTTACATGATGATAAATATGGGAAAATGTTCATGAAAAAGGAACTCTGCATGCCCTTGTACAGCATCATTGAAAACAACATACAGTGCAGCAAGCAGTCAAGAATGCAAATGGTGTATTGGCTTCCTTAGCAGAGATTTTGACTGTTGTAGCTAGAATGCCTTACCACAATTGTAACTCTTCCTTTCAGATAGTCCGTCTCAAGGTTGGGGATAAATAGGGAGTATTCTGAGGGACAATATAAGCATGCATTTATCAATCAATCAATCAATTTTATTTGTATAGCACATTTCAAAACAACTCACGTTGACCAAAGTGCTATACATCAGTTCAGGTACTAATGTGCTACAAACAATGGTACACAGACCTAACAATACATACATAAAATGTTTACAGCGCCCCCTCAGAGGGACTCAAAAACGCTAGGAAGTAAAAATAGGTTTTGAGCCTCGACTTAAAGGAGTCGATGGAGGGGGCAGTTCTGATGAGGAGAGGGATGCTATTCCACAGTCTAGGTGCTGCAACCGCAAAAGCGCGGCTACCCCTGAGCTTAAACCTAGACCGCGGGATAGTCAGTAGCCCCAAGTCGGCCGACCTGAGGGACCTGGAGGTAGAATGGAGGGTTAGAAATTTTTTGATATATTGGGTGGGTGGGGGGGGGGGGGGGTGGCGTTTTGAACCAATTTGCAGGCAGGGACAGGGATGATTGGCTGATGCCAGTGTATAGGGAGTTCAGAAGTCAATGCGTGGATGATTTTTTTTTTTTTTTTTTATTCAAGGTAAAAGACGTTGTATTGGAGGAATGGTTTGATTTTAGTTATTGTATGAAGCTGGGAAGGCTGATTAAGGATAGTCAGCATGGTTTGTACATGGGCTGTCATGTCTCATCACCCAATCTGAGGTTTTTTGATGATGTGACCAAATTGCTTGACATCCATACCAATGTTGGATGAGAATGGACAGGGCATGATCAGCAAGTTTGCAGATGACATAAAAGGGGGGTTATTGGTCCATGGTGGCATTGTAGGTAGTGAAGATGTTTGTCAAACATTGCAGAATTATACTTGCTCGTTTGGGCAGGTGGGTGAGGAATTGTTGATGGAATTTAATAGGTGAGGGGGGAAAGAATTAATTAGGTACCCGAGGGGTAACCTTTTACACATATAGGGTGGTGGGGTGTACGGAACGAGTGCCGAGGGAGGTATTTGAAGCATGTACTAACACAACGTTTAAGAAAACTTTAGACAGGTACATGGATAGGACAGGTTTAGAGGGTTATGGACCAAATGCAGTGTGGGATGGAACATGTTGGTTAGTTACGGGCAAGTTAGGCCGAAGGCCGCTTGCCCGTAAAAACCATAGTCCACGCTGTATGACTATGACCTACTTCAATGTTTTATTGTGTAATCGTGGTTTTTGCATGGCGACCAATCATAATAGATAGCATTCACTAACCTCACCTTACTGTATCATTTACATTAACACCCACGTCCTATACTGCACACTTCTGGAAGCAGCTAGGATGTTCTGGCACTATTGTTACTGCTTTCGTCTGCACATTGATTAAAGATGTTCTTGGATTATATATCGTGTGATTTGCCCTTGCTTACACGGTGTCAGAAGTGTGAATCCCGACTTTATGGCCCTTAACTAAGACACCAACCTGTATGACCAATTCATCGTGCACTAAGAAGAATGGCTGCACCTCTGTCGGTAGATTTGTCTGTCATATGGCCAACCTCTTTTGACCACTGATGATAGTAAACCTGGAGGGTGGCGTTCGCGGCAGTAGTGTTCGGCTAAGCGGCGCATTTTTGTTTCATGGGAACAAAGTCAAATGCCGAGGACTGTGAAATCCCTCCCGTCTCGGAGGGGTGATCACTGGATGCCCGAGGTGGATGCACGAGAGAGAGTGTCCGCAACGTGCATGTCTTTTCCCTTTTTGTAGAAAGTTTAAAGTCGAAACGCTGGAGCTGCATCATCATGCGTTGCAGGCGAGCTGGTTCCACAATATAACCCATATAACCATATAACAATTACAGCACGGAAACAGGCCCCTCTCGGCCCTTTCAGTCCGTGCCGACCATTTGTTTTCCCCTAGTCCCATCTACTGCTCCATTCCCTCCATACCCCTCCATTCCCTTCACGTCCATATACCTATCCACTTTACTTTAAATGTTAAAATCGATCCTGCCTCCAGCACTTCTTCTGCTGGAAGCTCATTCCACACAGCCACCACCCCTCTGCAGTAAAGAAGTTCCCCCTCACGTTACCCCTAAACTTCTGTCCTTAATTCTCATGTCATGGATGGGTTTGTTAAGGATCATCACCAGTGGTTAGGTGGTCTGTCTCGACTGTGAAGGCATTTCCCAAGATAAAATCATTGAATTTGGAACGGGCAAAGATGACGGCCAGCAGCTCTCCTTCTTGATCTGTGTGTAGTTCTGTTCCGGTCGGTCATGGTGCGGAGGCACAGGAAACAGGGCTCAAGGCACCATCAGCAGATGGTTGAGGCAGGCTGCACCGAGCCCGAATCTGAGGCATCACAGGTGGTAAACTAACAGGGAGCTTTAGGTCAAAGAATATCAGGGTTGGTGCACTGGTCAGCTTCGATTTTAAATCGTCGAATGATTTTTCGTGTTGTTGGAACCAGGACCAAGTGGTATCCTTTTTAGTCAGTTGTCGCAGGGGGCGAACTCAGTTCCATCAGTGTTTTTGCGCTTCTGACAGCACGTTCTGCAAGCCCGTTACTCTGTGGGTATTCGGGGCTGCTCGTGATGTGGTGGAAGTTCCATCGGTTGGCAAAGAGCTTGAAATCGTGGCTGGTAAATTGTCCTCCGTTGTCGGTCTGCAAGTGGACGGGTACGACCGAATGTAGGAGAAATGTTTCTTTAGGTTTCGGATGACCATCTCAGATGTGGTGGAGGTCAGTAGGTCGAATTCAAACCAGTTTGAAAAGGAGTCGACTAGGACGAGATGGTGCTTACGCGCCGATCGAAAATGTCTGCTGCCACCGACGTCCAGGGCAAAAGCTATTGGAGGTTCTTGCAGAAGGGACTGCCTTCTGCTGGTGTGGTGCTAGACTGTTGTAGGTGGGGCAGGAGGCAGTATGGTCCCGTATGGCCATCCCAGCCAGTAGAACAGGTTCTTGCGCGTGGGCCAGCGTGGCATTCAATTCCTGGGTGAACCGCTGTGCGCCTCATTGTAGTATTCTTCATGCAATGAGGCGCACAGCTAATGGCAAATTTGTTTAATTCATTTTGATTCCCATGGCATGGGTGTTTACTATACTCACTCTTTACGGGGAAGGATGTAGATTGGTTTATGCATGGCAACCAATCATAATAGACTAGCATCACTAACCCCCACCTTACTGTATCATTTATATTAACACCCACGTCCTATACTATACGCACTTCTGGAAGCAGCTAGGATGTTCTGACAACTAACGATCTACTGTTACTGCTTTCGTCTGCACATTGATTAAAGATGTTCTTGGATTATATAATCGTGTGATTCTCTTGTTTACATATTGGTCCTGCAGTGGTTTGTGAGGCCCTTATGGAAATGGGCTCTTCTGCAGAGGGGCAGGTGGGTCAGCAGGGTAGGTGGCTTTTTGTGGTGGTGCTTTCATTCTGTCACTTATCCAAAGCATGTCTGCACTCCTAATGTACGAACTCTTGTTTCCAAATGGCATGCTAAATGCTCCTTCACCACTTTGAGGGTGTGTGAGCCACGGATTCCCAGGAATGTGGGATTTATTTTTTCCAGAAGACTTTGAGTACATTCTTGAATCTTTTCCTCTCTTTGCTTGCTTATCCTGTCCCATGCAAAGCAAGGAATTGGATCAGTGTGATTCCAGGAATTTGTGATGAGCAAGTCGTGGCCAACATAGATGGCTGAGTGCAACAGGGGCCTTGATATCAGCAACGTCAGCCTGGGTAGGAACACTGAAATTGGTTCACTGTAGAAATGAGGAGCTGCTGGTTTACAAAAGAGAACGCAAAGTGCTGGGGTAACTCAGCAGGACAGGCAGCATCCCCGAGGACCATGGATAGGCCGATGTTTTGGGTCGGGACCCTTCTTCAGGCTTGATTATTGTACACTTATTGCTTTGGCGCATTTGGGGATTTTGCTGCAATATCATTGGTGATGTTTTTTTTCCAGTGCATTGAGATGCTTGTGCGGGCAGCCCAGATCTCAGAAGCATGCAACGAAAACAGGGATCACTGCTGTACAGTAGATCGCGAGTGTTTTAATGCCCAAGTAGGGGGTGTGTAAAAAAAAGGTAATGAGCTTTAAATATCCACAACAGACCAAAGGGTTTGTTGCACATTGAAAGTGATAGTGAATTTCATTATCAAGATACCCTTTCTCTGGGTGGTGACCAAGAATATGGGATGTGATCTTTTTTTTTCTAGGCACTAGTCATTAATATTGTTGTAGGGTAGCATGGATTCATCAGGGACAGGTTGGTAGAGGATATTGGTCTTATGAATGTTGGATATAAAAGCCCATCCTCTTGTACGTTACAACAAAAGGGCCAGTGACTGTTGGAACTTGGGCTCTGAGCTTGTGTAAACACCAGCATCAGTTGCATGTAGCATCTCAGAAAAAAAACTGAGATTTTGGTGGACCGCTTCATGGTGTAGGGTCCCTTTAGATGAAACAAACCATGCGTGATGCATCGCCATAAAATACGTCAGGGAGGGGATTAAGTCGTAGATGATAAAATGAATGAATTCAACTTGAGAATGTTAAATTAATTTTTTTGTTGTTGTACTGCTTAAAGGAAAAGCTGGTTTAATGCAGGAATTAAATACCGCAGTGCATCTTTCTCTCCACAGGCACTTGTATAGATTTGGCTGAACAGATTGAGACAATTTCTCAGTGAATGATATAATTAATTTCAACTTCTGTTTTTCCTCGAATTGCAGATTGGAATTATTGGTGGCTCAGGGGCTGGGTGACATGGATATTTTGGAGGAAAAGTGTGGAGAAAAATGTCGATACCCCATTTGGAAAGGTTTGTTACTTGCACTTCTTTGTGGAACATGGTCTGAATCATTAACCTAAAATGTGAATCTAAGGTATAATATTTTCCTTTCCATGCCATCTTGCGTCTTTCTTTCCTCTTTCCAAGTCTTGTATAATCTTTCCAACTCTGTAAAGGCTATTTTAATATTACTTTAAAATTAAAAAATAGAGAGAGAGTCAGGGCAGCACAGTGGTGCAGGTAGGTAGAACTGATGCCTCACAACAATAGACCCTGGGTTTGATCCTGACCTCAGTTGCTGTCTTTACGGATTTTGCACGTTCTCCCTGTGATCACGTGAGTTTTTCTGTAGGTGCTTCGGCTTTCTCCCCGACATCCCAAAAGTGTAGCAAAGTGTGAAGGTCCACAGCATTTTAATAGTAGGAATAAAGGCTTAGACTATTTTTCTAAATGGGGAGAGAGGTCAGAAATCAGAGGTGCAAAGGGACTTGGGAGTGCTGGTGCAGAATTCCCAAAAAGTAAATCTGCAAGTCAAATTAGTAGTAAAGAAAGCAAACTCATGCCAGCATTTAATTCAAGAGGGTTAGAATACAAAAAACAGGAATGTAATGGCTGAGGCTCCATAAGGCGCAGATCAGGCCATGTTTTTTCGAGTATTGTGAGTCAATTTTGGGCACCATATTTGAGGAAGGATGTGCTGGCCATGGAGAGGGTCCAGAGGACGTTTTCAAGAATGAACCCAGTTATGAGTGGGTTTACCATATGAGCGTATTGACGGCACTGGGCATGTAACTCGCTGGAGTTTTGAAGAATGATGGAGGACATCATTGAAATGTACTGAATATGAAAAGGCTTTGGATAGAGTGGATGTAGAGAGGATGTTTCCACTAGTTGGAGAGCCTAGGTCTAGAGATCATAGCCTCAGAATTAAAGGACGTTCCTTTAAGAAGGAGATGAGGTGGAATTTCTAAGCAAAGAGTGGTGTTTCTGTGGAATATTTATAAGGCAGAGACTGATAGATTCTTGATTACTACGGGTGTCAGGGGTATGGGGAGAAGGCAGGAGAATAGCGTTACGAGGGAGAGATAAATCTGCCATGATTGAATGGCGACTTGATGGGTTGAATGGCCTAATCCTGTTCCTATCACTTATGACAAGAGCCAGGATTTTGCCATAAATGCCATATACCTTTACATGCCTTTTTTGTTGATTTCACCACGATAATGCCCATTTCACGATCGAGTGCCTAAATCAGCCTTTTTTTGTTTTTGCCGTTTTGCTAAAAGGTCGTGTTATTTTTCTCCAGCTGTGCTGTGATTACAATGACGTTTTTCTATATCAAACACGTTAACATTATATTATTATTAACGTGTTTAACATAGTAATAAATTACAAGAAATTTTTCCCCCTACGGGGCGAAACCGGGGGCACCTCCGTCGGTCGTCTCATTCATTCGTACTGCTGCCCACTGGTTCAGTCTTCTCCAAGATCTATGAAGAAAAACTGCAGATGCTGAAAAAATTGAAGGTAGACAAAAAAATGCTGGAGAAACTCAGTGGGTGAGGCAGCATTTATAGATAAAAGGAATAGGCGAAGTTCGGGTCTAAACCCTTCTTCAGACTGATGTGGGGAGGGGCGGGAAAAAGAAAAGAAGAGGCGGAGACAGTAGGACTAGAAGGAGAGCTGGGAAGGGGGAGGGATGAGGAAGAGAGAAGACGAGGCTATCTAAAATTAGAGAAGTCAATGTTGATACCGCTGGGATGTAGACAACCCAAGCGAAATACCCAAGCTTGTCTCCTCACTACATTTTTACTGCTGGCTCCAGTTGCAAACTGATTTTTTGAGTGATCTGGTGCAAGGCATTATTCATTGATGCTGGGCAGGAATTCCACTGTGGAAATTGGAAAACAAATCTCTCAGAGGTTTTTTAGCGAAATACGCAGGGGAACATATACCAAAGCGAGTCACCATTACGGAAAAAATTATGTCAACAGTAACTTCAACATTGTTGTGCAGAAAATTAGGTATGCATGCAACAAAATATTGATCTCAATAGTCAAGACAACCGATGCTGTGGGGAGATTTGTTGCCAATGTGGTCATCGGTAACACTGGAGGCAGGTCAACCATCAAAGGATTATTTAATTATATGGGAAGTATTGGAGAAGTCAAACAACTCACCTATTGCTCAGTTGTGTAACATCTTCACTTGCTGTGCTTTGGCCAGAAGGTATAAAAAAAGAGAATGTTATTCTGTTTGTGACTGATGCAGCTCCGTACATGAAAAAAGGCTGCTTGTGCTCTTAAAAGTTTTATTCTCCTAAACTATTACATTTGACATGCTTATAGCTCAAGGACGTTCAAGGAATTGCCAAGCACATACGTAGCTTCTTTCCAAATGTCGATTTGCCTAGTTTCTAATGTCAAGAACATCTTCCTTAAAGCATCGTCACGTGCGCAGTTATTCAAGGAAATGGCATCTGAGATTCCGCTACCTCCCTCAACTCGTTTTTGACTAGATGGGGTACATTGACCCTCTGCTACTCACTGCTATGCTGCAAATTTTTGAAAGATAAAATAAATTGTCACCTGTTTTTGAAGAAGACCTGCTGCAGTCAGGATCGACAGTGAAATCACGCAGAAAAAGTCCCTCCACCCCCGCGATCTTGTGTTTATTGCTTCCAATTTTGCAAACTTCCCACAAGCTATCACTTCCTTGAGAAACGTGGTGAAACATTAGTGAATAACTTGCAGGTTTTCAACAAAGTAACAAACCAATATCGTAAAGTTTCTGGCGATATAGGGAAAGACATACAACAGAATATGTGAGAGAGTGATTTTAGCTAACAAAGATCTTGAAGAAATACAAACCATAGCGAAAGTTATCAAAAGTATTTTGTTATGCACAAGATACAACATGAATATAGAGTCTGTAGCTTGTTTTCAGGTATATTCACAACTGAAGCATATTCTGCCTGACAGACAGCATTGTTTAAACACCAGATAATTTGAAAAGAAATGCTTGTAATTATGTGCAACAACCAGCAACTTTGGTCATTTCATGTAGTATACCTTTATATGTCATTTTTAACCATATTTTGGTGGTAGAAAGACCTGCCTTTTTATGCCCTTTTTGTCAATAAATGCCTTTTTTTTCGTGCCTTTTTGTAATTTGTAATTTTATTATGCCTTTTTGCTTGCCCATTTCAGTCTTTTAGTGCCTAATCATCCTGGCTCAACTTATGACCTTATGAACCGTTAGAGCAGGAATTCTGGATTCAAATTGAATAACTCTCATCATCCTGTAGCACTTTGGTGAGAACTTCACATTCTTGCAGCACAAGATCTTTCAAATAGAATTTTAGCGGTATATAAGCACTTTAAACAATTAAATATTTAGAAAAGTATGCCGCTTTCTTGGATGCAGAAATTGGCTGTGAACCCACATCTAGTCCTTATTTCTGAATTTCTTTTAGATGAAATCAATTATTCCTGACTGCGAACTGGAATGTAATCGAAAAAGATGTTACTGAAAGCCTTTTGGTATTTTTTTATACTACAACTAACACCAGGAGCTCACTGCCAGATTTTGTTTCAATGTGTATGTGCTATAGATGTGGCTGCCATATGTGCTTGATGATGTTTACTGCTCTAGCCAGGCAAAGTCAGTGAACAGCTCAGCCTTGCATTCTTAAGCAGGCCATAATGAAAGGTTGCTGCATGCTCCTTATCCTTTATCCTGATCAGAGCTGCGCCTTAGGCATCCACTTCTAATATGTAATGTTAGAACACAAAAAGCTGGAGAAACTCAGCGGGTGAGCAGCATTAAGGAGCGAAGGAGATAGGTGACGTTTCGGGTCGAGACCCTTCTTCAGACTGGTCTAGGGATCAGGGAAAGGGGAGAGATATAGACAGTGATGTGGAGCGATAAAGAACAATGAATGAAAGATATGCAAAAAAGTATCGATGATAAAGGGAACAAGAATCCATTGTAAGCAGTTTGTGTGTGAAAATGAGAAGCTATTGCACTAGGGTGGGGAGGGAGATAGAGATAGAGGGAATGCCAGGGGCCCGAGGCCTGAGGGAGAGGTGGGAAGGGGAGGAGACAGCAAGGGTTACCAGAATTGAGAAAATTCAATGTTCAAGCCCAAAGGATGCAGACACCCCAAGCGGAATATGAGGTGCTGTTCCTCCAACTTGCGGGAGGGGGGGGGGGGGGGGGGGGGGGGGGGGGGGGGGGGGGGGGGGGGGGTGGGGGGGGGGGGGGGGGGGGGGGGGGGGGGGGGGGGGGGGGGGGGGGGGGGGGGGGGGGGGGGGGGGGGGGGGGGGGGGGGGGGGGGGGGGGGGGGGGGTAGCTCACTCCTGGCCGTGGAGGAGGCCCAGGACGAGAGGTCGGATACGGAATGGGAGGGGGAGTTGAAGTGCTGAGCCACCGGGAGGTCGGGTGGGTTTTGCGGACCGAGTGGAGGTGTTCGGCGAAACAATCGCCAAGCCTCCGCTTGGTCTCACCGATATAGATCATCTGGCATCTGGAGCAGCGGATGCAGTAAGATGATGAGGTTGGAGGAGGTGCAGGTGAACCTATATGTAGTTTATATATGTAGTTTTCTTTCTTACATGTAGTTTTTCACTTTCAATTTTTTTCTTGTTGATCGCGTTCTGCCTGTTTCCCTTTGCCCTTTGCTATTTTTGTCCTTCAATCGCTCCGATAGTCCTCCACCTCTAAAAGTCTACCTAAACAACCATCTCTAATCCACTCTCCTGCCTCACCATCCCCAATGATCTATCTTCCACCCTCATACATCTCAACACCAAACTCCGAAAGTCTGCCTTGCCAATCACTCCGAATATTCTTCATCACCCTACTCCCCCCCCTCCAGTCTCCCTTATTCTAGCAATGTTACAAAATTTTGAGATTTTAAAAATCAAGTCTGCAATTTATCCCATCAGATAAAGCATTTAAATCAGAATAAAAAAGTTTAATTTGACACCTAATTCAATTTCATATCTTCAGTATTAAAAAAGTTATGGCCATTTTCATACTCCGGAAATTACATCTTGTTCCCTATTATTGCTATTTCCATTGACTTAACACAAAAGCTGAGATCGAGGACAGTGAAAAGCCCATAACTTTCTAAAAATTAAGAGAACTGAACGAAATTTTCAGTTATTATTAGATTGAAGCATTCTGAAACAAATATAAAACATCTTACTCGGATGACCTGAAAATTAAAGCATATAATTAGTTAATTACCTAATTGTATCAATTACAAAATTGACCGTTGTGACAGAAATAGTAATAAACACCCAGACTGCCTTGAAAATTAAAAATGTGCTATTCTCAAATCAGAACTTTAATATTATTGTATTATATGCTGTAAATCTTTAAACAGATAGGTAAATCAATTACAATTTCTAGCAATTGAGACCAAGTCTTTATGGAGAAGATCAGTTGTTAGCTGGGACATGGCATATCATAATCAGTAGCATCATCATAGTCCTTCCAGATTGAAAACCCAATAAGCAACTCTGTACACCTTGTTTTTTCCTCAACTTTTGGCATTGTAAACTACATGTTTTTGCTCTTCAAACCACGCATGATATGCCTTTCTGCCCACTACTTTACCATTAAAAACATAGAAACATAGAAATTAGGTGCAGGAGTAGGCCATTCAGCCCTTCGAGCCTGCACCGCCATTCAATATGAATCATGGCTGATCATCCAACTCAGTATCCCCGTACCTGCCTTCTCTCCATACCCTCTGATCCCCTTAGCCACAAGGGCCACATCCAACTCACTCTTAAATATAGCCAATGAACTGGCCTCAACTACCCTCTGTGGCAGAGAGTTCCAGAGACTCACCACTCTCTGTGTGAATGAGTAATATCTTTGTTTTTGATGGCTCATCTCGGTCTTAAAGGATTTCCCCCCTATCCTTAAGCTGTGACCCCTTGTCCCTGGACTTCCCCAACATCGAAACAATCTTCCTGCATCTAGCCTGTCCAACCCCTTAAGAATTTTGTAAGTTTCTATAAGATCCCCCTCTTAATCTCCTAAATTTGGGGGGGGGGGGGGGGGGGGGGGGGGGGCAGAGAGTATAAACCGAGTCTATCCAGTCTTTCTTCATAAGACAGTCCTGACATCCCAGGAATCAGTCTGGTGAACCTTCTCTGCACTCCCTCTATGGCAAGGCAATAATGTCCTTCCTCAGATTTGGAGAACCAAAACTGCACGCAATACTCCAGGTGTGGTCTCACCAAGACCCTGTACAACTGAAGTAGAACCTCCCTGCTCCTGTACTCAAATCCTTTTTGCTATGAAAGGAATAATGGAATCCCATTAAGAATGGGATTTCCATTTCTTAAGAAAAGGATTTTTTTTAAGTATCCAAATAACAAATTAATCCCATTCACACAAGAATTCACAATATAACATGATTTTTAAATCTCACTGTCATGAATTTATATCCCAGATGGAAGGAAACATAGAAACATAGAAAATAGTGGTGAAGGAGTAGGCCATTCGGCCCTTCGAAGTTAATGTTTAATTCCCATAAATTAATCTAGAAACATCCACTCAATATAATCAAAATTATTATTTTTTTGCACAATACATGGGACTAAAACTGATATTTAGTATAAAAAATATTGACTATGGATAGACAATAACACAAAATATAGATGTTTTTAGATGCTCTTATGAGCAATTAAATCATCTTGCGAGTGGGTTTTTTCTAGAATGCGAACGATTGGAAAGTTACATTTGCGGTGAATTTGAAGCCCATATCGGCAGGAAAAACACTGCCCAATGGGCCCAAATCACATTTTTGCAATGTAAAATTAGATTAAAGCCATCCCAAGAAGCAAGTTTATGTCAAATACACGACTTAACCCTTTGCTTTGTCCCGTTCTCTCCCCCGCGATCCGTCACATTGTAGGTGTTGAGGGCGTTAGAATTGCTTTTTATTTTAAATCTAATTATTAAATTGGTCTCTCGATTTAAAAAATAAATAAACGGGGACGGAAGTACGATTGATAATTCTTCAGCAGCTAGCAGCCCCCGAGAAAATCTGCCACAGACAGGCATAGAAAATTTTGTTTTAATAATCCCGCCCCCCCCGCCCCCCCCCACCCCCCCAAAGACGCCAAAGTCGCACACCACAGCCAGTGGAAGAACTGCAGGCCGGCACTCCTGCAGGTCGTTAGCCGGCTCTCAACCATCCATTTTTTCCACGTCTCCCATACCATGACCACTCATGTAGTCCACCCCTCCTCTGATCTTGCTAACTCTGACTGAAAGTCACATCGCTTTGGCCTGGGTCCCTTTCCTTGCTTTGCAGTTCTCGCAGTCACGCCATTGTCTCATTCTTCCCTATGCAGTGATCCAACGCTTATATCGCCTTGCCAATTCTTTAAAAATCTGTTATATATGATACCAATACAGCCGCGAACTGCCACGTTTAGTGGTCATTGCATTAATTAATTCTCTCCCATAACCTTTACTGCAAATTGTTATTGTCTTCGGATGGTCCTTAAAGGTGATAATGAGATGTTTACAAGTGCAGGAAGGGTTGGATTAAGTCCTGCTTAGAATTTTTTTTCCTATCCATCATAAATCATTTTTGTGCATACATAATTTTTTTTGTGATACCTGTTGTGTCATTGATCACTATCTGTTTCTTGGTAACAAGTTTTTGTTGGACCATGACCAGCAAATGCAAACATTAGTCTGTTATTACTCGAGGCGCTATAACTTTCATAGGACAACAGAAGGAAACAAAACTGGCAATAACGGGCTGAAAAGATAAAGTACGAGGGAACTGGCCAGGAAATGTAAAGAAGGACAGTAAAAGCTTCTTTAGATATGTTAAGGGAAAAAGAAATAAGCAAAGTCAAATGTCGGTCCCCCTTGAAGGCAGACACGGGTGAAATTATTATGGGGAACAAAGAAATGGCATAAGAGTTGAACAGGTACTTTGGATCTATCTTCACTGAGGTAGACACAAACAATCTCCCAGAATACTGGAGGAACAGAGGATCTAAGGGGGTTGAGGAACTGAAAGAAATTTGCCTTAGGCGAGAAATAGTATTGGGTAGGCTAATGTGGACTGAAGGATGATAAATCCCATGGCCTGATGTGAGTGCATCCCAGGGTCCTCAGGGAGGTGGCTCTAGAAAAGTGGATGCTCAATAGATTCAGGATGAGTTCCTGTGGATTGGAGGATCATTAATGTTGATCCCCACTTTTCAAGAAAGGAGCGTAGAGAGAAAACAGGGAATTACAGACCAGTTAGCCTGACTTCAGTGGCGGGAAAGATGCTGGAGTCAATTTTAAAGAGGTTATAATGGGGCATTTGGATAGCAAGCATTTGGATAGCAGACTGGTGACTAAAATTAGAGCACATGGTTTGGGGGTAGGGTATTGACGTGGATAGAAAATTGGTTGGCAGACAAGAAACAAAGGGTAGGAGTGAACAGGTCCTTTTCAGAATGGCAGACAGTGGCGAGTGGAGTGCTGCAAGGCTTGGTGTAGGCTGCAACTATTTACCATACATAGTAATGATTTGGAAGAGGGAATTAGAGCAACACTAGCAAATTTGGCAGATGACACAAAGCTGGGTGATAGTATGAACTGTGAAGAGGAATGTTAGGAGGTTACAGGGTGGCCTAGACAGGTTGGGTGAGTGGGCAGACGCGTGGCAGATGCAGTATAATATAGATAAATGGGAGGTTATCCACTTTGGTGATGAAAACAAGGGGCAGATTATTATCTCAATGGGGTTAGGTTAGGTAAGGCGGAGGTAGAGCGAGACCTGGGTGTCCTTGTACACCGGTCACTGAAAGTTGGCGTGTCGGTACAGCAGGCAGTAAAGAAAGCTAATGGAATGTTTTGGCCTTCATAACAAGAGGATTTCAGTGTAGGAGTAGAGAGGTTCTTTTACAGTTTGTTTTGTAATAGGGCTCTGGTAAGACCACATCTGAGTATTCGTACAGTTTTGGTGTCCTAATTTGAGGAAGGACATCGCTTGTGATTGAGGAAGTTGCAGCGTAGGTTCACAAGTTGGATCCCATGGGATGGCGGGACTGTCATATGAGGAAAGTTGGAAAAGACTGGGCTTGTATTCACTGAGTTTGGAAGAATGAGGGGGATCTTATAGAAACATATACAATTATAAAAGGAACTGGACAAGCTAGATGCAGGAAAAATGTTCCCAATGTTGGGTGAGTCCAGAACCAGAGGCCACAGTCTTAGAATAAAGGTGAGGCCTTTTAAGACTGAGGTGAGAAAAAAAGTTTTCACCCAGAGAGTTGTGAAATTGTTGAATTCCCTGCCACAGAAGGTAGTTGAGGCCCAAATCACTGGATGATTTAACAGAGAGTTAGATAGAGGTCTAGGGTTAGTGGAATCAAGGGATATGGGGAGAAGGCAGGCACAGGTTAGTGATTGGGGACGATCAGCGATGATCACAATGAATGGCGGTGTAGGCTCGAAGGGGCAAATGGCCTCCTCCTGCAACCCTAGCTATTTTCTATGTTTCAATGTTCTATGACACTGATTTACATTCCAAGAATGCTTTATGACTTTGTGAGTTTTTGTATATAATAATAATAATAATAATAATAATAATAATAATAATAATAATAATGTAGGTCATGTCTTGTGAACTTGATTGGATTTTTTGAGTTGACAAAGGTGATTGCTGAGGATCAGGCATTGGATGTTGTATTTTAGTAAGGCATTTGAAAAAGCCCTTCATGGTAGACCAGGGCACCCTCGGCAGCTTTTTAGGTTGCCAAATGACAGTTTAGGAGGTCATTTAAGACGGCTTCATGTCGCGTGCGATAATGTGCTCGGATGTATGCGTATTACGTCGGAATTATGGTCAATGAAAGCATTCACATATTATTTCTGTTTCAAGTCGCAAACTAAACATGTTTCACCAATCTAGACATAATATATACCACAATGACATGCAGCAAAATACAATACAGTATCTCATCTCTTTTTACATGTTGCACTGAATGCAATTTAATTATCTCTTTCCACTTCCAAACAAAAATCTGGTTTTGATTATTCTGCGCATGATCAACCTCGGTGAGACCAGTGCGCAGGCTTGGCGATTGCTTTGCACACCTCCACTCAGTTTTGCAATAACCAACCTGATCTCCAATGGCTCAGCACTTCAACTCCCCCTCCTCATTCCGAATCCGACCTTTCTGTCCTGGGCCTCCTCCATGGCCAGAGTGAGGCCCACCGCAAATTGGAGGAACAGCACCTCATATTTTGCTTGGGTAGTTTCCTCCCCAGCGGTATGAACATTGGCTTCTCCAATTTCAGGTAGTTCTTGCTTTCCTCCCTCCTTCCCCTCCCATTCCCAGCTCTCCCGCAGCCCACTGTCTCCGCCTCTTCCTTTTTCCCGCTCCCCACCCTCTCCCAACATCGGTCTGAAGAAGGGTCTGGACCCGAAACGTTGCCTATCTTCGCTCCATAGATGCTGCCTCACCCGCTGATTTTCCCCACTTTGTCTACCAACAGGATCCTACCACTGGCCACATCTTCCCATCTCCTCCCCGTCGGCTTTCTGGAGAGGCCGCTCCCTCCGTAACTCCCTGGTCAATTCCCTTCCCAGCCAAACCACCCACTGTCCTGGCACTTTCCCTTGCAACTGCAGGAAATGCTACACTTATCAACTTTAACTCCCCCCTTGACTCCAATTCAAGGACCCAACCAGTCGTTCCAGGTGCGGCAGAGGTTCATGTGCACTTCCTCCAACCTCATCTATTGCATCCACTGCTCTAGGTGTTAGCTGCCCTGCATCGGTGAGACGAAGCGTAGGCTTGGCGATCGCTTCCGCTTGGTTCGCTATAACCAACAACAGGGAAGGAGGAATGAACTGGCATGGGACTGGCAGCTTAATGTTTCAGGATATTGGATCTACAAGCCAGGTAGAGAAGAAGGAAAGTGAGTTGCATTTTTGATTAAGAAGAACGTTATGGCCTTAGTCCGAGATGAAATTAGTGACAATTATCTAGTGTGGTTTTATGGGTGGCGCTGAGAAATAAGAAGGGGATGATCACCTATGGGGATTGTACTGTAGCTCTACAATGAGTTAACTGGAATTAGAGGAACAGACATGCAGGGATATTATGGAGAGGTACAAGAATAATGAGGTGATCATTGTCAAGGATTTTCATTTTCCTAATGTAGACTGGGGTGTCCATAGTATCAAGGGCTTAGGATGGAATTTGTTGAAGTGTATTCAGATAAATTTCCTTAGGCAATATATAACCTGTGGAGATGTCAAAGAGATATTGAAACACTGTCAGAGGAAAGAAAGCATGAGTGAGGTACAACCAGATGGGATGTGAATCCCTTCAGGACTATAGGGGATGCAGGAGTATACTTGAGACGAAAATCGGAAAGGCAGAATGGGTGCATGAGATAGCTTTGGTAGTAAAGATTGTGATGATTTGAATAGCTGCAACATCCCGGGCACCCAATAAGATGTTCCTCCAGTCCAGCATCTTTAATTTTTGCAAAATACAGAGTTTTCATGTATTTTAAAGGAAAAAGAATATCCAGGGAGAAAATGTAGCCGCTAAAGACCAAAGTGGGACATCAATGTTTTGAGCCGCAGGAAACGGCAGAGTCCTCAATAAATATCTCTCTTTATTTTTTTAACTGTGGAGAAAGACACGAAGACTAAGAATTTGGGAAACATTAATGGGGATGTCTTTTGTTAATCCTCATTACAATAAAGGAGGTGTTGGGCAAATCATAAACTAAAAATGTAGATAAAGCTTCGAGATCTGGTCTGGTCTAAGAACACCATGGAAAACTACAAAGGAAACTGCAGGAGTCCTGGCTGAGATACATGCCATCATCGTTAATCACTGGCCAATCCTGAAAGACTTCAAGGGTGGCTAATGCTGTGCTTTAATCCAGAAAGGCTGCGGAGAAAAACCTGGGAACTGCTGACTGATCAGCCTGACATCTTTGGTAGATAAGTTACTGGGAGAGAATATGAGTGAATAAGACTGCATGTATTGGAAAAACTGGGTTGATTAGGGATAGCCGACACAGCTTTGTGCATGGGAGATCAAATTTAATGGAGGTTTTTGAAGGGCAATGAGGAGAAGGTGGTCGAAGTAATCTATAAGGGCCTCAGCAAGGACTTTAATAAGGTTCCCCATGGTAAGCTGCTCTGCAAGGTTAGATCACATGAGACCTCTGGAAAGCTAGCTGATTGGATCATAATTAGGTTGATGGTAGAAAGCGGAAGGTGATGAGTGGAAAAGACGGTTTGTTGTTCAGACTGGAAGCCCATGGATCAGGGATCGGTACTGGGTACACTGTTGTTGTCGACCATATCAACGATTTGCATACTTAGTAAGGTTGCAGACAGACAACATGAAAATATTTTGCTATCTGTAGAGAGTGAAGAAGGTGATCTAGAATTACAGCAGAATCTTGATCCGCTGTGTAAGTGGGGTTGAGGACTCGCAAATAGAATTTAAATTCGGATCAGTGCAAGGGTTGCATTTTTGGGAAGTCAAACCAGGTGGGACCTTCATAGTGAACTGTAAGATATAATGACACTAAAAACTAAGACTTTCATCGTTTAGTTTAGGTTTTTAGTTTAGAGATGCAGGTGGTTAGTTTGGCCGTATCGGCTCACTAATCTAGGCTGACCAACAATCACCCATACACTATTCTATCCTACACGCACCAGAGACAATTTACAGAAGCCAATTATCCTACAAACCTGTAACGTCTTTGGAATGTGGGAGGAAACCTGAAGAAAACCTAAGTGGCCACATGGAAAACATATAAAACATCAATGTAGACAACACCCGCAGTCAGGATCAAATCAGAGTCTCTGGAACTGTAAGGCAGCAATTCTACCCCCCCCTGTGCAACTGTGCTGCCCATTAGCCACTGTGGCACCCACAATAAAAAGAAATGGAACAATGACATTCTTACTTGCACAATATGTAAACAAGTATTCTGTAAACAAGTTCAGTGTATATATAATATGCATATAATGTGTAATGCATGTATGTGTATTTGGAAGTGTATTGTTTAATAGGCTGATGGTTTTTTCGAAAGAAGCTGCTCCTGAACTTGATCATTACTGCTTTCATACCACCTTCCGATGGAATGAAATGAAAGCATGGCTGATGATGCTGGGCATCAAATTGTGATGATTTGAATAGCTGCACATCCCAGGCACCCGATAAGATGTTCCTCCAGTCCAGCTCTTTTAATTTTGCAGACTGATCCCTTGGTCTTCATCCCCATCACTTATCTGTGAGGTTCCCACCATTTGCTAGCTAGTACTCTGCCAGCCTCTACCTCCAACCACCAAGTAATTTCTAAGTCTTAATGAAGACTTAAGACCCACCGCCTTACTCCCCTTTCCCCCCATTTCCCCTTCCAACAAACAATGATGCTGCCCACCCCAACACCCTCCCTCCCAAATGCTGGAGAATCTGATTCCCCCCTCCCTTCTGGCAAGATTCCAACACCTTTGGATCCTGAATAAAAGGGCAGCCCATTTGTGCTTGTGCCAATATGCAACAATTGGGGGTTTTTTTTTTCGCACCACCTGAAACCTTGTGCATCCCTTAAAGCTACACCTGAATTCATAAGCATATGTGCGGAATGCAGCCTCACCATGGTAACTTGAATAATGATATAAATGAGATTAACATTTAAATGAAGGCTAATTATTAAGATTTAGAACCTCTCCAAATGTTTTATCTCACCCCAAGACAACTACGGGGAAGTATGCAAAAGTTAAAAACATGATCTTGTGTGTGAAAAATTATCAAGGAGAAGCATTAACGATTGCATATTTATTTTCAGTAATAAATTACTGGATAGATTCTGAGGATTATCAGAGTCTTAGGACACTGCAGATTGTTGGAGTCCTGGAACATAATACAAACTGCTGGTGAAACTCAGCTTGTGGAGCAGCATCTGGGTTTGGTGGGGGGGGGGGGGGGGGGGGGGGGGGGGGGGGGGGGGGGGGGGGGGGGGGGGGAGGGGGGGGGGGGGGGGGGGGGGGGTGGGGGGGG